>JAIFZK010000023.1:15190000-15252500 GCA_027481765.1 Tenualosa thibaudeaui | reverse complement strand
TGACATACTGTATAAGCTATACTTTTCATCACACACACACACACACACTATCTATGCAGTTCTATCCACATTTCTATCCAAAACACATCTAAAGACATTAGAGCAACACACAAACACACACACAGCGACACAGTATACATACACACTCACACCTTTTACACACACACAAACATTGCTTTCCCCTACCTTTCTCTTTGCTGAGGATGCATGTTTACTGGTCAGGTGTGGCACCTCTTCTGTGGTGGGAAAAGTAAAAACAAAAGAAACCAGTATAAAGGTGTGGAAATAAATAACAGTGCCCACACAGTGCTTACTGCTTAAAGCTTGGATGATTTACATCAAATTGTTCAATGCAATCTGCAGAACACTCAGGAGGAGTAGGAGTAGGCCTACAGTGTGTGTGTGTGTGTGTGTGTGTGTGTGTGTGTGTGTGAGATAGAGAGAGAGAGAGAGAGAGGGAGAGAGAGTCTCCAGTTATTTGCTGGATTAATGCTTGTCTTTGCTCTTTGCTGATCCAAACTCATCCTACAGTTCTACTTTCACCATGGCTGTTAGTCTCTAGTTTACTAGGCAACGAACGCTTTTGTTGGATTTCTTTGGCTATTGGCTATAAGTTGGATGTCTGACCTCTAGGAAATGATAGGAAGGACAAGGCCTATTAGGATTCTCTTACCTAGCCATCCCCAGGCCACTACTGTTTAAGATGCTGGAAAACATTTCAGCCGATATTTATTAGCCCAGCCCATGAAAGAGACAGCGGGCAGTCAGAGGAAATAATCCGGCATAATAATGCCTGACTGCAGGACTACAGAACTCACCACGCCACTGTGGGCCATTTAGCCTACTGCGTTATTATTTCTCAACATCGTTTCAACAACTAAACGTAACGTCCCGATATTGGATTAATATGTGATGGCTGACGCACTCGTTTCTGTGCGGTTTTTGCGTTTGGTTGAAACAGTGACCAGTCTGGAGTCGACAGGCCACTCCAAAATATTTGCGCAACATTATTTTGTTAAAATTATCCTCTTGATGACTACATAGATCAATTCATAAGTATCATCAGTGGAACGATCGGGGAAGTTGCTTTTTATTGCAACTTCACAATGACCTGCTGCAACTACAGTGCTGTTAGATCTAAACGTAGTTTGGGATACAATGGCTCACTACGTGAAATGACAACGTACACCACTCCCCCACGAGCATTACTGCTTTATAAACGATTGCAATAAATGTGCAATAATTTGAAGCTGCTCGGTTACCATCTGACTGAACTTGCAGAGCGCAGATGTTGTCAAAAGTAGCCGATACGATTGTAGTAGCATGTCGCTTAGTCACATGTATCGAAAAAGTATGGCTGTGAGGGACGGAAATAAATGTTACCTCGAAGCGTCAACCGTCATGAGACAAAATTCTCTGGCACTCATTCATTGAGAACTTTTTATTCTTTCTGTTCCCTTAAACGGTTTGCGGTTACAACTTGGCAGGGAAAGACTCCGGTTTCAGACTCACCCCATTTTCCTCTGAGGACTTTCGACGTCTGTCTGATCACTCCGTGATTCCAACTGTCTTTTCTATCGGATCATACGTCTTTTCTATTCGTTTGACCCCCCTATTTTCCCTCCTAATAGAAAGTCCAAAATCCCGGAACGTATCCTTTGTTCTGGTGTTTTGCGAACAAAATCCTCAAGATCCTTAGTACAATTCCAGTATCCGCCAATGCATCTCCAAGGAAAACAAAACAGAGGACAATAAGGAGTTTTATGTCTACACTTTGTTGTCTTGCTGTTGTAGATCCTTCTCTGCAACAATAGCTCCCTTCCTTCTCTTTGTCCGTAATGTTCAGATGAGCGTCCCGTTTTTCTCGGTCATGTTTCAGCTGGTTATATACAGTCCAGTAACCACAGAGCGGAGAGGCGGACAGAAGCGCCGCCACAAGTAGCCGACTCCTAGCGGGGAAGAGTCTGGCTGCGCATCTGTGTCCGTGTGCGGACCTTTCTCTTATGAACATGTGAGGAAATCCTTTGTCAGAAGTACTTTGGTTCCCCGTCCTGCCAACACCACTCATTAGTATCCCGTTCGCAATTCCTCACTGGATTACAGTAAAACGTGAAAAGTCCCCCACAAATGCCATCTGCTGGCTACAATGCGTATTACACAGACTACATTGAGATCAGATGTCATCCCCAAAGTGTCACGCAAAAGTCTAAACATTTTTTTTTTCCATAGATAAGATCAGAAATCTTTTTGTTTCACAGATAGATATAGTCAGGCTGTCAGATAGATAGATAGATAGATAGATAGATAGATAGATAGATAGATAGATATCTCAGTGGAATGCGATGGAAACCAAATTTTTGAAAACACACATCAATGTGAATGTGTATTTGTACAATACTGTAAGCTTGAATAAAATATCTGCTCTCTGTCAATTCTTTTTTTCTTTTCAGGTTGTACAGATGGATATGAAAAACTGCATTAGGCCTTGATGTGGCTCCTAATTGGTCTAGTACCAGAATCCCTTTTCTAGGGTCCCCCTCCAAAACTGCATCTCTGTTTAAATGCAATGTGTGATTGTGCACTGCATTCGGTCAGCACTTTTGAGCAGCTTCCATTAACACCTGTGATGGGGCTAAGAGAAAGAGATGGCTCCAATGATTTAAGGCAGGACTAATGATAAAAAAAGTCCGTCCTTTATTATCAGGTCAAATCAGGAACATTAGCGTGAATGAGAATAATCCATTTGATCCATATGAGAGTAAGAAGAAAGCCTAGGGACTGCTTGCCTGCCTGCCTGGCCCCCTTCCACACTCCCTCCATCAGATGTATTAGTGTCTCACTAATGGATCTGAGATTTCAATTCTCTCTAAATCCAATCTAAAAGGCACCAAATGTTGCTATAACCCTGGCTCCATAAAAGCCTATTGTTATGGCCTTTTTATTCTGTGTTGGGTCTGCAGCACAGGTCTGAGCGCTGTGGTGTAACATTGTCAGTGTGAAAAGAGAGAGCGCCAAGGCCAGATAATCAGTGAAGGGCTGGTGTGGCGAGTCAGCAGTGTCTTGTGTTTGTTTTGCAAAAACAGAGGAGTAATCCTCAAAAAAAAAAACCCACAGTGCTTAGAAATGAAGCAGGGAGCGTTACGGTTGGGGTCAGATTAAATCTCTGCTGATGTTTGTGAGTCCTCAAAGGCCTCTTAATATGGGTAGAGAAGAAACTTAAAATTGGCATAACATACATAAAATGTACGGCTTAAAGACGTTTTATAAAATACCTGTAACAAGACAGAACTTCTTATTGTTATTCGCACTGTTTTATTTTCAGTGCAGTCTGTCAAATTGTTTGTTTATCTGTCTGTTTGTGTGCAAGGTCCTGGTTTTAATGACAAACTAAAAACACAGAAGCATAGAAAGAATCTTTTCATTTTTAAAACAGCAACTGCTCACAAGGCAGCAGTTTCACCTTCACATCATTGCATGGTGGCCTTTGCAGGCTTTTGATTACCCAGAGTGCCTTTCTGCTTAGGTTGGACCTGGCTCTGCTGTTTGCATCTCCCCACTCAAGTGCATATTGCACATTAGTTATTTCTGTCCACTCGGCCTCATTAGTGCACACTGGAAGCTCAGCTCCTTTTAATTTATTATTTTTCTTCCTGGGACTATATGAGACTGAAGTTAAAGTTTTCCTTCCAAGAGAATTCATTCACAGGCTTCCTTGGACATAGTTCTCTGTGAGCACTGTGTTCGAATAAAGATGAGACTTGCTAAACCACATCATGGAGGCATGCTATATGAGAGAGATTCATGATGGGATGAAAAGGATGCCACAGTCACACAACTTCTCTGCTTTCATCTGAGAGAAATTGTTATAATTGAGGCTTGATTTCAGTGAAGATGAATAAAAACAATCGCATGTGCAGTAATCAGTAGTAATGTCTCTATAAAGAACCACACACAATGTGAACACATCCTAAACCATAGAAAAGACCCCAAAACAGTCCAGTCTACCACAGCTGAACCACTGCAGCATCCCTTCCTCAATGACCAGAGATAACAAGCATATGCTCAAGGTGACCATGAACAAGTGCTGCAGTAATGTCAAAGCTGGGTTACCCTGATCCACAGGAGGCCTGAGTTCTCCTCAAGGCAATAGTCAGAAGCACCTCCAACCATAGCCCTGTTGTTTGAACTCACCAAGTGTTGTCGGTAGGAAGAGGAACAAGAGAATTTGGTACAACATAGACCAACTGAGTGAGTCTACAGGAAACTAAATTGAAAGTGAGCTTATGACTCATTTAGTATCCGTTAGTTATTGGTTCAATATTCTGTCGTTGTTGAACCAAATTCTCTCGCTCTCTTATTCTGTCTGAAAGTACTTGGATAGCAGGGCCAATGAAAGTACTCTGGACTGTTTTCCAATGCTGCTTCAACCTCACTGTTCTGTCATCGTGTTAAGCCTTCCCTTTATCAGATACACTGAAGTGATTGGTCTCTGGGATGATGAGCTAATGCGCTCCAATGGCTCATGGCCAGATGGATATGCAGAACAAATTCAAATTTGCAAGCAAGCGCTGCATCTGTTGTTTGCTAACGTGCTTTCATTTCCATGCTTTTATGCATAGACTATTGTAATGCGCTTTTTTCTCTCCCTCAATAAGTCTGTTCAGTCAATACAGTAAAATAATTTCAGTAAATTCTGCCAGGCTTTTACCTATAGTTCAGACATTGCCATCCCACCCCAGCTTAGCTCCTACACTTGCTCCCTGTATATTACAGGATACAGTGTGTGATTTTTACCTCCAGAGCTTCCCCTATGGTTGCTGATTAAAGAAAAGTAACAGCATTGTACATTCTTACCAATCCATGTGAAATTACTTGCAAACCAAAGACATAGGAACCAGTGATCACTTTCATTTGTTATGTTGACTGACAAGCCGGTCCTCCTGGTAAGTATTTCAGATCCTGCAAGTGTAGTTGCAGCAGCATCTACACTAGAGGCCGCCAGGAGATCCTTCATTCACCCCATAATGAGCCATTTAATCAAAGTGACTACAAATCTGATAAATTAACCTAAAACATTTGGCTAGTGTGCCTTTAAATCTGTTCTGCACACTGTCCGTTGTACTATCCCTTACTCTGGGTGCTTTTCTACATACTTGGTTACACATACACATACACATACACTATTCTGGACTGGACCAATTGGCACTCATTGGAACCCGGTAGTTGAACTCCATTTCTGGCTATTTTAGCCACTTGCCAAGCATACTACATTGCCTGTATGGTCATACATCACGCTGTCTTTTTGTCTTTCTCAACTTCAACTTCAATCGTTCTTCAGTTTGTTTTTTGTTTTGTTTTTTAGTTTTGTCTATATAAGGATGATTCTATTTTGGATATAATTGTGTAGTATGTTGTACATCTGATCTTTGTAATTTTTATTTCTCTTCTTTTCTATTTCTTTTAGGTTTGTTTGTTTTTGTTTTTTGTAAAATATTTTCTGTAATATGTATGTGTGTGTGTGGATGTCATATGCCTGTGTACCTTTGTGTATGTAAAAGCTGTATTTGCTACTGGACGCCTTAATTTCCTTCTGATAAATCAAGTATATCTATCTCTCTATCTGTCTGTACGCAACGCAGCTCCTACATTTCGGAAATAGAACCTGTACATATAGTTTATCCACCTCTAACCAAAGCCTGGCGTTTTTATGCAGACCTAAATGTAGATATTTTATTGTTGTTATTGTCAATATTGTAACGTAAATCTGTTATTCGGGTTTATTTATACTGTGCAGGTTTAAATGTTGATATTGTTTTACATTTGGTTATTGTCAGTTTCGTGACGTAAA
The DNA here is from genome assembly GCA_027481765.1 of Tenualosa thibaudeaui. Taxonomy (NCBI): domain Eukaryota; kingdom Metazoa; phylum Chordata; class Actinopteri; order Clupeiformes; family Clupeidae; genus Tenualosa; species Tenualosa thibaudeaui. Next base: position 15,246,652 of record JAIFZK010000023.1, on the reverse strand, counting down.
TCTGCAAGTTGGACTTTATTTATACAGTGCGTCATTATCAGCAAGTGTCAGTGTGACTAATCACCCTCTTGGGGGAGCCAGCAAGACGCAACAGGTTGCATAGAATATGTATCAAGGTCACTACGTCCATCAGTCTGGATTAAAAGTAAATTGACAAAAATAGGTGGAATGCGATTTCTGTCGCGTTGACACAGCAGAGAATTCAGAAGGCAAATTTACTCTGACACGCTACCCTTCTCTAGTAGGTTGGTTGGCTGATTACCGCACGGGAGGTGCAGGCTGTTGCCTTTGACAGCAGCTGCAGACTGTAAGCCACTTCATCCGAAATACATGAATATTTCTCTCTGTGTTCACCACCAACAAAATCCAACCAATTTTTAACCAAAGCTAATTTAGGATCAGTTAATTATTTAGCATTTTACTAATTTAGTCAATTATTTTAATCATTAGTTTTGTATTTTTGTTGAAATAAAATATTACAGGGTGGTTTGGTAGTTTGACAGTTTGGTAAGACAGTGGTTCAATCATTCAAACTGAGTTGAGACCAAAAGAAAAATAATGATGGGATCAATGTAATTGCAATGTAATAGCAATGTGTTCAGAATACAGGCCTAGAAGGATTTACACATTGGGTTCGACACGGTTCGACGTGGTCCGCCTTAGCGCGTCACCCCCGCTATTAACACGCATCTATCAACCTGTTATAAACGTTTCACATTGTTTCCATGTTGCGCTATTTAGGAAAGGAAAGTGAACACTGCAGAATGCTCCTATTTACATTTCCTAGTACTCCTCTCCTGTTGGTGTACACCAGGGGGCGCTCTAATACTTTCGATTTTCAGCTCTTTCAATTTTATCTAACCTGTTGTACAATAGTTCCTCAAAAGTTCTGGCTCATTAAAACTATGAAAACTTCGTGAGAGAGAAGTAATTTCATAAAGCATATTTTGAATCCAACATATGGAGAAAGAAGGCCTTTTTACACCAGCATACCAACACCACTGCCTGATTTGGAAGCAAAATGAAGTGAGTCAGTGAGTTGTGTGATGTTCTCTGTCACGTTGTTTACATCATTCTCTGTTTGTGTAATATGGGGAATTCCTCTGTCACGGTCTGCAGACTGTTAAGGCAGTTGAAGGATCACTCAACTGACATAGGCCCACTCCTCTTTTGTCTCTGATGCCATTCTAAACCAACACTTTCTTTATCCTGGACAATTTAAGTAGACCATAAGGCCTTAACCACAACCATCCAGTTAGACCATTAGACATTACTCCACATAGCTTGTGTTCCCTGGTCAACTGTCTCACTTTATCTTAGTGTGGGATTCACACACTGTGCTTGTTCCCTTACTGTCAAAGCCAGTCATCTAGTGACTGAATTCTCTCTTATCTGAGTTTGCCTATCAGAGTTCCAATAACAGGAAGGTGCTCACTCTGTCTACAGTGCTTTCAGCAACTGTAGGCAATTACACACACAAAAAAGGAAGCAGTTTCCCCATTCGCATCCTTTTTTTGGTTCTGTCATTATTATGTCTGTCACTTGGCCTGAAAGGACGTGTCGCTGTTGATAGACCACTTGAAGCTATCACAGTATCCAGTCATGGTGAGATCTGGAAAAAGAATTTGACCTCTTACCTTAATCCGCACATATATCCGAATATTGTGCTTTCTCTGTTTTTTTGTTGATAGGCTACTACCTTGCTTTGCTTAAGTTAACTGTATGTTTAATTTCAAACACTATGTGGAAGGTGTTCTGAATAACATTGATTATTTTACAGTGACATTGAACTGTAACTCAACCATGCATTTCATTGTTAAATCCTATTTTGTTAAATGTTACAATTTGTCCTGTTCTCCATGAACATTCCCCAGAACTTACCAAACAATACAACCCATGGCAACGGCACAGAGCCCATCACAGTACCCCTGATCGTGGGGCTCTCCGTGGGGGTACCTCTGTCCCTCTTTGCCCTTGCCGCAGTGGTGGCGGCCCTAGTCTGGTGGTGCTCCAGATCCACAGGCAAGTTCACGTCCATGGAGTCAAGAGCAACCGGCCCGAAGACCATTGAGGATTACCCCCCTGTTTCCACCACCAGCTACCCGCCCGCCCCTTCCGAACACATCTACGAAAACTACCATGCAGGACGGGTGCACCCTCATTTAGGTGCAAAGTCGCAACCTCCGGGAAACAGAGGTCAAAGGTCAGTTTTGAATGTCTGCGGACTTGCCCTCTCACTCTGTGCTTTTTCAAAGCAGTAATCCTCTCTCAAGATGCCTTCACACTCGATCTGGTTAGCTGGACTGAACTCCAGCATGTTGATTACGACCCTCTACCTGTGATCTAGCTGGTCTCTATTTATTTAGCAATTTTGGTAGTGCACCCTGCTTATGTCATATTCACAAACAGCTATTTACCAACATTACTTCGCAACACTTATTTAGCAAACATGATTATTATGATTATTTGTGCCCTAAGGCTCAGGGTGTCCAATGGCAGTCTGACACCTCTCGAATATGTGAACAACTTTTTAAACTCTCTAATCAGATACCTAGGTGTTGACATGTCATCCAAAGATGTAGTTGAATTTACATTCACAGTGAAGTCCTCTGCCTAAAACTCCTCCACACTGATGTCCCTGATTTGACTTGTTTCCTTATTAGAAACGCTTAGGAAGGAACAGACACTGTTTCGGACAGTTTACTCATTGAATTATATTCTCACTCCAGTGTAGGTACTGCAAGTAGTTCAAGCCTCTTATCAAGTGCACGCCAAGAGTTAGTTGATTATTTTGGTGGAATGAGAGTAGTTGTATCAAATATGAAAATCACCACAGTTCATTTCCGTCTGACTTAGTAAACTGGCTGAAACAGTGGCGTGTGACTAAAAAACACTTGACCAAAACCAATAGAGGCTTCTAGGTCAACTGTGTGTTTGGTGTGGCTGTCTGCATTGTTCTAACACTTCTCTTACTCACTATGCCCTGCTTCCTTATGACTCAATTCATCTAGTTGAAACTCAATGCTTCCCTATCGGGTCTGATTAATTTACTGCTGCCTTTATTGCACCCCTTATAAAATCTATGCTACTGAGCTGTTGATAAAATATCCTGTAAACAGATTTCCCTTCATGAGGTTGGTCCTGTGAAGCCACATAAGACTCACTGTGGTAGTATCCAACACAGAACAGTATAGTACAGTCAGACACATATCTGAAATGGAAAGAACAGAAAACTAGGCACTGAAAAGAAAACGGACAGTTCCTTTAAAGAGGAAATAGTTTAGCCGTTTGTTACGTAAACACTGTGTGAAATGTGACAATACTGAAAAGGCCGCTTTTGAAATATTTCCTGTAGTTCTCAATCACTATGACAAAACATGCAAATAAACTCTTTTAAAGGAGAAGTCCGGTGTGAATCAATCAATAGACCTGTTGTTTCACATTGTCAAGTGCAGTCGGTAAGTATGAGAGTGAGAGAATTCGGTATAATGTACTTATAGTACAAATGTACTTGTACTTAATGTATTTAATGTACAAATAGCAAAACAGCAGCAAACAGGAAAACAAAACTGGAGCAAAGTTCCAAGTGCCCCCATGACTTAAGCCATCCTTAAAATATTTATTGTTTGCCATAACCCGACCAACTCAGTCAAATTGGGCACAATTTTTTTTTTTTTTTACGGCTTTTCGCCCATACTATCTTTAAAAGCATAATTTTCCTTTTGCGCAAATTGGATAAAAAGAAAAGTTTGACGCAGAGCCTGCAACCTGCTCAGAATGTTGGATAGATGGACAGAGACGTAGCAGGTTGTCACGCAGAGGGGTAATAGACCAGCAGCAACATCAGAAGGTGCTGCAACTCTCTGTATCGCTTCGGTGTCATGCAAGCAGGATGGAGCCTCCACAAGTTCTGATATTAGCTAGCTATATTTCATGGACAAGACAAGTAGAGCGGGAAAACTTCAAATTAATTTAAAGCCAAGGGTAGGGAACTCAACATTGCATCGCTCATTCTTCTAAATGCTGTGAATGCTATTTCATTAAACACGTTGGAAGGGCAATAAAACAGCTTGTGTATGTAGGCCACATTGCAACCAATCAGAGGTGAATGTCATGCAGGAGCAAGCCTTGAGGGGTCTGTGCACTATAGAAACACATACCAACCTGCCATTCTATCCAAACTTAATTTTCTTTTTGTGGTTGACCGATGATTAAAAAATACTGACTTACCGACCTGTTTTTTTTCTGATTTTGATGTTCCAGCAAACAAACCCTTAGTGTTACATGCTGTTTCACAAATTTAGTCTACCAAATCTAGTCTACCAAATTGCTAGACCCCAAATTGTCTTGTTCTCTTACCCACAGACAGCTCCCAGCAAATTCAAACAACAGGAAGACTAATTGATTCACACCGTATTTCTTCAAGTTCAGTCCAACATACTGAAAATTTTCATGAATCATGAACCTTGAATACTAAAGTAATATTTTTCTGTGTATAATTCCCACTTTTATTAATAGCTTGAAAGCAAGGGCCGTGTCACATCCAGCACATGACTGGGCTTAAGCTCAGTTTCACTTCTCTATGACATTGAAACAGTTTTTTTAATCTTCTCTTTCTTTTTTTTGGTAGAAAAAATGATTCTCCTGGTCGCCATTCACCCAGACAGGTGGACCAAGAAGACACTGAGATTTATGCCAACGTCCCATCCACGTTTCCACGAAGAACCTGATGTGATCTAACTAACCCTTGAGCATTAACTCTTCTTCCTGTGTCTTTACCTGACTCACATCACATGACTGATCAGGATTGGATCAGGACCTGAGCAGTGGTCCAAAGATGAGGACTAAAGTGACCCCACTCTCTGTACAGGTTCAGTCTGTAGCCTATTTGGGCATGTTCGGTCTGTACCCTTCACTCTGGGCATGTTCAGCCTGATACCTGCTCTTGGTATCTTCTTGGTATCTTGGTATCCTGCCTCAACCAGGTATGCCAAAACGTAATGGCTTGAAAAAGACTGCTTTGTGTTACTATATGGAACACAGGTGGAATAATATACTACAACTACAAATGCACATAAGATGGTTTTAAATATTAAGCAAGTTTTGTGATAGTTTATCCACACTGTGTACAGGTGATTGTGAATATAATTAAAATGAACTAATTGAAAAGATAAATAAATATAGTAATGCACACATATAGGAGGTCCAATATGTAAATTGTTTCCAATGGTTCTCACTACAACTTTTGTGCCTGACTTCAACATGTTGGATAACTAAATAACATGAAAAATATTATGTTCAATTATGTCACAATCAGAAGATAATTAAACATCATGGCATGCCTTCACACTGTAGAATACAACAGAACCCAGGGTCCCACCACTGATCTGCTGTAGATGGATTCCAGACCAGAATCGCATGTGTTCTAATCTACAGGATACTATTATCTCTTAATGGTGTTTGTGTGTGTGTGTGTATGTGTGTGTGCGTGCGTGCGTGCGTGCGTGCGTGCGTGTGCGTGTGGGTTGTTGCGTGTGGGTCGGTTTCTGTTTCAGTATTATAGTTTCAGGAAAGTAAGGAAAGTAAAATAAAACCATGTCACAAAATAAAGTCAACAACATAAAGACATTAACAAGTTGTGCATTGAAGGTTTTTTTAGGGTCCTTTAACAGCTAATGGCATAGCAAAAACCAAGGATGTTTAGTAAAAATTAACCACATATGAAACCACAAGACTACTGAACCACCCTCTAACCAGCGGCCATGCAGAAATGTCTGATAGTTTCCGGCCCATGACGACATCTCGTCTGATGAATCATCGAGGTATAAATCACTCTATGTGCATCTCTGTGCATTTCGTCTGTGCATGTGTGTTGGGGCACACCTGTGGGTAGTCCCCTCAGATGAGTTCACCTGGTGTCCAGTTCTCCTGATGAGAGGTTATGTCTCCTCAGGTCAGCCTGTTTAGATCAGTGTTTTACTCAGGTTTACTCAGTACAAAGACTCTTCTGTTCTCATGCTAAAGGTTCTACAAGTGAACATTTGCTGAGGTCAACAGAACTGTGTTCTCAATACATTGTGTAGTTTAGAACCCTCAGATGGTCAGTTGAGGTTTACAGAAAAGATTCCTTGTTTTCACACTTTTCTGGTTTCATGTCGAAGAAAAGTCCGTTCTTGTAGACGGGTGTTGTGACGTCACACTCTCCCTGCGCACTCTCCATCACCTCTACTGTGACCTCGTGGGTCCGTAGCACCTGGCACTTGTAGTTGGACTTCAGAGTGACTTCACACTCATCTGTCTCTCTCATCACATCATCCTGCAGTTCCTCATCTCCCTTTTCCTCCTTCTCTTCCTCCTCTTCTTACACCTCCTCCTCCTCCACCTTCTGGAGTGTGCGTTCACACTCACCGTCAGCATCCCCCTCCTCTTGCAACAGTGTGTGACCTTCCTCCAGGGTGATGCGCAGAGTCTCGGGGGGCTTCTGCACATGCACTAGGGTGACCACATGCACTTCCTCCCTGGGTGGGTGCACTTCCTGTGAAGTGGCAATGGCGGAGGAGAAGAAGAGTTAAGGCCCATCATTGTCAACCACGTACAACAACGACAGCAGTAAAAATGTAAAAATCGCTTGCTAAGACCAACGGCCATCCCTGCACCAATGACAGTGAGCTTCATTAATGAACCAAAGTAATTATTTCTTTAACTCCAAAGATTTGAATTTGCCAATGTTTTCTTATTTGGTATGCGTTCACAGACAAAAAAACTAAATTTACACACACACACACACACACACACACACACTCAAGAGTAAAATAATTGTGTGTGCAAAATAATTGTGTTTTGCATTTTCTGTCAATCAATTCTGCCGTTGTAAAATATTACAGGACCTAAGCATTACAGGACCTAAATAAAACAAAATGTTTTCAGCAAGTTTGCCATGGTCAGCCGCTAATGTCAAACTTGCCGCAATGTGGCAACAACAACAAACTACCACTACCGGCAAATGTGCTTGCTATTGATTGCCAAGACAGTTTGCCAATAATGGCAAACTTGCAGAAGAAATTTGATGACAAGTTTGCCAATAGCCAGAACCATCTGTTACTGCAGCCTCCCTTCATCTACTTTACAGCGGCAACAGTAGAGAGCAATGGGTTGAGTAGACTCAGAACAGTAGGAGAAAGTGTGATCTAAAGATGACTGGTTGAGTCACTCTGAGGTGGCTTCATGACGTCATGATCAAGCCCTGTGCAACTGCTGCTGCCACTACTGTGTGTGTTTGTGTGTGTGTGTGTGTGTTTGTGTGTGTGTGTGTGTGTTGCTGCTCTCATGGTTTTGCCATAGCTGGGGATTTCCTTCAGTCTCATTGACTGTTGGCCAGCCACCTCACCTCCATATGCTTCAAGGGTGATTGTTCTCCCTTACTGTAAATGGGACCAAAAGGAAGCACTTGAAGGCTTTATGAGAACCAGGGCTGGACTTAAGCTTTCCTTCAGCTTGACCACAGATTGGACTGGAAGTGCAACACAGACTGAGCAGACTACTGTACCAGAACGACAGCCAGTGACTAGAGCCTCGTTCTCACCAAAGGCATTTAAGTGCATCATGTCCACAGCAGTATGTGTCTCTGCTTGTGTGGACACAGATGGCTTCAGCATCAGTTAGTTATTGTCTCATCTAGAGAAATAGAAATGACACCTACCACCATAGTGACAGCATTTCAGCACCCTCTCATCAGAAAGTTTCCGTGTGAAGTTACACACACAGACACACACACACACACACACACACACACACACACACAAAACCATGCTTGGGTGGTGAGGGAATACATGCACACACACACACACACCTACACACACACGCCTCACATCTGGCATAAATGAGACATACAAGAGGAAAGGAGCTGTTACTAAGGGCTCTGGAGAACAGTTCGACCAGGTTGTGTGGTGTGAGTGTGAGCACATTACACAGAAGTGTCCAACATTCCGTGTGTGTGTGCGTGCATTTGTGCGTAGCATGTGTTTGAGTATGTGAATTTTGAATAATAATCGTCTGTTGGAAACACCAGGAAATTCGCACCAGTCCCTTAATGTGAATATAAATTGAATTTGCTTCGATTCGATTAAAGTCAAATAGTTTAATTTGTATATACTCTTATTTACTGCGTTTCTGTCCTTGAACACAGTAAATGAAAACACATGCAGACTTGCATGTCCTTGGGCCAAATTTTTGTTAATGCGAATATGCGAACTTGTAGTCTGTCATGATTAGCACTGATTGTAATTTTTCTGCATGACCCCCGGCAGTTGGGTCAACCCCTTGAGTCGTGGATCTGCCCAAGGTTTCTTCCTAGATTAACTGAACATAAGGGAGTTTTTCCTTGCCCCTGTTGCTCTTGGGTGCTCCTTCTGTGAAGCACCACGAGACAATACTATTGTAAAAGGCGCTGTATAAATAAAATTGAATTGAATTGAATATGAAATGTGTCTGTTGTGTGTGTGTGAGTGCGTGTGTGTGTGCGTGTGTGTGTGTGTGTGTGTGCGTGCGTGCGTGCGTGTGTGTGTCTCACCTCAGAAGTGGGGGAGTGTTTGTATGACCCTGCAATGACAGGTTTTGGGACTGCAGGTAGTTTCTTTCTCAGTCTGCAGAAAATAAACATGGTGTACTTTACATGAAGACTTACGTACATATACCCACACATCCACATCACATGCTCTCCACATCCACTTGTGAAGCAACAGCGACCTGAAAGTCACAAAACCTTCCAAAAATTTTCCAGAGCCCTTTTGGTGCTGCTAGATGTCAATTGATGTTTGATGGCAATACAGTCAGCAATGTCGTGCTGTAGACCTTTTTCTTTCATTTTGAGGTGGTTTCCTACCATCCGCCCAGAACTGCACAGTGCAGCCTGGATGGCTGGTGGGAGTAACACTTGTGTTTATTCATTCTTGATATCCTTGTCATCTAAATGACAGTAATTTGGAGATGTCAAAACAAATCATCTAATGAAAAGGATACCTCAAATAGTGGTCATTTAAGTCATTGAACACATTTATTATCATATTAATATATGGTGTTAATGTACATATATGTTTCTATATTTACATGTACATATTATCAGCCCCTGGTGTGTGTGTGTGTGGACTCACCTGATGACAAAGAAAGAGCAGAGGCCCAGCAGGACTAGGAATGCAAGAAACAGTGAGCTGATGATGGTCCACACCCACCATGAGTCTGCCATGAGATGGAGAGAGAGAAAAACTCAGTCACTCCATCAGAGAAACTCCACTAACACAGAGTCACTCCATCACTGAAACATATGGATAACCCCTAAATACCAATGCATACACAGACACACACACACACACACACGCACAGTAGAGAGTGTCACATTACCAGTCTGTCCAGTCACGTCCTCGCTTGTCCAGACGGCCTCTACAGCAGAGGGCCCAGGGCCCATTCGGGTCACCCCAGCAACAGTGATGTTGTACTGAACGCCAGGTTTGAGGCCTTGGACTACAGTGCAGTTCTGCGATTCAGAAACATTCTGACAATCTGAGGTGAGATAGCAGAGCATGGGAAGACATTTGATATTTGTTATTTCACAATAGAGCATTTGCTGTAAAAGTGAAAAAATTATTAAATATTTAAATACTTATAATTGCTCATGTTATGTCTCATCACATCCATAATGCTTTTTTGGAACATACTGAGCTTTCTCATTACATGTTATTCAAGATTTGAACTTAGGTGGCTACTCTGAACACATCTAATGAGCATATATTCCTGACAAGTGGTTACTTCTCCATCTTCTGCATTACCTGTAATGATACCTACCGATCAAACTATATAGCTACTGAAAATAGCTGTAACGTAAACTTTGAATAAAGACAGCTGCAATGCTACAGGTGAATATAATGCACCATATATTAATACTATATCACATTTAACACAGTGTGTGTATGTATGTGTGTGTGTGTGCGCGCAGGCGTCACCTCCTTGCAAGCAGAGCCGGTAGTGTGTAAGGAATCCTCTCTGCTTTGCCACTGGAAGGTGTTTCCAGCACACCTTCAGTGAGGTGGACTTCACCTCTGTCACGGTTATGTTTGGCAACACGTCAGGAGCTGGAGCTGGGTTGCAAGAGAATATGTTATGTAACAAGATACAATATCATACAAGGCATAATAATATGGCACTATGAAACAAAAATAATAATAATAAAATAATATGGCACTATGATACAAAACAGTCATGATATAAGTACTGTGAGATACTTTCAGGCTCATCATCTCTCTCTCTCTTTTTGTGTGTGTTTGTGTGTATGTGTGTGGGATTGCGTGTGTGCGGAGGGCGTACTTGTCTCTATCTTGTACACAGGGCAGCTGTAGAGGGTGTAAGGTTTTGCCTTATTCCACAAGTGAACAAAGTAGTAGTAGCGTGTGAAGTTTTCCATCGCTGCGACTACAGACAACAACAACAACAACAATAGGGTCAGGTGAGACACAGACACATTACAGACAACATCAAAGCAACATCAGGTTTCATGTGCATTTCTGTGATGTAGCACTGGCTGATTCTGGCCCTGACATGGGGCCTGATATAGCCCAATTTGGCCAAAATTGCAACCCTCTATGAACCAATCTGGCTGGATTTCGCCCCAGTCTGATCCCTATGGCCCAGTTTGTCCTGATTCCACCACAATCCACACATCCTGATGTTTCTGTGTAACAGCTGCCAGCTAGTAGCATGTGGAATGTTACCTCCCTCCCCACACCTGAAGAGCCTGCTAGTCAGTCCAATGGCAACTTAGGCCTTTCAGTTTTAATCCAATATTGCAGGTCCAAGTGTGTTATAGCCCTGTTATATATTGGGATATAAGTAAGTCACTGTGCACTTTGTACCTGCTTGCCCTTACTGTGTGTGTGTGTGTGTGTGTGTGTGTGTTTGTCTGTTTGTGTGCATATATGTGTGTGTTCTAGCCCTGTTTGGGATATGACTACAGTAAGAGTGTTCTGTGCGACATCTTGCCCTTACCTGAGTGTGCATGTGTGTGTGTGTGTCATAGCCCTGTGTAGATAAAAACTACAGTAAGAATGTTCTTTGTGACTGCTTGCCCTTATCTGAGTGTGTGTGTGTGTGTGTCATAGCCCTGTTTGGGATATGACTACAGTAAGAGTGTTCATTGTGACTGCTTGCCTTTACTCTGAGTGTGTGTGTGTGTGTGTTATAGCCCTGTTTGAGATATGACCACATTAAGAGTATTCTTTGTGACTGCTTGCCCTTATCTTAGTGTGCGTGTGTGTGTGTGTCTGTCTGTGTGTATGTGTGTGTGTGTTATAGCCCTGTTAGGGATATGACTACAGTAAGAGTATTCTTTGTGACTGCTTGGCCTTACTCTGAGTGTGTGTGTGAGTGTGTGTGTGTGTGTGTATGTGTGTGTGTATGTCATAGCCCTGTTTGGGATATGACTACAGTAAGAGTGTTCTTTGGGACTGCTTGGCCTTACTCTGAGTGTGTGTGTGTGTATGTGTGTGTATGTATGTGTGTGTCATAGCCCTGTTTGGGATATGACTACAGTAAGAGTATTCTTTGTGACTGCTTGCCCTTATCTGAGTGTGTGTGTGTCATGGCCCTTGCAACTCTATGCCCTTACTCTGTGTGTGTGTGTGTGTGTGTGTTTGTGTGTGTGTGTGTGTGTGTGTGTGTGTGTGTATGTGTGTGCGTCATAGCCCTGTTTGGGATATGACTACAATAAGAGTGTTCTCTGTGACCGCTTGCCCTTGCTCTGAGTGCGCGTGTGTGTGTGTCCTTACTCTGAGTGATGCTGGTCTCTGTTCTCTTGGTGCTGCTGTGCACCTGGGCTGCTCTGGGTCGGGTCTCTCCGTCCTCCAGTGGGTACCACTCCCAGCAGAGCTTCTTCAGTTTGTGCTGATTCATCTTTCCCAGAGCCAGATCCCTGGAACAATCTACAGGGCCAACTTCAGTTTCAGTCTACAGTTTCAATCTCAGTTCAATCTTGATCAAAGTGATCCAGATTTGGAAATCCCATGTCTGAACAGCTGGATCCTCATCCCAAATAGCAAAACACAGGATTTTCAAATCCAGGACCACTTTGATCCAGATTACAGAAGACTGTTTGAAAAACTGCCCCCAGGACATCAGAGAATCCTGGGTCATACTCTGCGTACATGGTTCTAACTGCATGCAAGGCAGTTGAGTGTTACAGACTAAATTAGTTTCACTAGTTCACGATCTGAAAATTTGCAAAAGTAAAATCATGAGGCAATATGTTCAGCTGGGCTGGTAGCCTATAAGTTTCTCAAGATCTAGCAGGTTGGCAGTGAATGAGGGAGAAAGGGAGCTTGACACTTTTTGTCACGTTCCTTCTGAACTTATGTTACTAAAACGGCATTGGATTAGTTTGTTTCCAATTGCATTTGCCAAATGTTCTAACTGTAGAGAGCAAAACATTTGTTGCTTGGTCCGGTTCTACTTTCTTTCTGTAACTTGGGTTGCTCTGATAGTTTGAATAAGAAATCTGTCGAGATAAAACAGCACCTGTAATGGACTCAGCATAGACAGAGAACATTATATGGTTCCTGACAGTCTGATGCTTATATGCAGTTTGTAAAAGCTGTTACATCATGTGAAGACTGACCAAGTTCAACTATGAGCCCTATCCATGTCTGTCACCTCCAACCCCCTCCCCTCACACACACACACACACACACACACATCCGCACACTAGAACACACACGCACACATGCAAGCGCGCACACACAAATAAACATAAACATACATCTGTGGTGAACTGCAGGCACACTGATGTTGTGGCTAGGAGATTCTCCTGCATTGTTTATAGTGTAGATGCTGACCCAGGCCACTGACAGCGTGATGTGGAGCCTGAACTTGGTGCTGTTGGTGGAGTGGTGCTGAACGTCCTTCTCACAGGGCCAAGTCAAGTAGGACAGGTTATAGCGAACACCTCCCACACTCGCCTCAACAGGGGGTGGCTAGAGGTGATAGAGAGAGAGAGAGAGACGAGAGAAGAACAGAATAGAGAAGGAGGGGGATGGAGAGAGAGGGAGGAGGGAGAGAGAGAGACAAACATAGTGAATGGGGACAGGGAAGAGATGTGAATGAACAGTAATATTCTCCCATCTCTCACTGCCTAGGTAGTAGTAAGTTCAGAACAGACGAATCTGACAGGATCTGGTGGTGATTCACTACTAAGGTTAGAGAGACGAGGAGGAGGAAGCCTGAGACAGATCTGGGCAAGAGGGGGGGGAGGAAGGGAGGTGAGCGAACATGCTAGCTTATCTCCAAAGATAGCTTGAGTGTGCGTGCAAGGCAGTGAGGCGAGCAAACATGCTAGCTTACCTCCCAAGATAGCTTGAGTGTACGTGCAGTTGCATCCTTGTTCAGAGTCTCACTCCACCTGACCACAGGAGGCTTGTTGAGTTCTGGAAGACAAAGGTTTGACATGTGAAATTAACGGCAGGTGTCGTTTAGTTTGAGATGGTGACCTGACCTCCTTATCGTGGAAGTCAGCAGGGTCACAATCAGAACCACAGAGGACTCATCACACACTTGCAGAACTCTGAGAGCACACAGACGCATTGCCCTTTTACCTTGCTGATTTTGTTTACAAATATGTAATTCATATTTGGCATGATAAAGTATGGATCCTGTGATGCTCCTGAAAGTAGTCTTTGATTTATTTTTCACATAATTGTCTTATTTTCTAGTAAAATAATTTTAGATGTTAAATGAGTTTAAATTTAAAATGTAAATTCTGCATACTTCATAATGATTTGTAATGAAATGAATATTAAACAATTATTTTACAATGAAAACGGTTGTATTTTTATCCCCATTCTTCAGTTTATCAGTTAGCTGAGGGGACTCACGGGCAGGCATGTAGATGACCGAGCTCCAGTTGCTCCATGTTGCGTACCTGACCTCCCTCGCTCTGCGACGCACATAGAGCTTATATGCAGCATCCCCCCTCACCCACATCTCAAAGGAGTCTGGATGAAAGAGAAGTGGAAGTGCCACGATATACACACAACGTCAACATATTTCACAGAAAGTGGATGTTTTTGTCACATAGTGCAAACAAAATGCTATGGTATTTGTGTGATGTGAATGATTACATGAAATTTGAACATTTGCTATTTTCATCTTTAGAACTTACATGAGAAAATTGGATAGAATATTTCAATAACTCAATATTTGCTAATGTCACATTTATATTGTGGAATTGCCCATACATATAATCATTATTTTACAGTCATGCTTTGCATATTTATTGATTATGATATATTTCCTTGCATTGAATTTTCACTGACATGACTAAGATTTTACAGTTGTGATTATTATTATAGTGATTATTGTTATGCTTTATAACTATTATCAGTATGCTTAATGTTTGTTTTTGGTTTGTATAATTATTCATCATCAATGTAGTGTTCTTTTTCTTTCTTTTTTTTCAACAAATATAAAAACACACCTTAAACATAAACTTAAACATGTCCCAGTCTGGAGTGGCTGTGAGTGTGAATAGACAACCCTAGTGAGTAAAATGGTTTTAAATCATTTGAGATGCCTGCAGTGCTGAGCAACATGTACATTTGAGGTAGTATATTGTCTGTGCGAACAGGATGGCATAACAGGATGTTTGTGAGATAGAACACTAAAACTGGTGGAGTATCAGGTGTTTATGGTTGGATAACGTTATATAACGGAGGTGTTTATGTTTGCACAATGTTATATAACCCCGATGTTTATGTATGGATAACGTTATATAACCCAGATGTTTGTGTTTGGATAACGTTATATAACCCAGGTGTTCATATTTGCAAAACGTTGTCAAACCCATGTGATATGCAGGACACATACCTGGTTTGCCATCTTTGGTGGTGCTCCTTATCTTTACCACGAGGAACAGAGGAAAAAAACACTATTATTGAAAATATATACAAGCTTCAAAAACATGCACTACCTAGCACTTTAAGTACACCGTGGGCTACATTGATCTTCCAGCACAACCCCTAACTGTGTATGCTGGACATAGCTGCATCTTGTGATGTGTGATGAGTGTACCTAGATGTACCTGAGTGGGTATGATGGTGTGGTAGGTGGTATGTTTTATTGGAGCCTGGTTCTTGAGTGCATAGAATTCCGCTATCTGCTCTGTACAATGACAATAAAGAATCTAATGTCATCTAATCTAATTTAGGCAAATTAAGATGTGTGCATAAAGCCTCACATATTTCCAGGTGCTATTTCCCATCTCCATGTATTTAATCTCATAGTCGGCATCCCTGTTGTCTTCTGGCTTGTCCATCTCCAGCCACAGCCGTCCAGATGATCTAGATATGTTTTTCACTTCAGGTGCAGGGTATCTAACTAAGGATTAAAGCAGGAACAGTCAGGAAGCCTGTTTGGTAAGTCAAAGAGCTGATAAAATTATAAGAAGTGGTGTGAATCCTAATGACCCACTGGATCCTCATAGACTAAACAGACAGACACTGATTGGATAATCTAGGGTTCAGGGGCACTGGGATTGACCCATGGTGTTGTGAGGTGAGATTATGAGCCCATCTTTACCTGCCTGGTCCAGTTGGATGGAGGCGCTGGCGGAGGAGCAGCTGATACCGTCTTTCTGAGCGGTCACCCAGATTATCAGAGGGGTGTATGTAATCCCTTCAATATCATACAGCACTATGCAGGACAGTTCCTCACCAGCGGTGATCGCTTTAGTAATATCCTCACTTTCATTCCTTCAACAGACAACAGGACCATGAGGATGGGGCAAGAATTACCATCAAACTGTGTGTTGTGTTTATGTGTTGTCTACTAATGTGAACAGAGATGTATAGTAACTAAGCAAAAATACTTCACTACAGCACTTAAATATGTTTTGAGAGTATCTATACTTTACTTGAGTTGTTAAAAATCTAGCAACTTTTACGTTAACATTTCCTGAGGTAACTGGATACTTTAACTCCACTAAATTTTCAATTGGCAGCATAGCTACAAGTATCAGATGAAATTTAATTATGGGGTTGACTGAGTGACTGCAGCAAAGTTTTGAGGCCCACTTGTCACTGGATGAGTGCAAACAACAAATTCTACATTAAACTTGTAGATGAGACGTAGCCACTTTTTACCATTCTGACTGAGGATGTGTGTGTGAGAGATTTTTTTCCTGTCTTTTTTTACATTTCCTGAAGTTTGTTGTAATCTACGTGTTTTTTGGCCTGCTTATTTTTTTTACTTTCATTACTTAAGTACATTAAATTATAGATTATTTCTCATACTTAGATACAGTAAATACAAGATACTTTTAGACTATTACTTGAGTAACATGCTAGTGGGTGACTTGAACTTTTGGGAAGGGTATCTGTACTTTTACTTAAGTGGGGCTTTCAAGTACTTTATACAAGTAGCAAGTTGCACTCTTAGTAGTTAGTAAGGTTTTTAATTGTGTTTAATTGTGTACTCTTTTTGCTTTGGATAAAAGCAAACTTGTTGACTTTATGTCAAGTATACTCAAGTATGTTGCGTCAAGTATACTCAAGTATGTTGTTCTTGTATGTTGTCTGAAAAATCTGAAAATAACTGGCTGTGTGTGAAGTACACTTGAGTGTGTCATTGTATGGAGGTGTTGCAATTAAAGTTCACTGTACCTCAGATGAAGTGTATATGAAAAGCCTCTCATGTCTTCAGCAGATGTCCATTCACACTTAAAGTCCACATCTGGTCTTCTGCTTGACTTGTAACAGTCAGGAGGTGAAGGGGGCGTACATGCACTGTCCCCTACAGCAGAAATTACAGCTCATACAGTACAGAAACTACATGACAGTGTTTCACCTCTCAACTCAGAGAAAAAGGCACAGTTAAGGTACTGAGATCACAGTTGTGCCCTGTGGTAGGCTACTAAATATATATATATATATATATATATATATATATATAAATATATATATATATATATATATATATATATATATATATATATATATATATATTTTTTTTTTTTTTTTTTATTATTATTTTTTTGACCATTATCAGAGACAATCTTATAAACAAACAAACCTAGCAGTTAAGGAAGACAGTTCCCCTGAGAACACTACCTCAAAAGTTCAATTTGCCTCCATTTCAGTTGGACTAACATGTTTACACTCATTTTAAAGTCCAAGTTTAGACCGACTAACAATTCAATTCAATCAACAAATTTTATCCATCATCATGTACCACACCCTGACAAACACCCTGACCAACAAGAGGCAACAATATAGCACCTCCTTCTTTAAGAGTGAAACTGAAAGTCTCATAGTTTAAATATAGCTCTGTGACACCATGAGTGTTATTATTAATGCCACCATATGTTATCATATGATATTATATATCTATACATTTATATATTATATTATCAACTGGACCACATGTATTGCAACCCCATATGAGGGTCATATACTCCCATCTATCTTCTGTCTAACATACAGGCACAATGTTTGCTTGGACATTAGGGTATTAAGTGTGTGTGTGGTCATATGTGTTCACCCTTTGTACACCCTTAGCACCAGTAGTACAGAAACCAAAATAAGCAGATAAGCTAACCAGAGGTTTCCGCAAACTGTAACACATTTTTCTCAGGGTGTCTGTTCCTGTGTGTGCTGGTTAGGTAGAAAGAGATTAATGTGTTTTGCTGAAAGCCACAGCAGATGCCGGTGATAAGTTTGAGAGACAAGCCCTTACCTCTGACTGGAGGCACACAGAAGTGAGCGTACAGCAGCGCAGCCAGCATCACACACAGACCCATATTCTCCCTGACTACCCACAGAGGTAGATACACACACAGTCCTCACACACTCCTCTGGGTCTTTCTGGACCCCTTCAGAACCGGACCCTGGTCCAGTTAGACTCGTTCCATCTCCTCAGGGTGTCAGCTGGGACTTGAGCTTCGTGATCTGCTCCACTGTTGTGCCACTGTTTGTCGAGAGGAGCCTTTGGTGAGCGCAAATGTCAGCACATTTCTCGCTTTTGCGTCAGGTAGAGAGTAGTGAGCGAATGACAGCAAGTTCTTCTGACCACAAACCACAGCGCCTCAGAGGGGAGGGGACACACACCGGGCCCCTGGCAGGAGACAAACGTCAAAACATTACCTGAGCACTTGCTCGAAATATAAATGCCCCACCCCCCATCTCACAATTAATTTTTAAGCCATTTCTGTTAACATCTTCACAGCTTAACTGCCCAGTGGCCGGAATAGGCTACAGTGTTTGTAAATAATTCTTACAGCATGAGCTCACAAACTCAAAGTAAATAAGCAAAGCTGTGCAGCAAAGTAACTGTTGTGAGTTATTCTTACTGACTTTACAGTGACTTACAGTAAATGGAACTGATGCCCTGAAACTGTCCATAGGCTTTTACATCCTCAAACCGTCTTAGAGTCCCATTTCCTAAAAAACATGTGGTAGAAACAAGGTAGGAGTGATGACGCAAGCAAAGGTAAAACCAACTAGATTAAGCTAGATTAAGATTAAGCTAGATTAAGCCGAGAAGCAAATGTTTTCAGTGCTGAGATATAAATAATGTCTGTCATTGTGACGAATGAGAGCAAATGGAAAAAAAAATTTAGGTTAGAATGACACCACACAGCATATGAAAGTTTGACACACTAGGAACAACTCATAACACCTGATGCTCGCAGAGGTAGATCAAACACACGCACACACGCATTCATGTTTGAAGATATAGTGGAATTTTACACTGATTTCTGTGATCGGACAAGGGATTTTTGTGTGTGAACACCAAAACTAGTAAAATGAACAAACATCAGAAGGCAGAGGGCATCAAGCATCAAAACAGTCATTTGGGTCAAATCGATACACCTAGGAGCCCTATTTGAGGCTATTGATTCTGTAAGCTAGTTTGTAGATTTGCTAGGCCTATATGGTCTATGTAACCATACATAGCTGGGTAACCTGACATAGTGTCCCTGCTCATTGTCATTTGATTGAGATACTAGTCTGAAACTGAACAGTGAAGTAGCGTTTGTATGACAGGTGGCCTAATCAGAAAACCAGAAGGGATGACGTAATTTTCTAAATCAAAAGCGGCCTGGTAGTTGGTAGAATGAACACTGGCAAATGTCAAAAGCCGTAGCTGAAAGCATGTGTAAATGAATACAACAAAGGTAGATGCATTGTTCTCTGCAAGTCTATATGTTAATCAATATGTTAATTATCATTTTATCAATTGGTTAGGAAACGTGAGAAATACAATTAGGAATCACTAATCAATCCGACTAGTTTGGGTGGACCAATGATTTCAAAGTTAACACAAAGTACTATGTTAGTGCCGGAAACATTCTCCAATTGAAACTGGCTGACTATTCGCAAAGTGTGTGAGATTGTTTAAACCAGGCCATGGGCTGATTTGTTCTGATTAGAGTTAGGTTCATGGCTCAGTTGGAAACGAAGTTGCTCATATAGAGAAACATCTAGGATCAAACAGAATTGGGTCCATTAATTTGATTTCTGAGATAGAGACAACATCAGTAGTCAATTGTGACGGTCATGGATCGACCGCACAGAGAAGCCTTCCATAAGGACTGTTTTACACACAAGTTCGCACACACATATTCATGTATACACGTACGCGCACTCGTACTTGGACTTTCACATTCATACTCGCCTATAACATTATCAAGCGTTCATTGACTGTTGTCACACACACAATGTGTCTATGTTCGGAATAAACACGCAAGACGGCGTGGCTATGTTGTGGACATTTATTGTGTTTATAAAAGCGTAGAAACAGGAGCATAAAAGAAATGTTTGTGCAGAAAAAGATTACCGTTTGTGCGGGGAATGTTTGTGGCGGTCTTTGGTCGGGCAGCATTTGTCTGGTGGTAAAAGAGTGCCAGTCGGAAATTAGCATTTTTTATTTGGTTCCGGGCCCAATTGGGCTAGTGCAAGTGGGTTATGGCCATGGGGATGACAGAGGCGGCCCTGATCAAACCACCTCTGTAATGTGTCTTTTCATGTGCTACTCAGATGGAATGTTTAGATATTTATTTAGTAAATCTGTTTGTTTGCATTTGTAAGAACTTGTGCTTTTGTTTCAGAGTTGGTTTTGTTGTGTAGGTGTTAATTGATTGTTATGTGGCCACTATTGTTTGTAGATGGTGCTGGTCACCTGGTATATGTTTGCGTGTTTAGTCTAATGTCGTCAGTCTTGAATGTTATCTTGTGTGTGAGCGCTGAGGCTCTGAATTACTATGTATGTCCTCTCTATATTATAGAGGCAAGCAGGTTTAGGATTTGTCAGCCTTCTGGAGATTTTCTGATTTCATTTTTGGATATATCTTGTCTTTGTTTTGTCACTTTATTGATTGATTTTGTTTTTTGCTTATGGATATCTGTTGCTGGGTTATTCCCAAGCCTGGAAATTAAATTACATTGTCCCTTCTCACACTGAGTCAGATTTTTGTGGCCAAAACCAATTCTTTCAAACAGCATCTTCTCAGCTACCTTCACATCAATTCAGTCAGAGGAGTCAATTCAATTCCGTGAGTAAAATCGAGTTCGTTCAGTGAGAAGAGTCTATTCATAAGAATCATAAGAGATACTGCTTTAGAAAAACGTCATTCAGGTAGAGTCATTTATCTTTGTACAGCAGTAATGGAAAAGTGTGAAAAAGGCTAACTACAGTCTTTTGCACTGATATGATTCTGATTATACCACTGCTCCAGAGTTTGCCACAAATTGGCACAAATCTGTATCCATGGCAATATCCCAATATCACTAATGGGGAGGGCTGACATTGGTGTATAAGTGTTTAAGGTTGCCATATCTGTATGTGAATCCTCTTTTAAGAGAGCAAGTAGCCAAACAAAGGTCCTTCCCTGTGCTTATCTAAGGGGAGGAGAGTGCTACTGTAGCGCAGAGGGAGGTTGGGAATGTTGCCCTCTGCCTTCCTGGCATCCTCCCCCTCAGTAGCTTTCTATACTTCCTTCAGCTTTGGATCAAACTCTATATGGTGTTCTTTGACGTCACCCCTTATGTATACAGAAAGCAATCAAGTTATTTCCCCACCTCCATGCACCACACAAAAGTTTCAGAACAAACCATAACCAACTCCAGTCGACTCATTCCTGCACACATTCACTTGCATTGTGAATCTGTAGCTGCTGCAGCAAGCTGCAGACCACACTACATCTCCTGTCTATTATCATACCAGAGGTTATGTTCAGATGACATGAAGTCATCCTGATCTGTAAGAAATCTGGGGTGGGGGTGGGGGGCAATCTTGAGATGGCTACGCTTGTGTCTGGCCTGGGTGTGCTGTGTGACTACACTGGCAGCTGTTGTGACGGCGCACAGTCATTTGGGTTTGCAGATGTGATGTAACGCTGAAACAATGGCGCCCTTCACAGGGATGCTGATCACCCACTTTGGGCTCCACTGCTCTGTGTGGGGCAATTGACAATGAGATAGAGTCAAGTCAGCTGATGAGAGAGAGAGAGAGAGAGAGAGAGAGAGAGAGACAGCAAGAGAAAGAAAGAGAGAGAGAGAGAGGGAGGAGAGAGCATTTCTCCTTCCTCCGAACCAAGGACCGATCTCTGCAGAGACAACAGCAGGGGGGAGAACAGGAGGATGCTGGGATGGACAAGCCAAACATTCTGAGGCGCCATGGACTGAAGGTGGGACTCTACTTGGAAACTGCTTAATCCAGACTTAGTCAGGGCCAGATCAGACCAAATCAGAACCAGATGAGGGCAAGATCAAAGCTAGATATGAACCAGATCAGAGCCAGATTTGGGCCAGATCAGAACCAGACCAGGGCCAGATCTGGATCAGATCTGTGTGTGTCAAATACATTAGCAGCAGTTCTCTTCTGTATCTCACTTGAAATGTTTACTCTAAATGTAAGCTCACCCTTGAGTATTTGTTTGCTTTTACTGAGAATATATTTCCTGTCTGCTGTCATGTACAGATGATGGGTCTTGCAGGTTCTGTTTATGTCACAATCATTGAGGATGTATATCTTGGATCTCAGTCAAACCACAACAATCCTCTTGTGTGATGGTGTGACTTCTTAAGAATGGGTGATGGTGTGTTGATCACTTCCTGTTGACTTCGGTCTGAGTCTCTAACAGTGCTGCTGTGACCATTATTGGTCAGCAGAGCAATTTCCAAAAAGAGGACCTGTCCATGTGTTTCATACAGCAGAAAGCCTGAGTCTTTGATTAGCCTAGCTTAAAGTTTCTATATGTTTTGGCAAAAACTTTGATGGTCCTTGCTGGATCAAACTATGATGGAAATCCTGCTGGTCTGTCGACTTGCAGATACAGTGCACTTGCCAGATGCAGGCATAAACCTATAGTCTATGGTAGCAACAGAGTCGAGTTCCTTATGCTGTCATCTTGATGTTTTATTTCTGCTAAGTCATGCTTAGTGTAAATGATGTTGCAGCCATTAGAAATGGAAATGAGCTACAGCAGCTGCCTAGTCAGGGACTCAAGGAGTTTTATTGTCACATATATACATATAAATATATATATACATATATATATATATATATATATATATATATATATATATATATGTATATATGCTCTGCTCACCAATAATGGTCATAGCAGCACCAGACTGAAGTCAACAGGAAGTGATCAACATACCATCACCCATTCTTAAGAAGTCACACTGTGGTGTTGGGTTGTGTGGTGTTGGACAGGGAGGGACAGGGTTAGTCTGAATACATCAATGATGGTTGCACAAATGTGTCAGAAAAGTAGGCTAAAGGCAGCTATTGCAAACTGGAATAATTGTACAGATTTTGTGTAGAGAAGTAATATTGTTTCTTGGTGCTTATGTTCCTGCAAACTAACAGCACCTTAAAGCAGCTTGAATAAGTAAAGTAAAGATCTCTGTCTGATGTTTGACTTTTCCCAAATTCTATGTGATGTCGATCATTTCAAAGAGAGGTGGCTGAGATGTGCAGGCTGATGCTTCGTTGGGCTGTGCACCGTGCTGTATAAGCAGGCCGGCCAAGGCTAATCTGCTGTGTAAGCTAGAGTGCCAAATATTGCAGCACATTTCTACATTTTGTTCTTGGGTTTTTCACTTGTATTTCTAGAAAAATTCAAATCTGGCCTATGGCAACAAAAAGCCAAAGCTGTATGTAAGGATCACTCCATCACACCTTGAGACACACACACACACAATCTCTCTTTTATACTGCACTTTTATTACACTATTACACTACACTATTACTATTATTCAACTTAAAATACTGCAATTTTTATGTTAGCAATATGCACTCTTTGTTAGTTTCTTTCGTTGTGTTGTAGCTTGAATGTTATCCTCTTTTGTAAGTCGCTTTGGATAAAAGCGTCTATATGGTGTTCTTTGACGTCACCCCTTATGTATACAGAAAGCAATCAAGTTATTTCCCCACCTCCATGCACCACACAAAAGCGCTAAATGCTTAAATGTAATGTAATATAAATGTAGCTCTTCCGTTCACATCACAGAAAACCAGCAGCCTGCATCTGTGTGTCAGCCGCAAATGTCCAGCACTTTATAGTGACTCAAAGTGCAAATGGAGTGGAGTGTTTGTTTGCTGTCATTTAGGTAAGCTACAGGCAGTTCCCTCAGCATCTTCACTGGGTACTAACAGCCCCCATATATATAGTGAAGGGAGGCCAGTTACGATGCCATTTTATACTATGAAGGTCACTCATCTCAACCCTGAAGCCTCGGTCAATCACATCTACATGCTTGTTAGGCTACTCTAGTTAATTTTCTTATACATAACACAATAATCTCTTTTGCCTTGAGCCACGGAAGCTGAGGAGTGAAACTATAGCAACTGTGCATTTGTAATACTCTACATTGGACAACTGCTGATAAAGCAATTGCTTTGAAACTCAGGTGGAAACAGAACGGAAACTAAGCAGCATTGTGCTTGTGCATTGTGTGTGTGTGTGTATATATGTGGTGTGCGTGTGTTTGTGTGTGTGTGGGGGTGTCTGTGCATCTGAGTATCTGTGGGGAGAGGGTAAAAAATTGCCCCATTGATTCACACCTCTGAAAGTCTCCTGCTCTGCTGCCAGACTTTGGTTAAAACATGCTGATGGGGTTGCAGTGGATTTGCATGCCATATAGCTTCGAAAAGAGCAGACTTTATGTTTTAAACGCAAATTGTACGCACACCTTCCTCCCAGTTCTTTGGTGTTTATAGATGTTGATGGTACCAGACAGTCCCTTTAATGAGGAATTATACATAAATTGTCAGATTCTGTTTTTCTTTCTTTTCTTTCTTTTTTTCTTTAATATTTTCTCCTACCACCTCTACCATTTATGTAGACCTACTTATTTCTCAACCTGTTATAATCCTTCAAGAACAGATGACTTGTGAGTGAAATAACATTTATGCCAGGGTTAGATTATACAGTTGTAAATGCTTCTTTTTTCTTTGTAAATTACATCCTGTATTGCTCTGGATACCAATAAAAAAAAACTATTGCAAAAAAAGGATTTGCATGCCATAGCACCAGTCTGCAAAGTTATGCCACAAGAACTACACAGCCTCATGCACTTATTTATCATTCATATTCTTTAGCTGTCTGAAGCAGTTTCTGTGCACTGCTGACTTAAACCCAGTGCAGTGGGGCTGTGTTGTTGCTGCTGCAGGTTATAACAAGAGTTGAGAAAGGACTTAAAAGGCCTCAAGGAGAGTTTGAAACGCTCTGAAACTGAAATGAGTCTTTGAGGCCAAACAACTGTTTCCACATAATGTGGGTCACCCAAAGTGACAGCTCTGTGTTTCCTGTACTCTGGGTGCTGTCTTGTCTGTAATTTCTCCCCACTTGCTTTCCTTCACTCCATCATCAAAAAAGTCCAATCTAACCTCCAAAAAAAAAAAACATTTAAAAGAACCAACAAAAAAAGTTTGATTTGCTTCCATTATGTATCGTGTTAGCATGTAGTGTAAGACACCATAGAGATAGTAGGCTTATGCTGTAGTACACTAGATGACTGTTGATTTAGTGTACTATAGCTAACCAAGGCTAATCATGTTTCTTGAGCATGAATCACTTAGTCATAGAGTTCAGCTTTTGGACATTCAGTTTCGACTCATTTGCAGTCTTATAATGTGAGCACAGACAACGTGTTGAATCGGCTGATTTGCAGTCTTATAATGTGAGCACAAACAACGTGTTGAATCGGCTGATTTGCAGTCTTATAATGTGAGCATAAACAACGTGTTGAATCGGCTGCAAAAATGATGGCAGAGGAGTCCAACATCTCCGCACATTGCTCAGGGCCATAGACACTCATCAACAGGTCAGACACTATCAGACATCTGACTGTCGACCCGGCTTGTGTTCACTAGACAGAGCTCTTTGAGTTACTGTGGTAGTAGAGCTGTGCTCACACACACTACATTGGTTCTGCTTCTTGCATAGGGCTTTCTGAGTGAAGACCGAAACAAGAAACCATTTTTGCATACTCCATGCCTTTCATTTTATGTGGGTGTTCACTTTATGTCATGTGCCCACACTGTCCATTATTTTACATTAGCGCCATCTTGTGGATGGGTCTGGTATGTGCCGACAAATAAAGTTCACATCTACCTCAGTTATTTGTCATCCCACACTGAATAATGCTTTGTATTCCAGAAAGAGCTGAGCTTGCCAAGAAGACCCAGTTTGTGAGTAATTATGACATTTGTTATAAAGTCTAAGTTATAACACCCATTGTTATGTTATACATAGCTGTAACTATTTTTGTGTGCAGCTTTCTTATAACAAACTGTCATAGCTCTAACTGAAGTTAGTGGAACACATCCAGGAGTGAGCTACAGATTCTACTCTGATTTCTTCCTCTGTGGTAAATATGTGACAACCCATAACCAATCAAAGAAACAAACAAAGAACATGCTTTTCTTTTTTGTCTGTCTTTGGACATGAAATAATGATGTTTAAGAACAGTTGTCATTAGTTACTTTATACACAACTAAGTGGGGCCATACAGCAATTACATAGTAATAAAATAATAATCAATGTCAATAGTTTCGTATATATTTGTAGTGTGTGATCTATGCATGCTGGTAATGTCTATTGTAATATGTACTGTGTGACTCTTTTGTAGAATAGTGTACCCAAGCTCACTGTGTGTGTGTGTGTGTGTGTGTGTGTGTGTGTGTGTGTGTGTGTGTGTGTGTGTGTGTGTGTGAGTGTGTGTGTGTGAGAGAGGGTGTGTGTGAGGGTGTGTGTGCACGTGTGTGTGTGTTCATGCATGTGTGTGTCTCTGTATGTGCAAATTGACATATAGCCCTGTGGTGTTTGTCTGTAGTCCCATGATGAGTGCCATTGTTTTGTGCCCAAGGCTACCAATGTGTGGCTTTGAGTTTCATCATATCCATGCTGCACATCAGCCTCTGCTTTGGCATGGTGCGCAGGCTAAATTGGTGAACAGAAAAAAAAAGAAAAAGGAAAACAACAGTGGAAGGTAAGTCCTCGTAACCATGGATACCAGAGGATCTCAGTTCTTGCTACTATCCTGTAGCAACAAGCTTCTCAGATCGGGAGCAGGGAGAGCAAGGAGAACGAGGGGAGCAGAGTGCAGTGCAGCGCGATAGGGGAAGCCCACGGTTTGTTTGCAGCACGTTTGTTCTCCACCAGAGACCGTGAGTCAGAGATTAGCACAGCTACTGCGCTTCTTACATTAAACAGCACCAGATGAAATGCTGTCCTGCCGCAAACCGCCAGGGATCGCTTTGCCTTCTGATCTGACTAAAGCCATTAATGTCTCCCTGTCTTTCTTCTTGGCAAAACTACCAGGACTGGAGCTGAGTTCAGCCTGATGCAATTCACCCAGTTTTTCCATGTATCAGGTTCCAGTTCACATCTGATAGATCGCAAGAGTAGAGTAGGGCCAGATCTGTTTCAGTTCTACTCCAGAAGCAATGTCTGTAGAGAGCTTGTACTGTAGGCAATAATCTATCTATGAATTTTCCATGATTAAAGTTTCCATCTATCTATTTATCGATCAATCTACCTATTTATGAATTTCCCTCTTGAATGATTAGATGATCGGCCCATCGCTATCAATCTATTGATCGGCACTCCAATCAGCAATAATAACCCAGATGTACTGCACCATAATGTAGCAGGGCCTCATCTGTTGTGGGTCCATTTAAGGATGAACAACTACATGGAGATTAGGTTCTGAGAAACCAGGGCCAGATGTCCTCAAAAAGTTCTTAAAGTCTCTTTTGGACATGTTATGGTTTTCAGAGCATTTCCCAAAGCTTTCATTGTTTAAGAACATTGTAAAAAAAAAGCTACCAGTTTTATCTCCGACCCATAGAGTCTTCGAGTACGCTTGAGAAACACACATAAAACTCAAACGAGCATTCTTCAGTGGTAAAGAACATGTGGAAACACGTTTCATCAATGTAATTTCATCCATATTAGAACAGAATCAGGTGATCCACAAGGCTCTACGGCCTCCGGATATGGTGCTGAGCTGGTGTATGTGCAGTCAGCACGACCTGATGGAAGTGCTATTGATTATTGATTTGGTGTGAGTGTGGTGTTGATTTGGTTCCCCTCTGCTGTGTGATGCAGATTTGGTGTGTGTGTCTGTGTATTTGTGTGTGTGTGTGTGTGTGTGTGTGCGTGCTTGTGTATTTCTGTGTGTGTATGTGTGAGTGTGTGTGTGTGTGTGCTTGTGTATTTCTGTGTGTGTGTGTGTGTGTGTGTGTGTGGAGTATTGCCTGTGCCAGAAGCAGAGTGAGAGCTGCTATTGCCACGTGAGGTGAGGACTTCCCTCCTCCCTCTGCCTGCTTCTCTATGCTGGGAGCCTCAGAGTTCCCCTCAGTAATATGACAGGAGTCACTTGCAGATGTGCGTGCCTGTGTCTCTCCTGTGAGATCATGTGATATCCCTGAGCCCAACACACACACACACACACACACACACACACACACAAAACACTTGCCTCTCTTTGGTCAACCTCCACTGGCATGCTCCAGCCTCCAGCAACTGCTGCTGTCCCTCTCCACCGCCTTAGCAACCAGTAGTACTGCTGTGTGTGTATATGTGTGTGCGTGTGAGTGAGTGTGTGTTTATGTACTGAATGTGTGTGCGTGTATGTATGGTGTATGTATGTACTGCAAGTGTGTGTGTGTGTGTGTGTGTTTATGTACTGAATGTATATGTGTATGTATGGTGTGTCTATGTACTGTTAGTGTGTGTGTGTCTGTCTGTCTCTGCATATGTATGTAAATACTGTAAGTGTGTGTGTGTGTGTGTGTGTGTGTGTGTGTGTGTGTGTGTGTGTGTGTGTGTGTGTGTGTGTGTATGTCTGTCTGTCTCTGTAAACACTGTAAGTGTGTGTGTGTGTGTATGTTTGTCTGTCTCTGTAAACACTGTAAGTGTGTGTGTGTGTGTGTGTGTGTATATGTTTGTCTGTCTCTGTAAACACTGTAAGTGTGTGTGTGTGTGTGTGTGTGTGTGTGCCTGCCTGTGCGTATGTGTGTATCTTTTGTATGAAATATGAACCAGACTCCTGTTATGGTATGCTTATGTCCCGATTGAGTGATAAAATGCTGCATGGGCTGTGCAGTTGCCAGTACGCTCCCTCTCTCTCACCCCCTCACTCATCAGTATGCCTTGAGACCGGGGGAGTCAGCCTGGGTGTCACTGGGCTGCACAAGCAAGAGCAGAGATCCCATTGTTTGGCCAAAAGAACAGTGTGTGTGTGTGTGTGTCTCCTGAAGACTGTCATGGACTGGTGTGCCTTGTGGAGAATAACTGGGACATCTCCATAGTGATTTCATAGCACTCACAACCTAATGACTGCCCAAAGAGTAACCCCAAATTGTTCAGCCTGTGTGCCGATCAGGGCAAGGTCAGGGCCATTTCATGGCCAAATGTGAGACACTAGCAGCAGTGAACTGGGACAGTGGATGTGTTGTTACTTGTTACACTGATAAACAAAACTGCAGTTTTGAGTGCAGAGGAAAAGTCAATACTTTTTTCCATTAGAATGCAAACACACATGATGCACACGCGCGCGCGCACACACACACACACAGAGAGAGAGAGAGAGAGAGAGAGAGGGAGAGAGAGTAGGTGGTGGGATAAGAACAGTGTGGGTGCGCCGCGTAACGCTGAAAATACCTCATAGGTTTGAAACAGCATTGTGCTTTTGCTTCTGAACTGACTGGAACAGCGATTGATTACCTCGCTGAGCGCTCGCTCGTCTTCCACCTCCCCGCCAGTGGTAGGGGAGTGGCGACAAGCCTACATCATCGTGAAAGCACTGTCACCTATCGATGCCTCGCAGATTCAGTACAGTGGGCTGATTCATTGTGCTCTCCCGTGTCTACTCGTAACTTAATGACAGTTTTTCGCATAAACTTCGGTGAACTCGCCAAAACACTCCGAAGTGTTATGCTTGTAAGGTCGAGGCAACAGAGGAATACATCGTGGGGCGTTTGTTGGCAGATATTTATAGTGTTCATGATGATAGCTGAACGCTTAGAGAATTTCACTCTGCCACTCTGTGATTGAGGTGAAACCAGTTTGAGAGCGCAGCGATCTAATTGCACTCTTCAGAAGGCATGAAATCGCGGAGAGACAAGCTGAAGATCCCTTCCCTCACGTTGGAGTAAGTTTAGCATTTTTTTCAATATCAAAGGTGAAATCACGCTGTCGGGGTAACCCTCTTATTTGCATTATAATGACTGGCTGCGGAGGGCGGCGGAACGAAAGGAAGTCCCTCGCATCGCGCGTGAGTAGATTAGGAAGGAAGTGCTCTCTGAAAACACGCACCAACTAGAGAACAATATAATGTACTCCGAGGATTTGTTGACGCCACTATAAACAAACATATATCAACTTTTGAACAGCCTAAAACAGATAATTCGATACAAACGATTTCTGCCACATATGGATAATTTAATAACAGAGTAGTTGAAGAGTTAGTTATGAAAAGACTGCAGAAAGGAAAATAAATAGTTTGAAGGACAAATGTAATGGAGAATCTTTTCTCGTTGATAAAATATTGTCTGATATAGGCTATGTGGAGACGGTCTGTGATAACGCGTGTCCTTAGCTCGCGCTGCTTTGATGATAAACAAAAGTGCATGGCGCCTACTGTATGAAGACACGCGCACGTTTGAAGCAATGTGTTGCTCAAATGTTCTCATTTGCATATGATTATGTGTGAATGCTCATCAGAATGTGGACCCATGCAGCATGAAGCCGTACTGGACTGAAAAGTAGATCAGATCATGATCTTTTACGAAGTTGGATGATACTGTAATTTTAAAATAATTTACTGAATTTAAATAATTAACTGGGCCTATTTATTAAATCTAGGCTATTGTCACAGTCTTGCGATATTGTTGGTGCTTAAATACATTGCATTGATGGGGATTTTGATTAGGGTAGAATAGAGGATGCAAACAGCAAAACGGGCAAAACGGCATATGAATGTGGTTTGTCTGCATTATAGTCTATCATTAGATAGCTGTAGCCATGGTTTGCCATGCATATTTGACTGTGTGTGTTAGCAGGTGTCATGATGAGGGTGAGGCCTGTGTGTGCCACCTTAAGAAGCTATCGCATTTCAGTCTTGTGTGTGTGAGTTTGCAGTTTCACCTGTGTTTGTTTAGTGAGTGAGTAAGGTTTATCAGCATGACTGACTATTGTTTATTCTGTGTATAGTATGTTTTCTGTGGTGGATATGGTGGAACGATCAGTGCTAGGTTATCTAGCCTTTTGTTGTTGGAAGTGGGATCTCCCAGGTAACCACTAACTCGTTCTGGTGCCAATCTGTCCTGAATCTGGCCAAGACACGGCTTGGGTCTGTTTCGGAGCTGGCTGCAGCTGTGACTGCTGTAGATGCCTCGGCTGGCATGGTGCCACCCCCGGTCCTGCCTCTGTGAAGATGCTGGTTGTTGCACTCATGCCTGGTCCGCCCACTCCGTGCCAGTCGAAGTGGGTGCAGCTTTCGCTAAGATATTTGCAGCTGCTGCACCCAGCTCTGGCCCACCAGGCACTTCATGGGCTCCTCAGGGGGGAGGAGGGAGTGAGGGAGAGACGCCCCTGGCACTCCGCTCCATCGCAGCATCAGGAGGACATCGCGACTGCTTGGTCTGTGTGTGGACACACTCACACTCACACATCCATGGGCCTGGCTCCAACCTGGAGTTGCAGAGCAGGGCTTTTCTCTCACTCTCTTTCTTTCTCTCTCTCTCTCTCTCTCTCTCTGTGTGTGTGTGCAGGGGGCTACATGAGAATCAGTGAGTCTTTGAGAGTGAGGGCTTTCCTGTCTAAGCGTAGATCTCTAGCTGTAGATCTCTAACCTGTGTTTATATGTGTATGCTAATCTGTGTGCCGCACTAAATTACTGTGCTGGCATGGCACCCTGCAGTGGGGAGTAGGCTATGTGAGTGTGTGGGTGGATGGGTGAGGGTGA
Organism: Tenualosa thibaudeaui; assembly: GCA_027481765.1. Lineage (NCBI taxonomy): Eukaryota > Metazoa > Chordata > Actinopteri > Clupeiformes > Clupeidae > Tenualosa > Tenualosa thibaudeaui. Next base: position 15,215,135 of record JAIFZK010000023.1, on the reverse strand, counting down.
GTGAGATTGTGGTTAAATGACTGTGTGTGTGTGAGTGAGTGAGTGAGTGAGGGTGTGAGTGAGTGAGTGGGTGAGTGAGTGAGTGAGTGAATGGGTGAATGAATGTGCAAGTGAATGAGGAAGTGCGTGAGTATGTGTGGCTAGATGAGTGAGTGAGTGAGTGAGATTGTGGTGGAATGAATGAGTGAGTGAGTGTGTATGTGTGACTGAATGCGTGAATGAGTGTGTGTGTGTGTGTGTGTGTGTGTGTGCGTGAGCGAGTGTGTGTGGGTGAGTGAGTGAGGGAACAAGTCTGTGATGGAGTGAAATTGTGGTGGAATGAGTGTGTGTGTGTGAGTTAATGTGTGAGTATGTGTGTGGATGGATGGTTGAGTGAGTGAGGGGACAAGTGTCTGAATGAGTGAAATTGTGGTGTAATGAGTCAGTGAGTGTGTGTGTGTGTGTGTATAGGGAGCGGTATATGAACAGGTAGGGGTGTGTTAGAGATGGGAAAGTCCTCTCTGGCAGGAGAAGGGGGGAGGGCGCATGGGGACTGTCCATTCTGCAGCTTGTTTTTCCAGAACCCCTTCATCGCTATGACAACCCTCTCATCTTCCTGCAGCACAGTCGCTATGACTATCCACAGCGCTAAACCTGGAGATATAGCCTTCACACACACGTTCTCTCTCTGTCTCTCTCTCTCTCTCTCTCTCTCTCTCACACACACACACACACACACACACACACAGACAAACACACACATAATACAATGTACTCATACAGAAGTGCCATTTGAAATGCACACTGGTATGCATAACCACAAAACCTCATGAACAGGACACATACACACTCATACACATACAGACAGACACAAGAACATGTACATACACTCACACACACACACCTACTTGTGTGTGTGTTCGTGATATAGCCTGCTACACACCACATACATCACCACTTACTTACACACATCTAGCAAGAATTATACACTTGCATTCACAGAAAAATGCACAGACACAAGAATGAGACTCTCTCCCTCTCTCGCTGTCTCACACACACACACACATATACCACACACACACACACACACAGTTGCAGTTTTGAGTGCAGAGGAAAAGTCAATACTTTTTTCCATTAGAATGCAAACACACATGATGCACACGCACACACACACACATCACATCCAATTGTGTTAAGGTTTTCATTGGTTTCACACATTTTTTTACATAGTTTAGCAAAACATTTACATTTACATTTATGCATTTAGCAGATGCTTTTATCCAAAGCGACTGACAAAAAAGGATAACATTCAAGCTACAGCACACTAACACAGCTTTCCTAGAAAGCTCCCAAACTCCATTGAATCACTAGCTTGAACAACTGGAAAAATGTATTCACAGTCAAAAAGAGATTGTCTGCAGACATATGAATTACTAATGTCACTGTGTAAATCTCCTCCTCCATACTTCATCTATCCACAATCATTCTTGCATATAAGATTCCATCTTTGGTGTTATTGCTATTTGCAAGGGTCAAATAGGCCAACAGCATATAGAGTGATTGTGAAAGTATCCATGTTTTAAGAAAAAAGGAAGGTCAATGAAAATGGGAAAGTTATTTCACTATATGGAGTGCACTGTGTTGTACAGTATTTTTGCCTAAGTACTTACAGTTTTTCTTGATTGCTTTGATGCAGCCATCACCTCAGAATCCACATTTTTCAAATCAGTTAAGGCAAAGGCCTAAACATGCAGGAGCACTCTGGTTTTGCTATGTCGGTGCCATTTTCTTGGTTGTGAATGTGTGAAAAAGAACCAGAATGTTACAACATAAATTTTATTCATTCCTCCTACACTTACAGTAAAGTAACTGTCATTGACACTCAGTCGACTACTAAATTCAGTTTCATCTGATGTTTGTAACTATACTGCATAAATGAAAATGTAGTGGAGTAAAGTGTACAATTAACTCTAACCTTGTAGAATCCCTACACACATTCACTAACATGCATAAAACCTGACACGCAAACACACACACACATACACGTAAATCCATCAGACATTCTGGTGAATTCAGAGGCAAATGTACACCTGTTGGTGAAGTGGCACTGGAACATCTGTGGGCCCCATCACCTCTCAGAACAGGTTTGCTGCTATATAATAAGCTGAGTAGGAACAAACTAATCAGTCCCATTAAAGCAACACTGAGTTACTAATGACTAACTACCTAAAAGGCACACAAAACCTTCCTAACACTTCCTAGAGTGTTGTTACCATTGCTAGAATACACCAATCAGTGTTTGATGGGAACATAGTCAGAAAAGTCACGCTGCACAGATTTGTTATTTCATGGCATTTTTCTACCCTGCACCCAGAACTACACCGTGCATATGCTGCATGGATGGTGGGAATAATATATGTTTATCTGTCAGATTATATGCCATCTTAATTCATAGCAAGATAATGCCAAAAAATAATACCTCAAATAGCTCTGAATAGTTACATAGTGTTGCTTTAACCTTACTGAGCACTCAAATAAGTATTAGGCTTGCTGTAGGCTACGCTCATGTTGAAGGCTACATTCAAACAAAATTGCATTTGGAGGAGCCGTCTGTTGTGTGTCAGCACAGAAGCTGAAAATTGTGACAGTCCAGGTTTTGGGCCTCCATCTTATGTGTGATAATCTAGATACCCTTTTGTTTTGGTGACTTTGGTCACGCAGTCTGGTATAGCTTGTTGCTGTGTAATTTGTCAGTCTTCCTCGTTGTGTGCTGCAGTAGGGAAAAGAGGTTGAGAATCAAAACTTGTGTAGACAGCATGAGGTGTTTTTGGTGCAGATAAATTCATTTTTGAGGTAGTTTGAGGACAAACAGCTGACAGGCCGCCAGGACTTTACCCACATGTGTGACAACCTTACAAGGATAAGCTTCACCAGACCATGTCAATCAATTCCAGTCTGGAAAAAAAGACAGATAGGTTCACAAAGCAAACATAACTGCCTGTGGACCTGTAGATCTTAGTTTGACTGGGTTGAGCTGGTTCTTAGAGGATGACATCATAGTATGGTTCAGTGAGATTTGATGTGCTGTGAATGGACAGTCATGCTAAGCCAATAAAACAGAAATAAAAGCCCAAAGCAGTGTCCCCAAGCCTGAACAAGAGAGAACACACTGTGAACACGCTGTGACATGTCAGACTGGCTTCTTCTGGTTGGCTGGCTGATAGACAGACACTGAAGTGGACAGGGTGAAATACAAACTCACACACAGATGGATTCAATTAAAGAGCAGATGGACAATTCAACTAAAAGTCCTGAAGAAGAAACAAGGTGGCTTTTCAACATCACTATTCTGGTGTGGATAAAATGGGCATTTTTGTGTGATGTCTCCTAAGGGTCTGTCCAGTCTTTGTTATTTGTGCACATTATAGGGTCCTATCACCATGAATTACAGGGTCCTATCATCCTGAATTACAGGGTCCTATCATCCTGAATTACAGGGTCCTATCATCATGAATTACAGGGTCCTATCATCCTGAATTACAGGGTCCTATCATCCTGAATTACAGGGTCCTATCATCCTGAATTAGAGGGTCCTATCATCATGAATTACAGGGTCCTATCATCCTGCAGCAAAGAGTGTAATAACATGGGAGTTAATGGAAGTAGCCACACATATCCACATAACATTTACATGACAATGTATGACCCATATGGACATGTTGACTCTGTGTGATGGACTCCACCCCCATTATCAGAGAGATTATGTAAGGAACCTGTTGACCAGCAAAGGCAAATTTGAATTGACCAACAGAGACGACAGACAAGCTGGTTGATTACTAAGGATGGGTCTGTGGAGAAAGTCGTTGCTAACTCCATCTTGGTCGATATTTTATTTCACTTCATGGCACTTCATGGAACTACCAAGATTGTGACGGGTGTTGGCAATGACACTGTCTAGAAAGTCACCCCAGAATGACAGGCAAGCAGGCAGACCGACAGGCTGCATTACATGCAGATAGGAAGTCAAGTGAGAGGGCTAGTCAGGCAAACATACAGAGCAGACCAACAGAGACAGACAGGGAACAAAGACAAGCATGCAGACAGGCAGGCAGGCAGACAGGGATATAGATAAGCATGCACACAGACAGACAGACAGACAGACAGACAGACAGAGAGTCCCAGGCAGGCAGGAGGAGTCGGAGAGCAGGCCAGATCCAGATCCAGTGAGTGAGAGAGCTGATCCATCTGACCGTTGTCTTGCCTTGCAGTTTGTCTCCCACATGCCAGAGCCCCACCATCGTGAGTCCCTGCAGCCCATCCAGTCCCTGCAGCCCCTTACTAACCTTACATCCCTGGAGGTAAGACACCTCACACACACACACACATGCACACACACACACACACACACACACACACACACACACACACACACACACACACACATGCACGTGCACATGCACGCACGCACACACTCATACACACCCTTATACACATGCACACACTCATACACATATACACACATATGCACACACATGCACACCCAAACTCACAGTCATACACATCTCATACACACACACGCACATACACACACACACAAACATGCCTAAATAAGACACACAGGCCCACTCATGCCCGCATGCCTTTACTGCCAAACACAGTACAGTATCTGTCTCTGAAATCTGTTTACTCTCTGGGCTTGCAATGCTGCTGCATAATAGCCTGTAATGACATCCTGATGTACAGATGTATCGTAGGCAGTAGTGACATGAGATAAGGCGGTCCTTAGTGAAACACTAATGCTACTAGTTTGTTTCATCACTAATGGGGTGAGTAATAAGGGCAGTTAAAAGAAGGAGGAATGTGTTCCTCTAGTTTGCTTTTTTTTTTTTTTTGCTGCTCAGATGGTGAAGCCGAGTGATAGGCTTGATCCCTGCTGAGTGCAAATGTCCTGAAACAATCCCTCTGTTGTGCATGTCCTATTTAATAAAAACAACAACAACGACAATAACACAAAACAAATGTCCAAATGAGTTTATGTATATGCAACATCAATACATGTCTGACAACACATATGTGGGTTGCTAGGCAACCTTGTTTTGCAGAGGAAGTGAGTTCACAAACAGGATTCAGCCTGTAGTCTCCATCCATCCTGTATCAATAATCTGGATTGATCCTGTAGTCTCCCATCCATCCCGCATCAGTAATCTGTGGGAGAGCCTGACCTCAGTGACTGTAATAAGAAATCATTTCTGACAGTGGTTAACTTCAGCACAGATCCTTAAATGCACACCAGGAAAGATTCCCCTTTTTAGGTTAATTTACCAGCTTCGTAGTTACTTCGATGGTTAAATGGCTCATTATGGGTTAAATTAAGACTCTCTCAGCTCCCTGTGACACTTCTTTGTGCAGTTTGACAACAGCGCCCTGATGTCAAACAAAACTGTAACTGAATGAAACCAAAATTGTGATTATTGCCTTGTCAGTCAACTTCGAAAATGATCAGCACTGGTTTGGTTTGCCAACAAATTTGCGTATTGGTGAGAATTTACGTCAACGTTATTAGTTTTCAAACTAACTGTAGGGTGCGCTCCGTAGGTCAACAACTGTACGTGGAGCTCTGTAGGTAATTGCAGGCTTGCCTGGTATACCTTTAAGGGCTTGTTTACACATAGCCTATGTAAATATTTTCATAAGATAGATATTTTTTTTATCAATTTCTTTTTTCAATTGCATTTACATATATTATTTTGTAATTGCATATATATATATATATATATATATATATATATATATATATATATATATATTATGCAAAATCTATATACGTGTACACAACCTCTAAAGCTCCGTGCTGGCTGCCTTTGAAGGCAGTGGTTGAGAGATTAGATTTTTGCGCTGTAGTTATAAGAGGTCTTGTGTCATGTAGAATCATGGCAGTCTCCATGTGGTTGGTGAGAATTCTGACAACTGGCGTGACTTTGAGCCATTTCCTACTGATTGTGTAATGGTTTGAACAGTAGGTCTACAATGACTGATGAGAATTCTAAAGTCCAAGATTATGATATTTGCATTGGCAGAGTACTTCATTGAAAATGCCTGCGAAAACAACCATTTCATGGTCTCCTTGTTGCCATGCCGTGCTGTTCCCAGCGCAGGCCAACTAGTGAAGCTTTTCGTAACGCCTTCTCACTAGCATTTACCAGCAGGGTCCAGTTGTCGACCGATCAGTCAGATCTTTAAGACTGGCAGTGAATTCCTTTGGATGATGTGACCTGAACTCAAGACAGCTGTGGGTCACTGCATCCACATTGCATTGCCAGCAAATTTTGTCAGTTGCATAATTGAAGTAATGGGAAGAGTATACAGTATTTTGAAATGTAGGCTACTTTTAGATGCAGTTTTAATGTCAACTGATGTTGAATAGATTTCTGTTTGTGTGTGTGTATGTGTGTGTACTCATGTTAATTATGAGGGATGACATATGTCTGATGAGAGAACATTTCACATTAATGTACTGCTTGGAAAGGTTCCATTGTTGGTCTACATTGTAGGTCATCGTAAAGATTATTGTTCAAGATCACGTACACGTTCTTTCAGGTAGCCACTAGGAGACTGTAGGCACGATTACAAGCAGGCCGATTTTCCAGACAGATTATGTAAACTGCAATCTGGAAAGGTGGGCTGGGGGTGGGGGGTGGGTCAGGTTGGGTGTGGGTGTGGGGGTTTCTGTTAGAGGAGGGATTTACCTTAAAAGGTTTTGCCTGGTTTCCCTCTTCCTATGTTCTGGTCATTGCCTGCTTTACCTAAATGTGGCAGTCTTTTGGGTCTGTTGATCTGGTTTGAATTGGTGTGGATAATTGTTTGGTGTTTTTTGGTGATCAATTTGATCAATTAACTGCAATTTGATGGCTGCTTTAGAAACATGAATGTAAAAATAATAATTTTAAAAAACATACAACATTTTGTGGCAGACAGTAGAAGGTAACTCCTGTAGATGTTTCGGTGGATTATGAATAACAACAGACCAGGGTACAAAAAAAGTTTAGTCAATTAATGCAGACCCATGAGAGATTCACTTTGTACACCACCAAGAGGCAGTCTAACCTCTCTAATGCCACTGGAGTAATCGCTTGTGTAATCTGGAACCGAGAGAAGATGTGTGAAGTACAGTCCCACTGATGAAAGGGCGTAGAATGAAGGTGACAGCGGGCTTGGGTTCTACACAACAGGTGCCCTGTGTTCTAACAGTGAGGTGTTCATTCTACTTAAGCAAAATATAGGTGTAGGCTACCTGAATATACAATAGCTACTCCAAGTCATATGTTAGGCCTAAAAAAAGTGTGTCAATCAAACATATCTTAAAATTCACAAGTTAAAAAGGCATGATGAATTCAGATTTTTCCCCAGAACTAACCCTGGAGTTGGAACATGCAGGTATTGTGGACTGTTGATAGCCTTATTAGACCCACCAAAAATAAAACAGACAGATTATGGTATATAAGCCAAAACTGAAAAAAAAAACTCAAAAATGCTTACTTTGACTCAACTTTGATTTTCATATTTTGTAATACTTTCTAAATTTTATTTAGAAGTAAGTGTCCACAAATTCTGCACACAATGCTAAAATAATTATTTTCTATGGGTAGGCTTTGTTTACTATAGACTTAAAAGAGACATTTTATTGAAGACCCATGGATTGAACCATTCAACCGCGAAAAGATCTAATCTCCTCCCCCTTCGGAGGGAATGGTACATCCCAACGATGTTGTTAGTGCACCATCACAACCGAAACTTTGGTGATGAAGTAGCTGCTAGCTATCCTAGTGTAGTTGTGCTGTCTCAGGTAGACTGTTGAAAATGGTGCGACTGAAAACTGAAAATCTGCTGGTCAAGGTGTTTATTTTAATCGGAGACACATGGCAGTGACCACAGCAAGATCTTGCGTCTGCGTGGAGGCGGTAAAAGTCAAAATAATTGCACTCTGGTGTCAATTTACGGACGATAGCCAACTCATATTGTGAAAATCTCTGCCAAAACGTGGCAAACCGCCATGAAATATTGGATTAAACAAATGTTCTTTTACGCTCTCTTGATGCGCGCAAGAAGATCGAGAGGAAAAAGCTATCTTCTTCATTTTGCATAGGAATATATATTTTGTTTTTAATGGGTGTCTCGGATCACTTCCAGAATGTCTGATCCGAGTCACTGGACTGCACTGCCAGGTCAGAAATCTCATTTTGTAACGGGGGCGATGCTGAAGCGATCAAAAAGGTAACTTCAGCAATAACGTATACATTTGTGGATTCATTACTTGAAAAGCCATATTATACGATGAAATGTCGTTGTTTTATAACCAGTCAACGCCATTGACTTTAGCCGGGTCAATTGTAACGTTACCTACCTTGCAAACGGGCTTTGCTTGTTGAAACAAAACGTATTTATGCTTAACAACATCGCAAGTTGTCTTTGAACTAGTGTAGCTCTGACCCCGACAATCTTTTTAATTGATCGGACTTGCAGCCGTGTTTACCCGCCTTTCACCTCCCACCCTCCTGTGTGTTGTCTTTGTGTGAACCAGACGAAGTTTAAATGTGCATCATGCCACGATGTTTACTGAAAGCAAGGCGGTTTAATCACTAAACGTAGTGCAACAATTCCTGTTAATATTCTTGATGTTTTGAAGCTTTGACCAGTTCCTTTGTGAGCATGTGAAACCATGTGGACTAAGACGCGCTGTTTATATGTGCTCAGTGGCAGCGAGTGAAGCTGTGGCATGCTTTCAAACGAGATGATGTTATCAGATGTTTTTGTGAAGCGCTACAGATACGATGATTATCTTTTTTTTTTTAAGAAATAGAAATTAGACCAAGCAGGCAATTCTTGTTTAAAGTGGATGAACATCATAATAGATGTCAGGTTTTCTTAGTAACCGAGCGTTGCCGGTTTTCAACGCTACATAATGGTCAGTCAGTCTATGTCCTGCTTAAAGAGTCGTGGATCTGTCAGGCCGATCGAGGAGCAACGCTTTCCATTTACTCCCTGTCGTCCCTTTCTTTTGGCAAGGTTTGAATTTGTGACCGAGGTTCGTGCCCGTATGTTCCTTTATCTGAACACTATAGCAGTTCCGCCCACAGCTTCATAAATACATTGTTTACGCTTTGATAGTCACTTCTGTTAGGGGACAGATGTAACCCTATAGTCCATGTGATCATTGCCATAGCTGTGTGTGTGTGTGTGTGTGTGTGTGTGTGTGTGTGTGTGTGTGTGTGTGTGTGTGTGTGGTGTTGAAGACAGGCTGTCATTGACTTCCTGCACATCAGTAGGTTCAACTTAAGCCTCTAATGCATGAGTGATTGAACTGTGCCCTGACTTTGGCTGGGGAGGCAGGGTAAGTAAGTAACACTTAATCTCCAGTAACCTCCCAAAGCCTTTGGCTGCAATCCTGGACAGTGGCATGGAATCAGATTGGGATGTTCCCAGTCAGCCTGCCTCCCTGCTGGGTCTTGGATTGCAGAATCACACACACACACACACAGATGTATGCATATGCACAAACACACAGAGACTTCTTTTTAGATACCCTATCAGATAACAGCAGGCTGCGCAAAGGTGTCAGTTTCGAGTTTAACTTTTTTTTTTTTTGGTCCTCAAAATAACTTAGTTTCAGAGCATAAACATCAGCCTAGATCTGCGTAGATCAGAAGCAGTTAAGATTTCTTAATGTTATTCAGGATGTTGACTGCAATGTCAAAATGCCGCACCAATAGCAAAGCCTGCCATCACAACATTAGGGTGCGCCACATAAACAGCAGTAATATTAGACCAACCCAACTGAATAAGGGCAATTGTTGATAATGGCACAGTGTCCCACTAAATGGGCCATTCAGTGCCCAGAAGACTGAGGGGTGTACAAACATGGTTTAGGTTCCCTTAGGGTGTTCTACTAACTCGTAGCACTTTACATTCACATTCGTTCATTTAGCAGACACTTTTATCCAAAGCCACTTATAAAAGAGGATTGACAATCAAACTATGTAGAAGAAATCTTCGAAAGAATACCACCAGTTGAGAAGTTGGAACAGGGGGCTTCCAGAGGGTAAGAGTGCAGAAGTTGGGCAGCAGTGGGTGAAGGGGGCATGGGGTAGGGCAGTACAGGGGAATGGTACAGTGTACAGTGATACAGTGAAAAAGAGCCAGATAGAGCTCAAGTGTGGGCCATCAGTATAAGTCCACAGGCTCACAAATAGGATGCTGATTAAATGGTGTCAGAAGAGTTTCATTTGCTCAACAGGGTGTTTATTGTAGGGTGTCGGCGGGTGTTTCTCCAGGGCTTTTCTGTTGGCTGTCAGCAGTTTCACAGTCAACAAAGAGGGGTTCTGTCTGGGGGAATGATTGTGCTTTTCTATACAGTAATTCTAAACTGGGGTTTGGACAAAGAATTCCAACTGCAGTCTGCCCATCTCTGCTGTCTAAAATCTGCTGTGCTCTGCTAAGATCTACAGAGGCGGTTTAAGTTAAGAGTGGTCTTGTAGGCAGATAGGACAGCCAATGTGATGTTGGGGCTTCCAATTAAGCGTCCCTGTGTGTGCTCACAGCCAATTAGTATGTGTTATTAAGACTGACCCAGAAACACCTGGGCCTGCTGTGTTGTATGTGCTTATCGCTGACTGGTCTCACAGCAGGGGACAGGGCAGTGTGTGCAGTGTGTGTGTGTGTGTGTAGTGTGAGGAAGAGAAGCAGGGGATTAGTATGGTTGCAGGAGGTGTGTGTGTGTGTGAGTGAGTGAGAGAGAGAGAGAGAAAGAAAGAAAGAAAAGCTTGTCCACTGTGACGGCACCCTGACCATGGCAGGCTGCAAAGAGGCATGGCACATACATTGTTCTTGTGCAATATTTACTATGAGATGGATGAGCTTGTTATGTGCGCCAATATTGCATGGCCAGTTTTGACATGTGTGTCCAGTGTCTCATGGTGCATGTGTGTGTGTGTCATCATACCTGTGGTTGGATGTCTTGTTTATTTTCTTTTGTTGTTTTGACCTTGCAGTTGCCGTAGCAGCAACAGGAAGAGTCTGGGAGTTGGGACGCCGTCCCCCACACTGTCTCGCCCCCTGTCCCCCCTGTCCGTCCACACAGGTAAGACACACCTGGAAAGCCGTGATGACGAGCGCTTTCTCCCCACTGTCTTCATCCCATTAACACGAACACCCTCATCGTCAATCTAGTCTTCTTGTTGAGCCCACATGAACCCAAACGCAAGGACTCAAATACTGTTGCACTGGCAGAGGAAGTGACCTCACAGAGCCATGTAATCAGCTGTCTCATGTCATAACAGCCACAGTTGAATCAACAATAGCAAACAAAGACAAGATTTGGGTCAAGGAGGGTGTGGAGGTAAAAGTCCCATTAGGCTTAAAGCCCAAAACAATACTAAGTCTACATTAGCCATTGCCTGTATGACTTCACCATAAAATAATTCTTTGTAGATTAGCATTAACAGTGGTCCCTCCTGTAATACTTTTAGCAGAAGAGTGGCATTGAATTGCACGCAGAGAATTATGTATGTTAGTGAGATTGTTTTGGACATTGAGATGAAGGGCCGCTCATTTTTGTAAATAACAAATTTAAGCTCTTTGTGATTGTTGTTGTGACAATAACACAGGCCTCTGTGTCAGACCATCTCTCGTCTTCACTGTGTAGTGTGTGGAACAGGTGCTCATGAAGTTGCAGACACACACACGTACACACACATGTACACACACACGTACATTCACAGCTGAAGTGCAATTATGTTCTAGCTCATTTCATTACGGCACACAATTAGCGCCTGCCAGAGTTTGTGTTTAGAGCCGTGTGTGTGTGTGTGTGTTTGCATGTGTGTATGCACCTAGCCCAGCTCAGCTTAGAAGCAGAAATGATGGGCTGGAAACACATTCACACACACACACACACACACTCACTCCCAGGCCAGTTCAGATCAGTTCAGTTTTAGACTTCATGGACAGCTGAAGGGGCTTGTGAGAGCAGCCACACACACACACACACACACATACACACACACACACACACACACAGCTCTAACAGATTGTTAGCCAGTGTAGGTCGTGTTCTCTTCTCAGCTCCCTGTTACATCACATACTCTTACTGAAACACTTAGGCACACACACAAACACAAAACAAAAATGTGTGTGTGTGTGGGTGTGGGTTGCATACACTTTGCATTCTATAATGTGTGTGTTGTTGCCTTCAGCAGCTAGCAGTCCATTGGATAGCCCAAGAAATGTCTCCACCAGTGCCTCTGTCAACTTCCCCTTCGCTCGCAGGTAAGAGACACACACACATACGCATACACACAGATTACACCCTTATACACTACCTTCAGGCAGGAACACACACACACACATCGCCCGGGACTCAGGTAGAGTGTAGTGCGTCTTGGTGTGTTGTCTGATTGTCTGAGGACACTGCTTAGGGGACAATCTCTGTGAATACAGTAAGTGTATAAACAGCTTCCCTGAGCCATCTGCCAGGCCAGCAGATTAGTGCTGACGCAACAGGGAGAAGGGCAACACCTACAGAGGGTGTGTGTATGTATGTATGTGTGTGTGTGTGTGTTTGTGTGTGTGTGTGTGCCCGCGCGCTAGCTTTATAGGGGAAAAAATGGATTGTGCTTGTGTTTACACTTCTCTTTTAAGCACCCCTAAACACTTCACATGTGTGTCTCTGAGGGTGTGTGTGTGTGTGTGTGTCTATTTAGAAAACAACTAATAAACAAAACAAAAGTAGGATTGTTGAAGTGGTGTAAGACCACTGAACATCAGCAAGAACTCCCACCTCGTAGAGCAGCCTGGTGGTCCTTCAGTGTGTACGTGTGTGTGTTTATCTGGGTATGAGTGAAGGGCCCTCAGTGAGTGAATGTGTGTGTTTATGTTTGAATGAGTGTGTTTATGTCATCTCTACCATAGACTTTAGGAGGAGGCTTGTGTGTGTCTGAGAGTTTGTTTGTGTCTGTGTCTCTAAGAGTGTTTGTGTATATGTGTATGGAAGCCACAGTAAGGCTCAGCTCATGCTTGTGTGAGTAGGTGTGTGTGTGTTGGGTGCCTGTGCTGTCTTATGAGTCACGGATGCAAGAGTTCACATCTCCCCCATGTCATGAAACACACACACACACACACACACACGCAGAGCACAGCGCAGTCATGCAGACAGGAAGCCAGGGTTCCCTTTTCCATCTCCTCTCTCCAAACACCCAAACACACTCGCGTCACGGGGGCTCGCATGATTACTTTGTAGTGCTGTGAATTTATGCACAGCTTCAGATGACTTATCTGATGAAAGCCTACTTTTTCCTGTGTGTGTGTGTGTGTGTGTGTGGGTTTGGGTGCGTTTGGGTGTATGCATAGGTGGGGGGGGTTTAAGCCTGAGACGACAGACTAGGGTGCCCTGATCTACAGTAATTCTCCCCTCCCACCACACACATGCACTCTCTCTTTCTCTTGCCCACACACACACACACACACATTCACGTCATGGGAGTACTTTCATGTGATGTGTGGCAACCGTAAGAGTTTTTCTTGCGTAGTGACAGTTTTAAGAGAGTCATGGCTTTCTGCTCTTTAGTCAGAGTGCAGTAGTGACGTAAGGGCAGAGGTGTGTGTGTGTTTGTGTGTGTGTGTGTGTGTGTGCGTGCGTGCGAGCAAGGGGGTTATGATCAGCCTGGGGGAGGGGTTGATGAGACAGTGTGTGTTTTAAGCTTCTTCCGCCCCAGACAATCTTGATGATTTTGGGGGTGGGTGTGATTTGCTGAGTTTTAACACCAGATGTTGACTTTCTCTGGTAGCACTGCACTCAAATCTTTTCCAGTTTCCTTTTGCATTCAATTCAAAAGATTGAGAGGCTTTGTTGTTCCTCTGCTTGTTTTGAAGGTTTGCCTCCATAATCCAATGGGTGGAGGCTCAGTGGCTCTCTTTCACAAACTGCACAGGCTCACAAATATGTCTGTTTGCCATCTGTGGCTATTTTTGCAAGATTTTTAAGAGATCCATCCATAAAAATGTATAATCTTGAGTGTGTTATGATGGAACACTCTAGTTGTCTCACTTTAGTTGACTACACTTAAGTGGAGACCTGTTCTGAATGACGTCAAGCCGTATTAAAGATGGTTTGTCCCTGCGAGTTCTGTTCATATGAGACCACAAGGACTGGCCTCTTTTAGCAGCCTATATTTTAAGGTCACAAAAAAAAACATGGCCTTCCAGAACTAGCCTGGCTCTTTTGAAGCTGGTTGTAGATGTAAGTACTCGTATGATATAGTGTATGTGTGCATGTGCTCTTGCGCGTGCAATCTCTATGCGTGTCTCTAGGTACATTATGTTTGTATATGTGTGTGTGTGTGCGTGCATGTGTGTGTGTGTGTGTGTTTTTTTTTTTTTTTAATATGGGAGCATGATCATGTATCTTGTTATTTCAGTTGAGCCTGTTACTTTATATGGGGCCATTTCATCTTTCAAATCTCTGTTCAGTCGGTAGAGGGCTGTGTGATTTAATTGGCGCTATGCTACATGCAGGCTTTTAAGGCCAAGTTTGCACACACCAATAAACAAATCTGTGCATATCCTGGCAAATGTAGAATAACAGATTGCTCTGACAGCTGTAAGAATACATTTTCCTGCTGCGTCTGCACAGGCTACAAACAATTGGCTGTATATATTAAGGAATGAGACCCAGTGTAGCTCTGTGGTAGTTGAACATTGCTGTTTGTGGATGCTGTAGTTTCATGCCCATGCTGTTTAGGGCTAGTAGGCTATAGTTGAACCTATCAATTGTTATCTATGGGTAGTGTAGTTTACTGTATTATTCCTATCCTGTTTATGGGTAGTGTAGTTTACTGTATTATTCCTATCCTGTTTATGGGTAGTGTAGTTTACTATATTATTCCTATCCTGTTTATGGGTAGTGTAGTTTACTGTATTATTCCTATCCTGCTTATGGGTAGTGTAGTTTACTATATTATTCCTATCCTGTTTATGGGTAGTGTAGTTTACTATATTATTGTTTGCTGTCAAAGGGATTACTGGCTTGTAAGACATGTTGGCCTCATAAGACTGACGCTGGTGTCAGCTGCAAACATGTTTTAAATACACTCAAAATGCTTTTGGTTTTTGGGCCAGAAAGCTTTGAGACATAAGCAGAATAGCAGCATACAAGCTCTACATTTGAAGAGATTTCTGAAAGTTTTAATAAAAAAGAAAGATTTTTGAGTGTTTTTAAATCCTGTTCAATATAGCTGACGCCAGCATCAATCTTATAAGGCCAGCATGTCTTACCAGACAGGGATCCTTTTAACAAAACTATTATAACAGAACTTCTGCCTCTACCTTAAGTCTAGAGCACTAATGTTCTTTTTTTCCCCTCTGTCCTCCCGTGTGTGTGTGTGTGTGTGTGTGTGTGTGTGTGTGTGTGTGTGTGTGTGTGTGTGTGTCTGCCCCTTTGTGTTTGTTCATCAGTCATATGGCTCGCACTGACAGGTAGGTTCGCACCTCTCAGACACTGAATCCCTGTACTACACCTATAGACATTTCCTCTTGGGAGTTGAAAGAAATGAAGGTTCTAACTTGTTCTCTGCCTCTCTCTCTCTCTCTCTCTCTGTCTTTCTTTCTCTTCTCTCTGGCTGTCTTTTTTTTTTCTCTCCTTCTCAGAGCGGAAGGACGGAGATGGTCACTGGCTTCCCTCCCTTCGTCAGGCTACGGCACCAATCCCTCCAGCTCCACAGTTTCAGTAAGTCACACACATACACACAAACACACACACACACACAAACACACGCACACACACATATACAAATATATACACACAGACAGACTACGGCACCAATCCCTCCAGCTCCACAGTTTCAGTAAGTCACAAACACACACACACACACACACATATATATACACACAGACAGACTACGGCACCAATCCCCGCTGCTCTACAGTTTCAGTTAGACACACACACACACACATATACAAACAGACAGACTACGGCACCAATCCCCCCTTGCTCTACAGTTTCAGTAAGCCACACACACACACACACACACACATATATACACACAGACAGACTACAGCACCAATCCCCCCCGCTCTACAGTTTCAGTAAGACACACACACACACACAGACACAGACACACACACACACATATACAGGCTGTAGAGAGCAGACCCAAAGGCACTGCATGGGATGCAGCCCAGCGTACATATTTGCCCAGCATTTATTTTTACTCAGCATGCATAAGGGCTTATTTTACTACAGCAAACTGAAAGCACCCACAGAGCAAAGCACAGGGTTTAGCCACTGGCCCCTACAGGGCACTTAAAAGAAAGGAACCCCATGGTTTCATCCCAGTGTCCCCATCCTAAGCCTTAAACTGATAGTTCAGCGTCATTCCAGTCATTGCCCTGCTGTACGAGCTTGACAATTGCTTTCGATAGGAAGGAGAACAAATTAATTTGGAACAACGCAGACTAAATAAACTGATACCCTCTTCACCTTCAAGAAACTCTTGAAGACCCAGCTCTTCCAAGAATATCTCCTGGCTTGAATTTTGAGAATGCACTTAACCTCTTATACTTAATCTCTCTTTTATACTGCACTTTTATTACACTATTGCACTGTCAACTTAAAATAGTGCAGTTTTTATGTTAGCAATATGCACTCTTTGTTAGTTTCTTTCATTTTATCATCATCCTCTTTTGTAAGTCGCTTTGGGTAAAAGCGTCTGCTAAATACATAAATGTAATGTAAATGTAAATAGCGAACCGGCAGCTAACGCTAACTGAATTACCATGACTATCGAAAGCCAAAAATTAGAGTTAGCGCAAGTGGTGCGTTTGCTGTCCGGTCTATGTGGTTGCAAGTTCGTTGACCTTCCTATTGTCAGCAGTCAGCAAGGTCGTATAACAGGGCTATGACTGAATGATGCCGAACTATCACTTTGTGCACTATGCCCTAAACCCTTGAGTACTTCACTGGCATATTGACCGCATGATTGGGCTGATTGCTGTCAGTAAAGTCTTAGAGGGTATAAGGCTTAGCGTTAGAGAGGACATTAGGATATATCTCACACACACACACACACACACACACACACACACACACACCAGAGCCCTGTTAAACACATCCACATGGAGTGGAGGCGAGCACATTTAGCCCAGCTGTGGTGTGATGGAGGGATGGACGAAGGGATGAATGAAGAAATGGAAGGATGAGTCACTGGGGCTAATGTGTGTGTGATGTGTTTAGGTTGGAATGGAGCATGATTTCAATCTGCTGTGGCATCTGACCACACACACACACACACAGTCTTGTCTTGTGTTGAATGACTGAACACGCTTGTGAACCCTGGAGAGGAGAGGGATGGATGGTGATGTACATTGACATGATGTGGTGTGATGGCTGAATGAGTGTGTGTGTGTGTGTGTGAGTGAATTAATGGAGGCAGCTCCAGGTGGTGTGATGGAAGGCTGGGGGGATGAGACCTTTGTGTGGTGAGCTGTTAGAACTGTTTTTATGAGGTCAGGATCACACACACACACACACACACACATTCACTCATTTACACACACACACACACTCTCTGTAGGGTGAGAGAACAGCCATGTAACAATGGCCTCCTCTGTGACCCTGACCTCATAAAAACAGTTCTAACAGCTCACATAGCTCTGTGTGTGTGTGGGGGGGGATGTCACAACTGATGTTCTGAGTTCTGCTCTCTGTTTGTGACACACGAACCAGAAAAGAAAGATGAGGCCCTGGTCTCTGTGTGTGTGTGTGTGTGTGTCCTGTGAAAACAAGCACAGTCTGATTTGTTATGTAAATGTTCCTCACAAAGACACTGAGCACCTCCTGCTGTTTGTCTCTTCAGACTTAATAGTGTGAGTGTGAGTGTGAGTGTGTGTGTGTGTGTGATGTAACCGTATTAGTCCTCTTGTTACACATCTGCCATTATTATGGATAAACAACATGAAGACCTCTGTAGTTCTGTACTCTAACTTAATGTGAGTTTGTGTGTCTCTTTCTGTGTCTCGTGTGTGCGTGTGTGTGTATGAGTGTGAGTTTGTGTGTCTCTTAATGTTCATCTTCTCTTATCTTCCCCTCATTGTGTTTACTCTGATGCTGTGTGAGTGTGTGTGTGTGTGCGTGCGTGTGTGTTTGTGTTTGTGTAACTTAACATCTGTGTCCTCTGGTCTGTCCAGTCGTCCTCGTCATCTCAGGAGCGTCTCCACCAGCTTCCCTACCAGCCTACGCAGGACGAGCTCCACTTCCTGTTCAAACACTTCCGCAGTTCCGAGAGTGTGACGGACGAGGACGGACGCCCCTCAACCGCCATGCGGCCCCGCTCGCGCAGTCTCAGGTAACACACACCCACACACAAACCTCTCAGTGCCAATGCCATTCACTACATTAGTAGGCTTAAATGCTCCTACATACACATCTCCTCCTCCGCCTTCTCCTCCTCTCCCTCAGATCCACTCTGCTGATTGACATTACACACAGCCACATGTGGGTCAGCTCTGCTTTGGCTAATTCTGCCTCCTCCACACCCACACACTCCTCCAGGGGTTATTGTGTGTCTGTGTCTGTGTCTGTGTCTGTGTGTGTGTGTGTGTGAGTGTGAGCCAACAGTGGGTGCACAGTCCCACCACACTGGCCAAGCACTGATAAAGCCCACTATTCCACAGTGTTGGGCATCAGCAGTGCTCAACTCTAGGGCTGTATTACTCATTACTGTATTACACTGTAATAGAGCCTAGCTGTTACTGTCATACTGTAGTCAAGCTCAGTCGTTAGTGTGTTACACTGCACCAAAGCCCAGTCATTACTGTGTTAAACCACAGGGCTGTAACACCTTACTGTGTTAAACCGCAGGCCTGGTGCCCCAGACTAAAACACAGCAGTTACTGTGAAACTGTTCCCCTTGCAGGAAAACCCAGTTATCACTGTTTGTTGCACTGCAGAGCTCAGTACTTATTGTGTTACATTACACAGTATAGAGTTGTAGTGTTCCACTGCAGAGCTCAGTACTTATTGTGTTACATTACACAGTATAGAGTTGTAGTGTTCCACTGCAGTCAAGCCCTGCCTGTGCTGTGCTGTTCTGTTCTGCAGTTAGCATCTGGAAGTGTGTGTTGTGAGAGTGATAAGCACCCTGTTTACCTTACCCATACATGTAAACGTCCATTTTTTCACGTACAGTCACACTCTCACACACACACACAGGAAACGCAGCAGTGTGTGTGTGTGTGTATGTGTGTGAGTGTGTGTGTGTGTGTGTGGTGTTGGTTTGTGAATCATCCGAATGAGTGTTGAGTGTTCCTGTGGACCAGATGGCCTGTCTGTCAGCTGGCTGATCCAGAATGCTGGCCTGGACCGGTCACTGCAGCAGACAGCTTTGGATGGCTTTGGACCAGAAGCTCAGGGGACCTGACACACACACACACACACACACACACACACAGAGAGAGAGAGAGAGAGAGAGAGAGGAGCAGGGAACAGAGGAGGAAGAAGGATGGTTGCATAGAGAAGAGAGGAAGAGTGACGGAGAAAAAAGAGAAAGGTAGCAGTAAGCGAAAGAGTAGAGCCGAGTGGGTGTGTGCAGTGTTCCCGTAGAGAACGAGAAAACGAGAGCAAGAGCGCACTGGTGAAGGAAAACACAGACATGATGTTGCGCACCGAGAGAGGGAGAGAGACAGGAGGAGAGGAAGAACAGAAAGAGAGAGAGAGAGAGAGAACACAGAGAGGAAGAGAGAGAGCAGAAAGTGGAAGAGCAAGGTGTAGGATGGTGGGATGAGGGTCGAAATGAAAGAGAGAAACGTGAGAGAGATTGTTATGGCGAGGCAGGGATGAAAGAGGAGAGGAGGAGGAAGGAAAATGAAGATTGATAGAAGAGAGGAGGAATAGCAGGCACAGCATGAGGGGGAATGAACACAGGCGAGTTTCAGCAGGCTCTGATTATGTGTGTCTTTGTGTATGCACACGTGTATGTGTAGAGTGTGTGTGTGCGCATATATGTGTGTAAGCACACGTGTATGTGTAGAGTGTGTGTGTGTGTGGCCTGTGATGCGTGGGTGCAGGGCTAAGCAATGGGCCCTGCTGGGGCTGTGAAGGGAGGGAGGGGTTGCAAGAGAGGGGAGAAGATGGTAAAGGGATGAGAGAAGGGAAGGAAAGGAGAGTGAGAGAGAGAGAAAGAGAGAGAGAGGGAGAGGCGGTGAGAGGAAAAGAAGACAGGATAAGAGAGAACGCGAAAAAGAAAATAAAGAAGATGGAGGAGTGAGCCTCCTGTTTTTTAGTTTCAACACACACACACACACACACACACACACAGATCAGTCTGGACCTGAGAAGTCCTTAGACCTCTCTCTAACACCTCCAGCGACGCTGGGTACTCTCTCCCGCCTTCTACATAGCACGCCACACTATACCCCCCTATACTCCCCTATACCTCCCTATACGTCCCCATACCTCCCCATGTCTCCCTATACGTCCCCATGCCTCCCCATGTCTCCCTGTACCTCCCCATGTCTCCCCATGTCTTCCTATACCCCACTATGCAACGCTATACCCCTCTATACGTCCCCATGCCTCCCCATGTCTCCCTGTACCTCCCCATGTCTCCCCATGTCTCCCTATACCCCACTATGCAACACTATACCCCTCTATACGTCCCCATGCCTCCCCATGTGACCTGGGCACCTTCCCTATCCGTCTCTTATGGCTCATGGCAGAAGATTTAGGGAGGGAGATGGAGGGATGGAAGAGAGAGGGAGAGAAGGCAAAGCAGAGCAAGAATGGAGTAGGAAGGTGAGAGGGAGGAAGTGAGGTAAGGTGAAATAAAGAGGGAGGTGGAGAGAGGGAGAGCAAGTGAAAGAGAATGAGAAAAAGGTAGAGAGAGAGAGGGAGAGAGAGAGAGAGAGAGAGAAAAGAAAAAGAGAGGAGAAAAAGGAAGGCAAACAGGAGAGGGAGATGGGGGAGTAAGAAGAGAGGGAAATAGAGAGAAGGAGGAAGGGAAGGGGGGATGGGGAGAGAGAGAGAGAGCAAGAAAGGAGGGAGATGGAGAGGGCGAAAGAGAGGGCTGCTCTAAGTGGAAGCCGTGATTGCTGTTGCTGATTTGGCAAGGCTTTCCACTCTGAGTGGGTGGCCTCTGGCTCAGATTTGGCTGTCTTCTGGCATTGCCATGGCCCAAATTCAGCTCTGATCCACTTTACCCCGCCCTCTCTCTCTCTCTCTCTCTCTCTCTCTCTCTCTCTGTGTGTGTGTGTGTGTGTGTGTGTGTGTGTGGGCGGGCGGCTGCATGATGTGCCTGCAGCAGCAGTAGTGGCACAGAGCTCCAGCTCCACAGCTCGAGCCCAAAGATGAGACACCAAAACACACGCGTGCGTCACGCCACACTTCTGTCCAGTCCCAACATCCCCTCTTCTCTGGGCTACAGCGCCCTGTTGTCTTTGTGTGTGTGTGTGTGTGTGTGTGTGTATCTGTTTGGGTCTATGCTCCGTAGTCTCCTACACAGTACACACAGAGGACAGGACCTCTGTGTCTGTAGTGTGCATGCGTGTGTGTGTGTGTGTGTGTGTGGCATTGAATTTGTGTTAAGGAAGATCAGCCTCATCTCTTCGGTGTGCTGCTGGGAGGGACTAGGAGTGCCAGGTTTAATGCTGTGCCAAGGCTGTCTGATGCCCCTTTAGTACTAAGCCCTCTCCTACGAGCCCCAAAACAGCCACCCATTAAAGCCACAAATAGCTGCATGTTTGGACAACTGCTAAGATTTGGATATCTCTCCTTTCTCTCTCTCTCTCTCTCTCTTTTTCTTTCTCCCTCTCTCTCTCTCTTTCACTTTCACTGTTCATTCTTATCTTCTATCCCCTCTCATTCTTCTCCATCTTTTTGCTCCTGTGTTTTGTTTTCTTCTCATCTCTATTCTCTTCTCTCCTGTTCTCTTCTCCTCCTCTCATCTCTTCTTCTCTTCTCCTCCTTTGTCCTCTCTTTCCCTCTCTCCCTCCTCTCTGCAGTCCTGGCCGAACCAGCGGCTCGTTTGACAACGAGATCGTCATGATGAACCATGTTTACAAGGAGCGCTTCCCAAAGGTGAGTCACACCACAACATACAGCTGGACAGCTCTACAGTGGTCAGCAACAACCACCACCACCACAACAACAACAAAATAAAGAGCATAAAAAAGCATGCATCTTGCACTGCATTAGACATGTCCTTTTGTCGTGTGATGTCAGTGTTCACCTGCTGTAATGGGTCTTTCTAAGTGTGTGTGCGTGGTGATGAGTGTGTATGCTGCATGTGTGTGTGTGTGTGTTTGTATATGTCTCTTGCATGTGTGATGGTGTTTGTGTAAATACTTAACTGTCATGCTTCATGTATGTGCTGTGTGTGTGTGTGTGTGTGTGTGTCAGGCCACGGCACAGATGGAGGAGCGTCTGCGTGAGGTGGTGACCCAGTGCTCCCCAGACAGTGCGCTGCCCCTGGGGGACGGTGTGCTAGGCTTCATTCAGCACCAGCTGGTGGAACTGGCCCGCGACTGCCTGGACAAGTCACACAAGGGCCTCGTCACCTCACGCTACTTTATGGAGCTGCAGGAGAAACTAGACAAGCTGCTGCATGAGGTGGGTGGGCTGACACACACACACACACACACACACACACACACACACACACACACACACACACACACACGTGCGCTAGTATCTGCTATCTTACAGCATCAGTTACACGGAGCTTGATGTTTCTTCTGCACTTTGTTGTGTGTGAACTACGAAAGCTCACGCTTGATTTATTTGTTTCTCACACACACACACACACACACACATACACGCACCATTGCATGATACCTAAACACTTAAAAGATTGTTTTTGGAGCTGCTAATTGTCTTGTGATTCCTACTGATGAAGTATTGGAATATTTGAAAAAAACATTTTTTTTTGATTATTAGGCTACTGACTTTTCACACGTTTCATTGAGTAGATACTCATCTTGGTACCTTCAGCTCACCTTGCTAATGTAATCTCTGCCCACTGTGTACGGCAGCGCTGGGGTTGTTTGTGTATTCTTGAGTTCCCTCTGGTTCCATGTAGCACCGCTGTGTTCCACATGCCTTGCGCTCAACGCTGTGGTCACAACAGGAACAAGAATGTGATGTGTTGCTAGGTACACAAAACGGGCATAGCAACTGAACTTTCTGCGTGAGTCAGGTGGACGGACGGACGGACAGACGGATGGATGGCTGGATATAGAAGTCTACGAATATTGCAACTGGACATGCAGCAACTTCCCTTCGGTTCCACTCACCAGTACAGTAGAGAGCTGATCTTTAGACACAGCAGCAGAACATCACTGGAAGATCTGGTCAGAGTGTAGAAGAGCATATTTGAGTGTGTGTGGCAGCAGACTTGTTGACTGTTGGTGACAACGTGTGAGCTCATTCTCCACTCAGCTGTGTGTGTGTGTGTGTGTGTGTGTGTGTGTGAGAAAGAGAGAAAGGGGAAGAAGAACAGGCACTTTGCTTTGGTGTGAGAGAGGAAAGGATGTGGCATGTCTGACATTTCCTGTGAGCTTATTACTGGCTCTGCAACACATGCCTGTGTGTGTGTGTGTGTGTGTGTGTGTGTGTGTGTGTGGGTGTGTTTGTGTGTGGGTGTGGGTGTGCATGAGTCTGGTGCAAGCAGGATAAGGATGTTGCCCTGGCCCCAAACACACACATACGCACACACACACTCCAAAAGCATCAGATGGTTCTGCATATTTGTGTCACCTGTGGAGTTGTGTAGATGGTAGAGAGCAGTGATTAGACCGATGCTGAGACTCCCCCCCCTTCTCACACACACAAACACACACAGGCACGTGCATCTATACATCAGAACACACCATTAAAATGTCTGACCATAGACTCAACTTACATTTGCCTGAAATCCACTTAAAAAAATGGTATAGTGGAGCTCATTTTGAAAATACTAATCCCCTGTCTCGCACTCCATCTGCCTTTTAGCCTGTCCGTGCCTGAACGAATTTTGTTTACATTTTGAGAAACCGATCACATTGTTCAGAGTCTGGACCAATCACATTGTTAAGAGTCTGGACCGATCACATTGTTCAGAGTTTGATTGACCAATTTTATTAGACCAATCATCAATTAGTCAGAGTGTTCATGGTGAGTGAATGGGGATTTTTCAGACCGGTTCCACGGGCAGTAATTATTTATTTATTGGTGCCAGAGCATTAAATTTGTTGACTGTGATCAGGATGAGAAGAGGATTCTAGTAACTCCCCATTTATTGCTTCCAAGAAACATCTGGTACACCCACTTTAAACCAAGGCCATCAGCATCCCCAAGTCCTGGAGTTACTAGTAGTGTGATGGTAGCTGGCTGGTTGTGATGTCATAGTCTTAGGACTTATTTGGATGTTTGCACACACACGCATACATACATACATACACACACACACACACTCGCTCTCTCTTACTCACATACATGCATACACACACTCACACCCACTCTCACTCACGCACACACACACAAAAACAAAGGTAGATGGAGTGCGAGACACGGCCTATTGTACCAGTAGCAGGTGTGCTGTGGCTTTGAGATTTGATTGCAGGTGTCTCAGTGTGGCCTCTCTGCTGTGACAGGCAGCTCAATGTCAGTGTGCTGTTACCCGCCTTGGAGAGGCACTGGCCAACTACTGTCTAATGCATTAGCTTCATTTAAATCTCTGGTGCTGTGTGTGTGTGTGTGTGTGTGTGTGTGTGTGTGTGTGTGTGTGTGTGTGTGTGTGTGTGTGTGTGTGTGTGTGTGTGTGTGTGTGTGTGTGTGTGTGTGTGTGTGTGTGTGTGTGTGTGTGTCTAAATGAAGATGTCTGTTTTGCTGTTTTGGCACCTGTCTTTGTGTTATGGTGGAATGGTAGTTTCCATAGCAACTCCACTTCTTTACCCTCCTTCTGTAAGAGAGAGACTCTGGGCTGGCTGTGTGTGTGTGTGTGTGTGTGTGTATACATGGTGTGTGTGAAGATAAATGCTCAGCTAGCTATGTTTGGTGTGTTTTTTTTCGTTTGTGTTTAGGGAGGGGTAATTCATCTGAGACCAGACCACACATGCTTTTCCACTGTCTGTGTAT
>JAIFZK010000023.1:15182500-15187500 GCA_027481765.1 Tenualosa thibaudeaui | reverse complement strand
GCAACTATGTATGTGACCAGTGAACTTTCACTTTGTATCCTTGTATCCTTGTATCCTTGTAAATGTGCCCCCATTCCAATAATGTTCATTTTCACAACCAGTCAGTAGTCCTTCATGCTCGTCGTCACTCTCAACCAAACTAGTTCTGCAGCCTGGCTGTCTCTCTGTCTGTTGGGGCTTAATGTCTTTCATCAGACTGGTTCCACAGCCTATAGGGCCACTTGTCCCCTGGCATTCCTTTGCCTAGAGCGACTAGCACAATCTGCTGAGAACAGGCTGATGCAAATGACAAAATTGCTCTTTGTGTGTGTGTGTGTGTGCGCGTGTGCAGTCTGTCTGGCACTGAGTGAGTGAGTCATGCCTGGTAGTGGAGGATTCTCACCCAACTTCACCTCTGCCAAAGAAATCACATTTAAAACAGTGATTTGTCTGCATGGAGGCCATTTTGGCTCCGAGGTCACAGTTTCATGTCTCATGGAACTAAATGTATAATCATTCTCCTGTTTCTTCTTCTTGTTTCTTTACATCCATCCTCTCCTCCACCCTCTCTCTTTGCTTCTCGTTCTTTACATCTCCATCCTCTCTTCCTCCCTTCTCTCTCCCACTTTCCCTCTCTTCTATAATTTCCATCATCTATCTACGCTCACTCACTCACTCACTTTTTCTTCACTCTTTCTCATTTTCCTGTCTTTCTCTCTATCCCCCACTCGCTCTCTCTGTTTTTTCTTCTCTCTCCCCATCCGTCTCTCTCTCTCTGTGTGCAGGCGTTTGAGCGCTCTGAAAGTGAAGAGGTCACGGTTATCAGTCAGCTGGTGAGGAAGATGCTTATTATCATATCACGACCTGCCAGACTCCTGGAGTGCCTGGTAAGACACGGCCATCGCCACTCCCCATCATGACATTTATACTGTCTTCCTCTGTGTTTGTTTGTGTGTGTGTGTGTGTGTGTGTGTGTGTGTGTGCGAGTCTGTGTGGATATACATTTATACTGTGTGTGTGTGTGTGTGTTTGTGTGTGTGCGCGTCTGTGTGGATAGACATTTATACTGTGTGTGTGTGTGTGTGCGTGTGTGTGGATATACACGTCTCTCCCTAATCCACTGTGGAAATACAGTCATGACATTTATATTGTAGTCTGTGTTTGTGTTGTGCATTTGTGTGTATGTGTAAGACTTGGAAATGGGTGCATCCATGTATGTTAAATGTATGTATAGATACATTTGTTGTAATGTTATTTTTCTCCCGCAATAGTGTATGTAGGCACTATTACGTATCTGTCTTGTCCATACTGTGTTTTAACAGTTACGTGTATCACCAATTGTTCCCGGTGAAACGTTGTCTTGTCTCACTATGTACTGTGTATATGGCTGAAACGACAATAAATCCCTACTTGACTTGACTTGATTGTGTGTGTGTGTGTGTGTGTGTGTGTTGCCTACTGTGGTGCTGATGATATTCCGGCTCCTGTGTTCTTTGATGTACTAATCTGCAGGAGTTTGACCCGGAAGAGTTTTACCATCTGCTAGAGGCCGCCGAGGGCCACGCCAAAGTGGGCCAGGGCATCAAGACCGACATCCCCCGATACATCATCAACCAGCTAGGCCTGAACCGAGACCCTTTGGACAGTATGTACACAAACCTCCGCAGAACCCACTCGCATGGTCTGACCCAATCTTAAAATGGTTTTATACAGATGAGGGGGTTTACACTTGTGATAGAAGTGTGCGCTCAACTCCTAGTAAGTAAAGTATAAATGAAGAGCTAACACTATGTAACATTTTGAAGTATCCGTTTTGTCCCACAGTTCATTTTGGTGCCATCTCTAAATTAAATTAGATGGCATATTCATATGAAGGGATTGATTCCAATGATATTCATAACAGCCATCCAGTACATGCCCTGTGTAGTTCTGGGTGGAAGGTAAGAAATCACCACAAAATTAAATAAAAAGTTTTACATCATGACATTGCTGACATGATGTATCTAACGCCAATCAACGTCAATCTTCTAGCAGTGGCAGTAAGACTCTGGAAAATGTTTGGAAGGTTTGGTGAATCTTTAAAGGCTAAATCCAATGTGAATTAGTCAATCCATAGCCCTGTTGTTTGAGGTCATCGAGTGCTGTCAGTAGGAAAAAGGACGACAAGATTTGGTACAACATTGAGCGAATAGTGAACCAGCAGCTAATACTAACTGAATGTGGCACAGTCACTTTC
The DNA here is from genome assembly GCA_027481765.1 of Tenualosa thibaudeaui. Lineage (NCBI taxonomy): Eukaryota > Metazoa > Chordata > Actinopteri > Clupeiformes > Clupeidae > Tenualosa > Tenualosa thibaudeaui. The sequence continues at coordinate 15,185,285 of JAIFZK010000023.1, read as the reverse complement.
AGTTTAATTTCTGTATGCCCCATTCAGTTAATGTTAGCTGCTGGTTTGCCATTTGGTCTATGTTGTATCAAATTTTGTTGTTCTTTTTCCTACAGACAGAACTCAGTGGGCTATGAAATGATCATACCAGATTCCTTCTTTAAGGTAGTTAGTTCACTAGTTTAACACCAAAGGCTACATAGTGTGGCTTGAACTGTGCACTCTGTCCTTTGGCAGGCAGGGTGCAGCTGGAGTATTGTGACTCCATGGAGCCCATCACCATTGCTGCCACTGCTCCCTCCTCCTCCTCCTTCGCCACCATCACTGCCCCCAGCACCTACACCGCCACTGCCACCCCAGCACTGACTGTGGAGTTGGAGGACACTACAGAGGTGAGACACGTGTGTGTGTGTGTGTGTGTGTGTGTGTGTGTGTGTTTGTGAGGGAGAAAGATCTGAGATGTAGTGAAGTCACTTGTTCACTGTGCCTGTGTGATGAGATATAATGGAGACATACAGTACATGAGACACACACTGTGTGTGTGTGTGTGTGTGTGTGTGTGTGTGTGTGTGTGTGTGTGTGTGTGTTGTGAGATGTAGTGTAGACACCTTCTCTGTGTGGGTGTGGGTGTGTGTGTGTTGTGAGATGTAGTGTAGACACCTTCTTTGTGTGTGTGTGTGTAATAGATACACAAGAGCAGGCCTGTCTGAAGTGTGTAGAGGTGTTCTAAGTAGAACCCTGTTTTATTTAAGGTGTGTATTTGAGACTCATTCTAACTGGGGACCTGTCTGAGGTGTATTTGAAATGTAGTGGGAAGCTATGTTAAGTGTGTGTGAGACACGCGGAGTGTGACTGCGGCACTGAAACTGACACGTGAGGGGTGTTTCCATCTGGAGCTGTGGGTGTGCTGTACTACACACACACACACACACAGACACACACACACAGAGCACATTGCAGCACATTTAGATGCACAGTAGACACTATAGATGCACAGTGAGCCCCTGAATTGCAAGCCTATCTCTCCCCTTCTGTCTGTCTCCCACTCAGACCTGCAAGTCACAATAGGAAGGGATTTACATTCTAATCAAGGGCTCCCCCCCCTCCTCTCTACTCTTTTTCTTTTTCTTTCTCTTTCTCTCTCTCTCTCTCTCTCTCTCTCTCTCTCTGTCTTTCTCTTTCTCTCCGCCCCCACAGCAGAACCGTTTGCTGCTCACACCGCCTCGCAGGAAGCCGCTGGAGAGCGATTTTGAGACCATTAAACTCATCAGCAACGGGGCTTATGGGTAATGCAGTCTTTGATGTCTCAGAGAGGCATACACATTCACTCAACAGAGATAAATAGTAGTATGACACGGCACGTCAGGTGGCCTCTCAGTAACTCTCTCATCCAGAGTCTAAACAAACCTGGAAACAAGTTGGAAGATAAATACTGTGATAAACATTGGACTAATCACATACACATGGACATGGGGAATGTTATAATCATAACAGATGAGTTGGTCTAGTAGTTGACTGTGTGTGTGTGTGCGTGTGTGTGCTGGCCCCAGGGCGGTGTATTTGGTGCGTCACAAGGAGACCCGTCAGCGCTTTGCCATGAAGAAGATCAACCGTCAGAACCTGATCCTCCGTAATCAAATCCAGCAGGTGTTTGTGGAGCGCGACATCCTAACCTTCGCAGAGAACCCTTTCGTCGTCAGCATGTTCTGCTCCTTCGAGACGCGCAGACACCTCTGTATGGTCATGGAGTATGTGGAAGGTAGGGAAAACACACACACACTCACTCATACACACACACGCACACACACACAAACACACACTCTCAACTCACTCAAGACATTGAAACCTGTGCATGGTCATACAGTATGTGGAAAATAGGGAAATACACACAAACACACACACACACACACACACACACAATTCACTCAAGACATGCCAACACACACAAAAACAGTTCACACACATACTCACACTCAAGACTGGCTACATGGACACACACACACACGTCCAGTAGTTCCCCGTTCATAGATGATGTCAGGTCAGAAGAACTTTATCTCAGCCTAACAGTCCCAACACTTCCTCTTCTACAAGCTGTCTTTCTAATGAGACCCATTCTCAAAAGAGGATCTGACAGCCTGTCTGGTGGTGATGACACTTAGTCATATCTGTGAAAAGCCCACAACCTCGGTGTGACTGTTGACCCCTTGCCCCCCACAGGTGGTGACTGTGCCAACCTGTTGAAGAACATGGGCCCGCTGCCCGTAGACATGACCCGCATGTACTTTGCCGAGACCGTGCTGGCGCTGGAGTATCTGCACAACTATGGCATCGTCCACCGAGACCTTAAACCCGACAAGTGAGTGGGAGGGGGAAGTTACTTTGTGTGTGTGTGTGTGTGTGTGTGTGTGTGTGTGTGTGTGTATGAGACAGGCTGGCTTAGAAAGAAAAACAGGAAATGAAGTTTATATATGCATAAAGTTGAGGTCTGGGGTAGTGTAGAAAGTCACAAGCTGGTAGTGGACTGAGTGTGTGTGTGTGAAAGAGTGTGAGTAGACGCTGAGTGTGTGTGTGTGAAAGAGTGTGAGTAGACGCTGAGTGTGTGTGTGTGAAAGAGTGTGAGTAGACGCTGAGTGTGTGTGTGTGAAAGAGTGTGAGTAGACGCTGAGTGTGTGTGTGTGAAAGAGTGTGAGTAGACGCTGAGTGTGTGTGTGTGAAAGAGTGTGAGTAGACGCTGAGTGTGTGTGCGAGAAAGAGAGACGGAGAAAGGTGATGACTGCATGAAGTCCCACTGGCATAAGAAAGCCAG
>JAIFZK010000023.1:15155000-15175000 GCA_027481765.1 Tenualosa thibaudeaui | reverse complement strand
TGTGTGGGTGCGTCTACTGCTACGAGTGCAGTGTGTGTGGGTGTGTGGGTGCGTCTACTGCTACGAGTGCAGTGTGTGTGGGTGTGTGTGTGTCTACTGCTACAAGTGCAGTGTGTGTTTGTGTGAGCGTGTATGCTGGTACGAGTGCAGTGTGTGTGGGTGTGTGGGTGCGTCTACTGCTACGAGTGCAGTGTGTGTGTGTGTTTGTGTGAGCGTGTATTCTGCTACGAGTGCAGTGTGTGTGTGTGGGTGTGTGGGTGCGTCTACTGCTACGAGTGCAGTGTGTGTGTGTGTGTGTGTGGAGTGCGTCCACTGCCACGAGTGCAGTGTGTGTGGGTGTGTGTGTGGGTGTGTGGAGTGCGTCTACTGCCACGAGTGCAGTGTGTGTGGGTGTGTGTGTGTCCACTGCCACGAGTGCAGTGTGTGTGTGTGTGTGTGTGTGTGGGTGCCCACTGCCACGAGTGCAGTGTGTGTGGGTGTGTGTGTGGGTGTGTGGGTGCGTCACTGCACACGAGTGCAGTGTGTGTGTGTGTGTGTGTGTCTACTGCTACGAGTGCAGTGTGTGTGTGTGTGTGTGTGTGGGTGCGTCTACTGCTACGAGTGCAGTGTGTGTGTGTGTGTGTGTGGGTGGCGTCTACTGCTACGAGTGCAGTGTGTGTGGGTGTGTGGGTGCGTCTACTGCTACGAGTGCAGTGTGTGTGTGTGTGTGTGTGGGTGCGTCTACTGCTACGAGTGCAGTGTGTGTGTGTGTGTGTGTGGGTGCGTCTACTGCTACGAGTGCAGTGTGTGTGTGGGTAGGTGCGTCTACTGCTACGAGTGCATTGTGTGTGTGCGTGTATCACCTGCAGTTATAAGAGGACAGAGAGTGTGGAGAGGACGTGTATATATGTCAGTGAGTTTTTCAGTTTGTGTTTGACCTGAAGTGTTAAGAGTGATGTGGTGTGTGTGTGTGTGTGTCTGATAATTAAAGAGAAAGGACAGGTTAAGTGTGTGTTTAGTCTGTTAGTCCAGTAGTGATGTAGGTGTGAGTGGAGTGTGTGTGTGTGTGTGTGTGTATGAATTAAGGATGTTGCAGATATAGTTGTGCTAGAGACTGCAATTGAAAGAATAAGCCATCACAAAAAGATCACTCTTTCAATACAGGAATGTTAAGAGTGTGTATCTTTACTCTCTTTACAGAAAGTGGACAAGTAGCTCTTTAATAATTTAGTTTGAATTCTATTGTAGGTCGTATTGACAATGGGACTTTTACTGGTGTTACTGGTGCTATTGACTACTACATTTCTAGTAGTGGGACATCTGTAGTGTAAATATGCTTATCCGTGTGTGTGTGTGTGTGTCCCACATACACAGACGACACATGCAGCGGGGGCCTCCAGCCCAGCCCCATCTCCCCGCGCTCTCTCTCGTCCAACCCGTCGTCACGAGACTCGTCCCCGAGCCGAGACCTGTCTCTCAGCCTCAGCTGCCTACGGCCACCCATCCTCATTCACTCCTCAGGCAAGAAGTACGGCTTCACCCTGCAGGCCATCCGCGTCTACATGGGAGACTCCGACGTCTACACCGTCCACCATGTTGTCTCGGTCAGCCAACACACACACCACATCACTGTCTACTTCTATATGTGTAGTTTTAGCTATGTAAGGAATAGCTGATTGACATCACTGTACTCTCTGTACATCTCTGTTCATGTTGTTATGTTGTGATTTGATGCAGGTTATTTATTGTTTGTAATAATTAGTGTTAGATTTGAGTTTTGCTTTGCATTGACACTTTATTGAATTTACACTTCAATGTGCTTCTGCAGCTATCTTGATAGATCAAATTTGAGGCATTTGAATTCCGTGTGTGTGTGTGAGTGTGTGAACTGAAGTGTGTGTTGTGTTGTCTCTGCCCCTGTCTGGTATGTGTGTGTGTTGTAGAGTGTGGAAGAGGGGAGTCCTGCGCACGAGGCGGGTCTTCGGGCTGGTGACCTCATCACGCACGTTAATGGAGAGTCTGTGCAAGGCCTCATGCACACCGAGATGATGGAGCTGCTGCTCAAGGTAGCCATCCGAAAAAAAAAAAATACAATGCAAAGTGCGTGCGTGCGTGCGTGCGTGCGTGCGTGCGTCTGTCTGTCTTCATCGCATGTTATATTTGCCACATTAGATCACCTGTAGAGCATGGTCACTAAACAGTCAGCTGTAGCCTTCATATATGACTTAGAAGCAGTAGAAAGACTCCCTTACTGCCAGAGAAAAAGCTGACTGTCAGCATAGAAAGGTGTGTGTGTGTGTGTGTGTCTGTCTCCATATTGGTTCTTTAAGATATAGCCTTATCAGCATGTAGATAATTCCCAGCAGTGAGCATGTGCAGCCTAGCACTGCATGGCTTATATCTGTAGGCTAAGCAGGAATTTTGGCTAGTCTGCAAGTTTGACACTAAAAAGTTCTCTTGTGTGTGCGTCTGTACTTGCACAGAGTGGCAACAAGGTGGCTCTGCAGACCACGGCCCTGGAGAACACGTCCATCAAGCGGGGCCCGGCTCGCAAAGCCAGCTACAAGGGCAAGATGGCCCGCCGCAGCAAGAAGAACAAGAGGAGGGACACACAGGACCGGTATGTGTGTGTGTGTGTGTGTGTGTGTGTGTGTGTGTGTGTGTGTGTGTGTGAGTGTGTGAGTGAAGCAGTTTGTTATGCATATGACTCACCAGTGTGTTTGTAGATTCATGAGAAACAACCCTTGTTGGAGGCCACCAAAGAAGTATAACACATTTGTGACACATTGTAGTGCGAACACACACACACACACACACACACTCTCACACTCACACTCTCACACTTGTCACAGTTGTTCTCTTGTAATACCAGTGGATGAGCCATGGCAGGATGATGGTCATATTACTCACATGCTAATGTATTCAGTGCAAGAGAGTCCTGTGGACTGACAACAGCCCAATTACATCACCTTCCCCAATAAACACACCTAGTTATTCAGTGATGTAATTAATCAATTATAACAGCCCTTCATGTGCCGGTTCTGCCCAGAATGACCCGTGTGTGTGTGCTGTGTGTGTGTGTGTGTGCTCGGTTAGTATGTGTGTGTGTGTGTGCTCGGTTAGTATGTGTGTGTGTGTGTGCTCGGTTGGTATGTGTGTGTGTGTGTGTGCTCGGTTGGTATGTGTGTGTGTGCTCGGTTAGCGTGTGTGTGTGCTCAGTTAGCGTGTGTGTGTGCTCGGTTAGCGTGTGTGTGTGCTTGGTTAGTGTGTGTGTGTGCTCGGTTAGTGTGTGTGTGTGCTGGGTTAGTGTGTGTGTGTGAGCTGGGTTAGTGTGTGTGGCCTCTTGCAACAATGCGATTGGTTACTTTCACTGCAGGGCAGGACTTCCAGTTCCTCAACTGCGCCATTTTTGCGTTATGGCTAACGGTTATGTGAGGACTTTTCAGTGATGTGCCTCCCTCTATGCATGTCTCTGACTCAGTCTTGCAGTAGCTTGCAGTTGGTGATGCTGTGTGGTTATATGAAGTGAAACAGCAACATAGTGCTATGTGTGGCGCATGTCTCCCCCAAGTGGTGGACATTGAGAATAGCATCCTGCAGCATCATATGGGCGGTTTAGGGAGTTTTAGTTTATGTACTTACTCTGTGTTTTGTTTGTTTGTGTGTGTGTGTGTGTGTGTGTGTGTGTTGTAGACGTCGCAGCATTCTTAAAAAGCTGTCCAAGCAGAGTAGCGTGATGCACAGCAGTCGCAGTTTTTCATCCGGCCTCCAGCACTCCGTCTCCTCCAGCGAGAGTCTCCCCGGCTCCCCCACACACAGCCTCTCTCCTGGGCCATCCACCCCCTGCAGGAGCCCAGCGCCTGACCATCACACTGCAGGTAACACACACACACACACGGCCTCTCTCCCCACAGACACTCTCTTTCTACAGGGCCTTTCACTACCAGTGTCACATCAGACCACCCAACTATAAATGGGAAACACATAGACAGACAAACCCGCAAATCAGTAGACACACACACTCAGAGCAGCCAACATAGACATGTGGATAAATCCACTTGCAAACCACTTTCTGTGGAAGACACCTTTGACACCTTAGCTTTGAAAGTGGTAGAAACCAAATGTTTCTCTCTCTCTCTGTCCTAGATGCAGTGTCTCCCCAGAGTACGTCTCCCAGCTCCAGCTCCCCCAGCTCCCCTGTCACTCACATTAGGCCCAGTTCCCTCCAGGGACTAGGCTCCAAGCTGGGCTCTCAGCGCTACACCAAAGTGGGGCGGCGCAAGTCCACCAGCAGTATCCCGCCGTCTCCGCTGGCCTGCACGTCCCCGCAGCGCTCGCCCTCGCCGCTGCCCAACCTTGCCAAGGCGCTGCAGCACCACTCTTTCCACGGGCGCACTCTCTCACCGCCCACGCTGGTGCGCCAGGCGGTGGTGCGGCCACGCAGCGCCGAGCCCCCGCGCTCGCCGCTGCTCAAGCGCGTGCAGTCGGCCGAGCGCCTGCCCGGCGCCTACCACCACCCCCACGACAGGAAGTCGTTCGCCCCGCGGCGACACACACTGGAAGTGCCGCACGCAGAGTCTGACGCGTTGTTGGCCGAGCTGGAGCCCGACGGAGGGGCCGGAGGAGGCGGCTCCGCTCGTTTGAGCCTGGGCCTGAGCTACAGCGCCACCCAGAGGCTGTGGTCATCGGCAGGCAGCACGGAGCAGCTGGTGGTAATGCGTAAGCTCAACCTGTCGGAGCGTCGCGACTCCTTCAAGAAGCAGGAGGCCGTTCAGGAAGTGAGCTTTGACGACCCTGACGAGAAACCCACCGGCGCTGCGGTGACTGCGGCACCTCCTAGCCCGCCGCGACATCACGCCGTCTGGCTGGTGGGCCGATCGGAGTCGGGGGGTGAGGAGGAGGGAGCCACAGTGGTGCGGAGGTGCCCGCTGGTGCCCCAGATCGCCGTGCAGGGCTCCGAGAGCGAGGAGCAGGAAGACTGGGAGCCCTGCTCTGATGACGAGGAGGAAGAGGAGGAGGAGGTGCGGAAGACGACAGAGAAGCAGGATGCTGAGAGTGACAACCCTGCTCAGAGTAACGCTGCAGCAACTTTACCGCCTGGGCCTGTCACCCTTGGAAACGTGCAGTGGGTGGTTTCCACGGTGACCCCACCCAGCCCCAGCAGAGGGAAGCCAAAGGGGAAATGAACAGAAAGGAAAAAAAAGGAAAAGAAAAAAAACAAATCAAAGCAGAACTTCCCACACACTCTGGAACAATAACTGACTTACTGATTGAACCCTCATTACCAAACCCATCTCGAAGAAATAAGTGTTAGCTTTTGGATAATTCTGTTTTAGGTGTATCTTCCTGTGTTGTACATTTTGTAAATACATAATGGGGAAGCTTGAGGGGCTTGAGATAGAGTGGCAAAACTGGCTCTTGGCTTTATAGCTCCTGTAATGTAAGGATTTAAAACAGAAGAACATATCAGACAGCCATGATTCAACTCAAATTTGTACCCATTTGGGAATAGAACTGGTTTGTAATGAAAGTTTAGAAAAAGATTTTTATAAATGTCTATATTTTAAATGAGAAGGTTTTTGGCCAAAAATTAAGCAAGTTTCAGAACACATCAGTCAGACTGAGAGCTGATGACGAAGAGGCAAGTCTCGTCTTCTAATGCTCTACTAGACGGTGTGTCTGTGTAGATCATATGACGTTCTCCGCTCCTAATCGGCTGCATGTGAGTGCTTTTATTTATTACTGAGCCAGGCAGGAAGCTAGTTGTGATTGTGTAAGCCATACCCCATGGTGAATTTATTTACCTTTTTTTTAGAATCAGTAGGCCCGACCATCCATAGACTTCACTCTGACGAGAGGACGGTCCTGCTCAGAGGGTCATTACTGTGGACTTCTGCAACTTTTTTTCTTTTCTTGCTTTTACAAAAACAAACATCTTTTAAACACACACACACAGACATTTAGACTGTGTTTCAGTCCTTCTCTTTCAGTGTCTGTTAAAAGGAGTCAGAGGCTCGATGTGCTCCAAGGCCTCTCCAGTACTACAGATGTTCCCATGGATTTTATGCAATCCTGACTCCTCTGACCCCTAACCTGCCTCCATTTTCAGCCCAGCATGAGGCTGCAACTTGCTTGTCGTCATGGCTTCCCCCGTTTTCCACGGGTTAATGTTTACATGTGGACAAGACTGTCCTTGACTTAAACACACTCACCACGCTGCACACTCTCTCCTTCTCCTGAGGAATGGAGAGAGTAAAAAAAAAACGAATGAAAGACAGAAAGGAGAAGTGAGAAACGAGAACGCAAAGGACGGACACACAGTTTGAAGGAACATCAAGTCTTTCAGAATCCAGGGCTCCCTCTTTGTATTCAAGTTGTTGCTTTTTTTTTTTTTTTTTTTTTTTGTTAATTTTTACAGGTACAAAGTCTTGTACATTTTGATACGAGTGTAATTTCATGTGATCTTTTTATGCATTCCTGCTTTGCGGACTTAACTTGAAGATGTTTTTGTGGTGGTTAGGTGGGCTCTTTTATGGATGGCAGTGTTGTACTTGAAAAGGAGTTTGGATGATAATCAGTTGGCCTTTTTTTGTTGTTTCTCAAATACAGAAGTTTCAGACTGGGCAAGGTTAACTGTAGAGTTCACCATAGATATGCCAATATGATAGATATTTTCCCAGTCTTGTAATGTGCATATGGGACGTAGCTCCAAGAACATTAGATTGCGTCACCTTCCTCTAAGAAGTGTTCCGTCCCTGCTTTTATGGCAGTTCTGTGCTTCTTTGCTGTTCTTAATCTGTATGAATTTGAATGCCGTTTAAAGGCCACAAAGCCACAGTGCTTCTTTCATGGTATTTAACACAGGATGTGAAGACTGGATCTTACTGACCCCACAGAGGGGAGGTGTTTAAAGCAGACCTGCTCTGTGACGGTTTGTGAAACATGTTTACATTATTCTGGGCTGGGCTGGGCTGGGGTGGGGTGGGTGATCTTTTCTCCCTTAAACAAACGAACGAACGAACAAACAGTGTTTTTGTACTTGTGTATTTCTACTTGATGGCGCCACCACTCTGTTTGATACCGTGTCACTTGAGACTTGTGAATAGTGGGTTCTGTGCATCCTAACACTACTCTCTTTTGAAATGTGTTTTTGTTTTTGTTTTTGTTTGTTGATTTGTTTTCTACTGGGTCTCCATGGCTACTGGAATCCTCACAGCAATTGCTGGAGGCCTTTTATCCTAATATGGCATGCCTCACGGCATTGTTCGTTTTTCAGGATGTGTTATAAGTTGCATGCAGCATGTGCGTGCACGCACACACACACACACACACACACACACACACAAACACAAACACAGCCATACACACCTGTATACACACGGTTGCATGGTGTAGTGAGTAGGATCAGAGGTCCAGCGCCTACGTTCTTGTGTTGTCCGTCATGTTAATCACAGGAACAAACTTTGAGCTCAGACATTTTCTGACTTCATCACAACCTCACTGTGCACATTCATACGTTGTTTATTTTTTAATCTCTTAAAAGTTTCCTCACTGATTTTTTTTTTTTAAACACTTGTTGGTTTGAAATCTTTTCCCCCTTCAATGTCGGTCGACATGCCACTGCCTAGAGTAATCTTTTCTCTCTTTTCACCCTGTGCAATTGGTCACTCTTAATAACCTCAGCTTTCATACCTCAGTCAAAAGAGCGTGTGTGGCATGTTTGATTAACGGTCCTCACTGCACCTTACACTCTACAGGATATTTGGTTCTTTCATAAGGGTCATGTCTTTGTTGTCTGCATCAGTCTGAAGGGATTCACCCATCACATTTCAATGTCCTGGGGTTGCTGAAAGCAGTGACCGAGCTAAGAGCTGCTGCTCAAAGATCATACACTTATGTTAATGCAGCTCAGAAAATGAGGATTCAATGCTTTGTTTGTTTGCAGATCAGTTGTTTGACGGGTGGACTTTCAAATTTTGTGCAAATACTTATTTATTCATTTTTTCTAAGTATTATTTACAGGTGATCAGTGTTTTTATAATAAACTATACCTACGAATTTGGTATGGTGCAAACTATCCTTGTTGTGCCTCTGTTTTTATTCATTAGAGATGGAACACATTTTGCCTGATAGGCATAGGCGATTACAATCATTTAACAGAAATAACCTTAATTTCTGAACTTTATTACACTCTGAGATCACTTCTCTATAGCATATTTGACTCAAATGTTATGAATATTTGCTGATGAGTAGCCTCATTTTTTAACGTATTAATTCCGTTTTAATTACATTGAACTGTCCCGTAACGCCCTGCAGTGGGACAATTATGCTGACAGGATGCAGGACAATGATAGAGCCCAAGTGCGCTCATGCCTGAACTTCCCCACACCCGATGAACAACAGGAATTTTCGGTCTTACAAGGAAACGGGACATTCTACGGATATGAAAAGCTACAGTAAGAACGGTCTGTCACAATCGAGCGAAGGTATACTGCTAACTTTGCTCTAATTACCCTACTAACATTATTCAGATTTCCCACATTTATGTAACATTACTCGAAAAGAAGTTCAGGAAGCTTGAGCTACAAGTGGACTCAAATCCACGAAACTAGTTTGGTAGGCTGCTACTAGCCAAATGATTGCTTCAGCATCCAATAATCTATTTTACCGCCATCTGTTTAACAGCCTAATGTTGTAAAACCTGAAAGTAGACTAGTTAGTCTAACAGCGGGCTCACATGGTTAGACTGACGGGATTTAGCTTTGTCTCAAATTCGGACGGATTGCGCAATTTGCAGCGCAGGATACTCCCGTCCCTGCGGTATTCAGTTTAATGTTGGTATATTACTTTTGTATCTTTAAATGAAAGAATACATGTTTGGCTATATAGCATACTATTATGTAACATATTGGTATCAAGACAGCCTCGCTCGGTAATTAATTGCTGAAATCTATCAGAGATAGTATCCTAATGGTTTTAAAGTCCAATTTAGGCAATAAAGGCAATTTATGGACGAACCAGGGTAGATGCGCTTGAGGGGTACACTACTATACTCGCATATTCTCCACTATACAGAACAGTCGGCGAAATAGTTGATAATCTCTAAAGACTTTCCACATTTTGAATGTGCGTGTGCTTGGACTAGGTGTTTAGTTTGATAACACACGCAGATTCAAATGTGGAAAGTCTTTACATTGAGAATATCAGCTATTTCGACGACTGCATTTCTGTATCGTGGGGAATATGCGGGTGTAGCAGCCTGCCCCTCAGTCAGTAAATTGGGATAGAAAACTCACTGCAGTTAATTTAAAAACATTAGCCTATATCTCTGATAGATCTCAGCAATAGCATTACCTTATAAACACGTTTTATCAGCTAAATCGGTATCCGGTGTGCTTCTTTTTGCTATCGTAGTTGTCCACAGAATACTATCGCAGCTAAGTGACAATTTAGATGTTATCCTAGTGCGCAGTGTGCCTCTGTATATGTTTCTATGTGAGGCTTTTCCTCCATCAATTTGGGTTTCATTTAACGCTATTCGATGCATCATAGTTGCCGGTATGAGACCATAGGGCAAGTGACTGGTCAACTCTAAGTTAAAGTACATCTAAGGCAAGTAAATTATGCGCTGGGATCTATGCTCGTAATACTCTCGTGCCTATTGCATTTTTTCCAGGTAATATCGTTGGTTACCTGGCTTTGAACTACTACAATGACATCATAGGTCTATTGGCGACATGTGAGGAAATCGATTAGTCTTGTTTTTACGTCCATAACGTCCTGTTTTTCACATAAAGACAAATTATATAATAATAATAATAGTTTTTTAAAATGGTCATACATGAGTCTTATCTACATCAGAATTTATAATGCTTTTAACAAGGAACTGTGAAAATAATGTAATCAAGCAAAGTTTGGGAAAGCAGCTTGTAGCTGTAAACTTAAAGTGTAAATTGAGTAATTCACTGCCCAGTGAGTAGTGAATAATATGTAAAACTAGCAGAGGAAAGCATAGACTTGTACAAATAACTGGTTGTTTATTCTATAAACATTTTTTCTAATTTCATGACCCTGAGGGTCTTGCCTTTTGTGAGAAATTACAGGAGGATATTGTTTTACCTGTATACATTCAGTTTTGTGTGTGTGTGTGTGTGGGTCTCTGGATGACTGTGCAGTCATCCCCGCGTTCATTCACTTGGAGAGTAATCAGACTCTGGCGAATCAGCCTGTCTGAGATGTAGGTCACTGAATTAAGGCTTGCATTTATGCTTGTTTTTCTCCTGATCACCACAATTTAACACACTATTGCATGTTATCTTTTAATGTTTTTTTTTCATTTTTGAGCAAGTCTATTCTGTTCCTAAATGATATGTTAAAATGTTTTATTACATGCAGTCGTGCAGGTCCTTATCAACCCCCCTTGGTGCAGGGTTGTTTGTGTGTGTTTGACCTGTCGAGGTGCGTTTCACGCAGTGATTTGCCCAAAAGCGTGCAGTAACTCCAGTGCGGCCCAGTGAGGTACGCCGTGTGGCTGCCCGGATACATTTTCTAATATTAGAACGTTTCCTTGATTTGCTCGGCCCTGGCTGCTTACTGCACAGCACATGGCGTGTATCCGACCAATCAGAGAGCAGGAGGCCAGGCAGCACCCTCTCTCTCTAGCAACAGCCACTTCCTCTTATTTATTTATTTATCTCGCGTCACCCCCCCCCCCCCCCCGCTCCCCACCCTCCCACAGACACTCAAAAACAACAGCAAAAGAGAGGGAAAAGTGAGAAGGGAGGAGAAGAGGAGGAGAGAAGAGGAGGTTTGTTTTCCTCCCCTGGACAGAAACTGCTTCTAAAATCTCAGATCTCAGCTCTGTGATCAGAGAAACAGGATGCACTCGAGCAGAAGAGCTCGCTCTGGATTTTAAAGGTGGAAAGTATCGCAGAAAGAGTGGAAGAGTTGAGGGGGAAGAAGCTGATCTGTCTTTCCATCTGGGGCTTTCTTGTTTACTTTTTACTTGCTTTGCCAGATGGATGTGGACTACAAACTTGGCCATTCAGAAGCAGCATGTGTTCTGGGAGAATATTTCAAGACAGGAAGAGGACTATGAGATGGAGACACTTTTTTTTTTCTTGGGAGTCAGTGGAGTGGAGGGGAGGAGAGTGGAGGAGCGAGTGGAGTTTAGTTGCAGGGGGGGTACAAGAGTGGAGCGTGGGGCAGTTTTTGGTGGAGGGGGGGGTTAAGGGATGGCGTGAGGATCCTGGCCTGTGGTTGGATGTGACTAGAGCCACGTGTCTCTTAGCCCTGGCACCTCTACCCCCCACCCCTCACGCCTCCTCCCCCACCGCCAACCACCCCCCTCCCACCCCGCGCCTCACTCCCGCTCTCTCGGAGCTAGCGAAGTGCCAGCCCACGGTGCCTGACCAGCCGCTCCACTCTGAACAGCAGTGCCCGGTGCCCGCCAGGAGCTCGTGGTGAGTGAGTAAGTGTGTGTGTGTGTGTGCATGTGTGTGTGTGTATGCGTATCACCCCGCTTGCTTCCTTCCCCGTCCCACGCACCACTTTAGTGCAGTTTAAGAGTGTGTTAGCGTGCAGAGTAGGTTTGTGCGAGAGTGATGTGTTAGAGGTAAAGAAGGGAGAGGGAGAGAGGAGAGGAAAGAAAGGAGAGGAAGAAGAAGAAGAGTGCGTCATCAGAGAATGGCCCGGCTGCATGCCTGAGTTATGCCAGCGCCTGTGCCAATGCTGCTGCCACTGGCTTTGCCACTGCCGAGCCACACACACGCCATGGTTAAGGTGAGCATTCCAGTAGCCGGGCACAATTAGGGTTCGGTGGAGCAGGTTGGAGTTGTGTGTGTGTGTGTGTGTGTGTGTGGTGGTTGAGGGTTGGTGGGGGAGGTGAGGGTGGTAGCCATGTTGGCGTGAGACGAGGTGGTGTGAGCCGCACTAACATGCCCGTCGGCCCCAGACGAGCGCAGCTTGCTGCTTAAACCAAACCGGCACGCAGGCGAGAGCCGTGCAGGAGCCTAAACGCTTCCTTCTTCTGTCTGCGGCACCTCAGAGGGCATCGGTGACCCATGCACACACACACATAGGCCAAGAGCTCGGGCGTCCTATGCCAAGTGATGGGGCGACCGTCAGGTTGGTAGACCCAGTAACATCGCCCCGGCTTGCCACTCACTCCTGTGTTCAGATTTGGGGTGGGGGTGGGGCATTGTGTGTGTGTGTGTGTGTGTGTGGGAGGGGGGCACCGTCGTCGCCATGAAATGCAATTACCACCCCGGCAATGCGCCCCGTCCTACTTCCCAAGCCCTTACATAAGCCCAAGTGGCATCCTCCTGCTGCGGCTGCAGCATGGCTCGCCTCCGTGCAGGACCAACCCAGAGAAGAGCATCAAAAAGTCTTCTGGTTTCCCCTTCTTCCATCCGTCTTCTTTGGCTGGTGTGAGGAGCCCATTCTAGAACATTCCGCTGAAGTCTGGTAGGGTCTGCTCTCTTTTATTTATTTATTTTTTCTCCTCCCCCCTTCGTCCATATTTGATGATGTCTAGACCAGAGTTTGAGAGGGAGTATGATGACTGCTAGATGATCTAGAACAAGCAATATTCCTACGGAGAAGAATAAATCCCAATCCATCGGTGCCGCTTTCGTTGAGATTAGTGTAGAAAGACGTGTGAGTGTATTTGGTTTAGGTTGTCATTGCAGCATTAAGTGAGATGTAGGCTGAGGGAGGGAAAGCCTCAGAGGGTCTTCCCTGCGTCATGGAGACTCTGGTGGGCAGGTGTGGGCTGGTCAGTCTTTAATCCCTTGCGTGAGCCAAGGCCGAGCCTTGCAATTGCGTCTCAATCAACGATCCCCTCAAAGACGCAGCTGGAAAAAAAACGGACCCACTATAGAATGCGCACAGCCTGACGTCGGCCATTTTGTATAGTCTGTCGGCCATCATGCACGTCCTTTACCTGGATGTGGTAAAACGGCAAATGAATTTTGCCAAATGCACCCGGTCCGATTTGGTCCGCTGTCACCAAATGGCGTTTGACTATGTGAGCATTTATCACCATATTCAAATCATATAGGCATACATCAGACACACACATCAGACACATTACACATGATCTCTTTTTAAAGTCTCCCTCATGCTCCACTTTTACTTCAATAAAATGAAATATTAATTAATGCTCAAAATAAAAAAAAAACAAAACACTACATTGCGCCTGCTAAGATATGTAGTAGCGTGTGGCCATCCAGTTGGACATGGCAAAGGCTGTGAAGGTTTACACACAATCAAGTCCTCTAGTTCTGACTGGGTCTGTTAAAACCAGCCACCTTAGTTGCCCCAAAATGGACTGTCAGAGGAGACCCAAACACTGTAGAGAATGTCCATACAGATTGCATGTGTGTGTGTGTGTGTGTGTCTGTGTGTGTGTGTGTGTGTGTGTGTGTGTGTGTGTGTGTGTGTGTGTGTGTGCATGGTTATCTGGCACATTTAATTTTTTATTCTGATTTATTGGTTTTAATCTCTTTCAGCAGTTTAGGTCACTTTTGGGTTTTTTATGTCTTTAATTTTTCGTGTGGTGATGCTTCGAATTCACATCTCTCCCTTATTGGAAGATTCAAGTATTCTCAGTGTCTGCTTGCTCTCTCTCTTTAGTTCAAAGAAAAAATTGAAGAGATTGCAGAAAAAAAGAAAAAAGAAAGAAAAGAGATTGCAGCACTGCCTATGCTCCGCCATTTTGTAAAGTGTGTCGGCCATCATGTCCGTTGTTCACCTAAACCTAAAGCCGTAAAGACCAAAAAAGGTTTAGGCACTCAAACAGACCAGCACAGATAAGGTTCGATATCACCAGGCAGCACTGGTCAGGTCAGAACCAAATTTTACTGCACAAAATACTGCATAGAGAGTGTCTGTCTGCCTGCTTGATGGTTGCATTAAATTAGTCATATTTAACTATTTTTTTCTTTTTTAATTTCAAACCTGTACGTTTTTATGTCTTTATTTTGTGTTATAGCTTGATGAAGTCATACTAAAACCAGCATTAGATCCACGTCACTCCTGCGTAATAGCTCAGCCATTTTTATCTCTCTCCGTCCCTCTCCAGTAGATTAAAAACATAGTGTGTTGGCCATCACGTCTGTCATTTACCTGAACATAGAAAACGTTTGAAAAAAAAGTCACACACAAATGCAAAACCAGACCGCACTGTTC
This sequence comes from Tenualosa thibaudeaui, assembly GCA_027481765.1. Classification (NCBI taxonomy): domain Eukaryota; kingdom Metazoa; phylum Chordata; class Actinopteri; order Clupeiformes; family Clupeidae; genus Tenualosa; species Tenualosa thibaudeaui. The sequence continues at coordinate 15,160,831 of JAIFZK010000023.1, read as the reverse complement.
CTGATTGGGTCATAGATCTGTAGAATCCTTTTGAGGGATTGTAGCATACTTTAGGTGTAGTGATGTATGTAATTGTGTGTGTGTGTGTGTGTATGTGTGACAGCAGCCTTTTGGTTTCTCTGATTTTATCAGTTAACCTCTTATTTCTTTTACTGTGTTTCAGTGTGTTTAGTGTGATTTTATCTCCATTTTCTGTTGACAGTGTAGGTGCTGTAATGTCTAGTAATGTGCTTTCCTGTATTGAGACTGTAAGTTTTTTACAGTCTCTCTGCCGCCAGTTAAAAGAGATTACACCACAGCAAGTGCAGCCATTTTAAGAAGTGCCTTGCACACCTGGTGATGACAAAAGGCTGAGTACACACACACACACATACTCACTCTCTCTCTCTCTCTAGAACACAGATCTTAAATGAGTTCATTATAACATGGCAGCAAATACTCAAGTTGGGTCGAATGTTCCAGTAACACTGAAGTGTTGAGAATACTGAAGCATTAAGAATATAAGAATAATGAAGAGGGGCATGTATGTGCTGATTTTTCTGATTTGACCGGTTTTAGCATTCTCTCTCTCTCTCTCTCTCTCTCTCTCTCTGTGTGTGTGTCTGTGTGTGCTTTGAAGTTTTCACTGATTATGACTTATTTTTATGTCTCTCTCTCACTCACACACACACACACACACACACACACACACAAATATGTACAGCGTCAGAAACACACCCATACTGATTAGGTTGGAGGTCATCTGGCTGACACTATTGGCTTAATATTGTCTAGTCTCTGTGTCATCTCAGGAATGTACAGATTATTTTGAGGTATTTATAATAGGAATGGCAGGCATGTGTACTGGTCTGTGTGTGTGTGTGTGTGTGTGTGTGTGTGTGTGTGTGTGTGTGTGTGTGTGTGTGTGTGTGTGTGTGTGATCTGTACATGATTTTACCACTTTTTTGTGTTATTTGTTTTGGTGTCACTGTAACTTCACAGTTTCTGTAAGTCCAATTTCCCTCCCTTCATATTGGTCTTATAGGATGGTGTCAAACATGGCTTCATCATGCACACACACACACACACACGCAGAGACACACACAAACACGCAGAGACACACACAGGCACTCACAGACACGCACAGACACACACAGGCACACACAGACACAGACACACACAGGCACACTCAGACACGCACAGACACACTTTGCACTGAGAATATCAGCAAGAACTGCAGTCAGAAATAAGATCTGTCTGCACGATAGGATGCATGCATTCAAAGCTTAGTGGACTGGTGAAATGTGTCAGCCATTTCATGTCAATATTACCAAGCACTGGCCTATAAGTTCCCTGTCTAGCCTGAGTTGTACTGCATAATGCATAGCAGGGAAGTGCTCTATCCTGTTTAAGCACTTTTAGGGGAACGAATGGTGTGTGTGTGTGTGTCTGTGTGTTTGTGTGTCAGTCTATTTTTGTGTGTGCGTGTCAGTTTATTTATGTGCATGTATTGTATGGATCTAGTTCTATCTCCTTGTGTATGTCTGTGTCTGTCCTTTCATCACACACACAGAGACACACAGACACACATAACAGTATGCATAGAGGTGCAGCCTAAGATCAGCCATTTTGCAATGTGTGTCATCCCAGACCCACACACACATCAAAAGCACATACACTCAGTAGTATGCACAGAGGTGCAGCAGAAGCACGGCCATTTTGGTGGACACACTCATACACACACTCAAAAGGGATATTGTCCACTGCTGTTGTGGATGGCTGCATTTTTGCATTAAATCTTTCAATTCAGTTATTAATGCTGTACGGTCTGTGCACCTGCCAATATTGTTCTATGTGGGTGGGAAAAGACATTTGTTTCACAACAAAAGGGAAGGGACTCCTGTTTTGGATATGTGTGTGTGTGTGTGTGTGTGTGTGTGTGTGTGTGTGTGTGTATGTGTGGATGCTTTTGGCTGTCTTAAACATTATATAATTGTCTCCCATTCAGCACTTTAAGTCCCTTTAAATTTTGTTCTATCATGACCACACTGTTCTAGAGATCCATGTATGGGGAGCAGATCTTGGCCAAATAATATCTCATCGTTTCCTGGTCTTAACCTGAATTGACTGAACCATATGCTGTGTGTACTGTATATTCAGAGTGCAAGCTATTGCATTTAGCATCTTTGCAAGGATTCAGACTTGAATTGCATTTAGCATTTAGCATCTTTGCAAGGATTCAGACTTGGATTGTATTTAGCATCTGTGCATGGATTCAGACTCGGATTGCATCTCAAAATCGCAAAAAAGATTTAAGTCATTTTTAATTGATGAATTTGAAAATAACATTTGGAAATAAAAGTAAAAATGCAACAACCTGTCATTTTGCACAAACAAGTCCCTGCTCAAATCCTCCTGAAGACTGCACAAGCAGGGCTGAAAAATACATTTCTTCATAATAACAGTTAGTGAATGAGGCCCATTGATCCTAAGATCCAACTGTAACATTTAAACTGTTATGCATTTAGGAGATGCTTTTCTCCAAAGCAACTTACATTTGTCATCTATCAATTGCATCAGGGCCAGTTAAGTGCCTTGCTCAATTTCCAGGCTACTAGTATGCTAGCCAGGTTCCTTAACCACTACGCCACCACTGCCCACTTAAAGGCACACTTCTTTGGTCAATTTCCCTTGTAGTCACTTCAATGATAAAATGGCTCATTACGGGGTGAATAAAGGCTCTCTCAGCTGCCTCTAATGTAGATTCTGTGGTTATTACACTTGCAGGATCTTAAACGGTGAAGCCGTTTAATAAATCCTGCTTATTACCAGCTTGTCAGTCAAGGTAACGCTACAAAAATTATCATCGCTGGATTCTATTCTATTCTATTCATAACAAATCCACATGGATTGGTGAGAATGTACAATGTTGTTGTTGTATTTTTTTTTTAAAAAAGAAATGGGCAACTGTAGGGGGAGCTCTGTAGAAAAATCGTAGTCTTGCCTTGAATGCCTTTAAGTGAACAAGTTGCGTAGCTCATTTATCTTCAGAAGAAAAACAACATTATTGTTCATTGACAGCATAAATTGAGTCAACACTTAAACTGAAGTTAAAACAAATAGTCACTGCTGTGTTGTGTCTGTGCTTAAATCCTTCTGGTCACTGCACTGTATTCCACCTTCTTGAAGTCTAGCCTATTACTGGACGTCTTTGTGTTCTGTACATCTCTCTGTCAAGTCTCCATTCCAGTATTTGCCTGCTATTTGTCCCAAAACGTCTGTAGAGACACAGATGATCTCAGAGCTTTTTTTTTTTTGCTTGCTATTGAGGCATCTTTCTCTGAGGTGATGTGCTTTCTCTCTGTCTCCACTTCTCTCCACAGACCTTCCTTCCTGCTGACTAGGAGGACTGAGTGACAGACAATCAAATAAGCCAATCAGCAGCAAAGGGTTCCTTAGAGCTTACTGCCTAATTGGTCAGCTACAGGAAGCAACCACAACTGGGTCACTTCCTGTTTCCTGTGCAGTGCCTTTGTGAGGCCTGAGCACAGAGCTCTGAGAAACCAGCATAGTGTGTGTGTGTGTGTCTGTGTGTGTGCGAGAGAGTGTGTGTGAGCGTGTGTCTTTAAGTGTGTGTGTGTGTGTGTTTATCAGTAAGAGTGGGTGCAGAGTACGATGGCGATGCCATCCCTCTGTTTCGTCATGCGGCTCTGGGGTGGCTATAAGCTGAGGATACGTCAGCACTGTCCTGCCCTCAACACAGGTCAACACTGACCTTATCCACACACACACACACACACACACACACACACAGTCTCTGTCTCTCAGAAACACACACGCTCTCTCTCTCATACACATACTCACACACCCCACCAGGACCATGGCTCCTGTCCGTCTTAGCTGATCCTTGGACACACTGCATCAGCCCCCCCAATCAAACACCTGCAGCAGCTACATTAAGCTCCCCTCCCTCATTACCACCACCAGCGTCTCTGCTGTTGCACCCACGGCCTGCAGATGGCAGCAGAGGAGGGGTTCCAATTCCGCACGCTCTTTGCATGGAGGCCTGAGCGGCCCGGGGACCTGGAGCTGGCGCCTGGGGACCTGCTGACGGTGGGGCCGGAGGTTTGCAGGGGCAAGGGCCACCAGGAGGAGGGTGCACCTACTGGCCTGGGGTGGTTGGCAGGGATGAATGAGCGGACCGGCGACAGGGGCAACTTTCCCAGCACCTACGTGGAATATGTGGGAAGAGTCAACAAGGCCAACATGCCGACTCAGATGCCACGCCCACACAGGCCGCTGCCCCCGACACCACCCGTGCACCAACAGCTTGGAGACACCAATACAGGTGACAGATTTTTATACACACACACACACACACATTGTATCATCATTTTATCCATGTGTGGGTTGTCTTGTTGTCTAGTGTCTGTGTAATGCCAGCATTGTACTGTGATCTGTCTCGTATGGTCTGACCCATGTTATATGGTGCCAGGATACCCCATGTAGCCTCTGTGTGCACTGTGACTGGTAGAGTTGTGCAAAGGCCTGTCCTCTGTGTTGGGAGGGGCACTGAGGCTGGTCTATGGGAGGGAATAGTGAAGGTGGCGTTAATGTACAGTATAGACCGTTTCAACAATGTAAACAAAAACAATGCTTTCTATTTTGTTCCCAAACTACCTCCGCTACATCAAACTCTCTGCACACTGTATTTGAAAGGGCTTTCAAGGCGACGCCCAATGGAGAACGGACATTTCCAACCCATGGCCCTGTTCGAGGTCACCAAGTGTTGCCAGTAGGAAAAACAAGATAGATATTTGGTACAACCCTATAACACAGGCCGAACAGTGAAGCCGTTAAAACCAAGGAAACTTTGTTTCAGCTCCTATACCACAGCTTCAGTTGACAAATGTTCTCAATCTGACAAATTTTCTCATTCGGACAACACTTGGTGACCTCGAGCAACAGAGGTATGAGTATGGCTGGAGTTCTCTGTTAAGACGTCCTTTAAGAGTTAAAATCTTCTACCTCGGGCTCTCGATGGAATTCTCTGACTGTATTTGTTATGATCTGTCCTGTTGTCTCTCTGCCACAGGGCCTGAGCTGCTCGGGCCAGTCGGTACGGGGGCAGGGGTGCCAGGCTCAGGGCACAGCAGGGGGAGAGTGGGGTGGGGGTGGCAGACCAACCCGAGAAATGAGACCCTGGCACAGCACCAGCATAGTTTTCAGCTCTGTCAGATCTATTATGAAAGAGCTCTTTGCACAAAGTAGAACAGAGTCCAGCAACACAAAGGCCCACTGAGAGCGGGGGGGGGGCGGGGGGTGTTGGAAGGTTAGAGAGAGAGAGAAAGAGATAGAGAGAGGGAGAAAGGGAGAGAAAAAAAAGAAAAAGAAACTATGAAAAGTCAGGGGAACAAAGCAGATCTGTAGGCCTCTTGTTGCTTGAGACTCCATCCTCAGAGGGACAAGATTTATAAAACGTTTCTAAAAGTTTAACAGTACTTTGATAGTACTCTGACAGTATTCTGTGCTCTTTGGCTGTATTTATTAATATGTGTTCATTTAGGTGTGATTTTAAAAGGTGTGTGTGTGTGTGTGTGTGTGTGTGTGTTACAGAGGCTGTTGGCCCCTATCAAACCCTGCCACACCTTCCCTCTGAGACCCCTCCTCCCATTGTTGTGAAATTGGTGGAAGCGATTGAGAGGAGAGGTAACCACACCACACCACACCTACATTATAATGGGGCCAGATGAGTCATTTGCTCACGCATGGCCTGGTACGATTGATAGTCCTGTTTGTGTTCAATGTCTACATCTGTGTGTCTGATCTTCAGAGTGTTTAAAGGGTTAAAC
>JAIFZK010000023.1:15150000-15152500 GCA_027481765.1 Tenualosa thibaudeaui | reverse complement strand
AGAGGCTGAGTGGTACTGGGGAGACATTTCTAGGTAGGTCTCAGTGTGTGTGTGAGTGTGTGTGTGTGTGTGTGTGTGTGTGTGTAAATGCGCATTTCAGAGCATGAATGTGTGTGTGTGCTTGTACATGTGTTTTTAGTGTGAGTGTGTGTGTGTGTGAATGTGGTGATAACATAATATGAAAAAGTGTACATGTGTGGTACTGTGTTTGTTATAGGGAGGAGGTGAATGAAAAGATGCGGGACATGCCAGATGGAACCTTCCTGGTGCGAGATGCCTCCAGTAAAGTCCAGGGGGAGTACACACTCACGCTCAGGTACACACTCACACACACACAGAGACACACAAATGCACATCTTTACCTTTAGCTCAGGTAATTACCTTTAATAGTTTATTAATCATGAAAATCATATACATGATCAGTTGTGAAAGGCTATTGTGAAAGACAAAGATTGTATGTAAAAAAATGCATTGTGAACCTGGTATTGTATACACACCAGAGTCCTGGATGGGTCAAATTTTGTAAACCCATTCCAGTGTGTACCTGCAAATCTTCAACCGATCTGACTCGCTTCGCTTCAACACCCAACACGTACCCAAATTAGAACTGTCCATTTAAACAACCATTAATGCTGCAAGTCCAATTTCACCTGAGTTTAAACAACCATTAATGCTGCAAGTTCAATTTCACCTGAGTTGGAGTTGAAGGAAAACTGTGACTACGAGGCTACTGTGTGGTAGGCTAATATTTTGACAGTCAGCAAACAGAGCAACAGATAAAGCAACAACACAAGTATCCTAATGAAATTGCCTCTAGCCTGTATCAGATGCACACACATCAATACAATTAACTGGCCTTAACTGACAGTGTGACTAAAATCATTTGACAGACTATGTTGTAAGACATGCACAGCAAGTCTTTCAGGAATCTTTTTCTATGCAGAGGCATCAGACTATCTAGTATTTGGTTTAGTGATTTAGAGTGGTTAAAAAAATCACTGTTTGGTCTCAGTCATCTGAGAGGGTCTCAGAGTTAACATAGACCTATTGAGGACATAGGAAATCTTGCTCTTGTTCAGCACTGAAAGCAGACCATGGCCCAAAGTGAAAGTGGGGTTCTGTGAGGGTGTGTGCATGAATGAAATGCAAGCATATTTTATCGCAAGCATATTTTTAGTGGATGTGTCTAAAATAGACCACAGGCTACAAATTAAGAGCTCTTTTTTAGAACACTATAAAAGTCATTTAAATACAATTTTCATAAATCTTTTTTTAAATTTGATTTTCAAGTAACATCGGGACAATTGTAATTGAGTTAATGTTATCTCACTTGTCCTTCCCCAATTCAAACAACAAAACTGTGATTTCACTGATATTAACTGAGAAGCACAATAAAAACACATACTTTTTTAACATTTTAAAAAATGGATATATAGCATTTTGGAAAAGAGCTATTCAAATATTTTAGTTTGCACTTGATATGAAGTTTTAAATGAATTAGACGTTCTTCCTTGTTCTTCCTACGTCCAACCCGATCCGAACCCTTATCCGACTTTACAATACAATGCTTTTCACCCATTTCATTAACATTTGAGGGTGGAGGACCCACAAATTTGATATTTTGATTCTGATACACAACCAAACACACATTTTGAAGATATTTTTCACCATACTCCAGGAAAGGAGGTAACAACCGTCTGATAAAGATCTTCCAGCGGGGGGGTCGCTACGGTTTCTCTGAGCCCCTCACCTTCACCTCTGTAGTGGAGCTTATAAAGCACTACCATCACGAGTCCCTCGCCCAGTACAACAGCAAACTGGACACGCGACTACTCTACCCAGTCTCCAAACAGCAGCAGGTACACACACACACACACACACACACTACCTACCATCACGAGTCCCTCGCCCAGTACAACAGCAAACTGGACACGCGACTACTCTACACAGTCTCCAAACAGCAGCAGGTACACACACACACACACACACACACACTACCTACCATCACGAGGCCCTCGCCCAGTACAACGGCAAACTGGACACGTGACTACTCTACCCAGTCTCCAAACACCAGCAGGTACACACACACACACACACACACACAGATACACTGCCACCACCAATTCACAGTGTGTTTATTTTATGTGACTTTTTCATGGATGTGCTTTTAGTTTTGAGTTGTCTTAGGTGTGTGTTTAGTCTCATTGTATATTTAATGCTTTAAGAAAGCTGGACCTGCTGCTGCATGTCAACTTCAGTAGATATCTGGACAACACGGTGCTTTAGCATTTGAGTAGATATCTGGACAACACAGTGCTTTAGCGTTTCAGTAGATATCTGGACAACACGGTGCTTTAGCGTTTCAGTAGATATCTGGACAACACGGTGCTTTAGCGTTTCAGTAGATATCTGGACAACACGGTGCGTTAGCGTTTCAGTAGATATCTGGACAACACAGTGCTTTAGCGTTTCAGTAGATACCTGGACAACACAGTGCTTT
>JAIFZK010000023.1:14922500-15145000 GCA_027481765.1 Tenualosa thibaudeaui | reverse complement strand
GCCCTTGTCATTGTAGAGGAAGCCATTATGACACGAGAAAGCCATTATGACACGACTTCTTCACGTTATTTTGTTTGATCACCACATTTTGACATTCAGTTCAATAGCTTGAACTCTTGTATTTTAATTATGATGAGCGGATATGTTTACGATCACCAAATAATCTAGTAGCTGCAAACAGGGCCTGTCCTTGAATTAACCAGCGCACTGTAGAACCTTGTAAGTTTGATATTTCATGTCCTGATTTGTTTGTTGTAAAATGTATGTTTTATGTTAAAAGACAGATGTGATTTGTGTCTTTTTATTCAAGGAATAGAGTTTATGGGAAGTGTTTTGATGTCTGGTTGAAGATCATACATTTTACTGACTTCGGAGTGCATCACTGCTGTTCTAACCACAGGAGGGGCAAAACAGCGAGAACTCCTGAAGTAAAAAAGTTTCTTTCTTTTTTTTAAAAAATTAAGTGGTGCTTACACATTATCCAATAAGGTACATCTTACTGAAGAGCTGTTGCTCCTGTGGATGAATAAGCATGAGGGAAAGCATTTAAGACACCATTAAAGAGATTATCCGGAGTGGATCAACCCATCAACCCAGCCTTGTTGTTTCACTTTGCTGAGTGCTGTCAGTTGGTATGAGAACAACAGAATTTGGTACAACGCAGACCAAACAGCGAAACAGCAGCCAATGCTGACTGATGAGGACAAGGAAGTTACGTTTTCCTGTCTGCTTTACATCAAATGTGGTCGTTCTTGCACCAACTTACAGCACTTGATTGCCTCAAAGAACAGGGGTATGGCCTGACTGACTCCGGATTTTTCTTTTAAGACGAAAGAAATCAGAGTGGAATTACTTTTTCCTGTCAGCTGTCAGAAGCAATCCTGGCCAGATGTAGAGGTCCAATATTAGATCTGTGATAAAGATTTGTGTGGATGTCATGTTGATGTTTTGTTGAAAGGACATTTTGGACGACATCAGGCAAATACCATCAACATTTCTCACCCATGTTCTAGCTTTGTGCTGCCTTGCTGCCCCCCTTCAAATGGTTCAGCAACAATACACAGCATAATAAGTGGCTCTTTGGGTAGTGATGGGGGCTTCCAAGTGAAGGTGCAGCTTCAGTAAAGAGGGAGTGCCATTTGTCACGCAGCATGATCTTTTTGGGTAGATGTCTGTATCCCTGCTGTATGTGTTAGCCATATGAATTCAGTTTCTTTTCACAAACAGTCTTGTAGTTTCCGCTTGCTCTAATTTTGTGTGTCTCTGACTGCTATGTTTGTTCAGTACACTACTTAAGGAAAACAATTAAACAATAAATCCTAGTACTGAAAATACAGAATGATGTAATATATGTTTGTGTTTGTGTCTGAACTCTCACCATTCCTGGGGGTTATTCCAAGTAGGTGGTTAAATGATAAACATGGGCAAGTTAACATAGTAGTAAACCTCCTAATAGAGGAGCACTTTAGCTTTGTTTAATGAAGAGAATGGCACCTCAAGGCTCCTCTATTACCAGGTTTACTACTATCAAACTTTGTCACTTAAACACCTACTTGGAATACCACACTTCTTTTGTTTATGTAAACACAGGGCTTTATCATGAGCCCCATTCATAGCCACTCACTAGGCGCAGGATTTAAGGCACTATACTGGCAGACATTAGTCTGTATTTCACATACTGATCTGTTATGCAGCTCAGTATGGTCGCTAGGTTATGGTGACCAGATGTCCCAGATTTCCAGGGACATTCCCTGTTTTCGGTCATCTGTCCTCGGTAAATTACAAGAAAGCCCACTTTGCCCCCAATATTTTAAGCTAAAATATATTTTTTTGAAATTATATTGACTGTAGAAATAGGAATGTCCCCAGTTCAGAAGGAAAATTCTGGGAAATGTCCCTGATTTTCATCTCAGAGGTCTGGTCACCTTACACTAGGTCTATCTCCACTTCTTACATGGGGTCTATCTCCACTTTTTCCCATTTGTCTAAGGGAACCAATGAAAATTGTTTTTACCCGACACAATGATGGCGGGCTTAACACATTTTGTTTTAATTCATGGTACACCCTGCTTTGTCACATCTATGGAGACATCATTGGAGTCACTGATCTTGTTGGTTGTAGGTCTGGCCAATGCACACAGAGGTGTTTTGATCTATGTCCCCTAGCTCTGTTGTATAGCAGATCAGTATAATTGTTGTTTTCATTAGCTCAAAAAAAAAGGACAGGAATGTGTACAGTGCATACACAGTGCTTACCAACTTTAATTCAGCATTGCTTAAATAACAACCAACTGTATACTGCAGTAAAAATCTATATCACAAGATATAGATACATAGTTATATGACGATCTCTTCTTTTTTCTGAAATTGCAGCACACAAATAAATGGCCCAGACACATCCCTGCTTTCTCTTGTCCTGTGGCTTGTCACCTGCTTCTTAGCCCTTCTCCAGGCCATTAACATCAGTCACAGTCCTCCAGGTCACATACAGTGCAGTTTTTCATACAGCAGTGCTGTGGCTGTAAAGCTTCATCAACCTGTCTGTTCAGACAGGTGCCTCTCAGATCCACAGTGACTGGGTGGTCTGCCCAAGCGCACCATCTTCCTTCACTTAGTAGTAATAGCTCCCGAAGGCAGCTGCCACGCAGAACAGACTCTCCTTGGGAAGAACAACACACCCAACAGGTTGACGACCTGGCACATATTTGAGACCTACAGTGTAGTAGCATATTTCAGTGGTAGCCAGGAGAACTTACGTTCATGAAAATGTCCTGGGCATAGCTGTCTGTGTCTGCATCCCAGAAACAACGAGCAGCCATTCTGGAGGGAATAAACAATCTCTTGCAATCATGTGTTCAAAAACACATTTCATAATATGTTAAGCCGTTACTGTCTCTGCAGAAATACAATTGCTTTACTCACTTGACTCCTTCTCCTCGCTGTTCCCCGAGCACAACTTGCACAACCAGCTTGTAACGTTCAAATCCAACTTCTACAGAAAGGAACCGAAAGTAAATAGAAATTGACAGTAGTGTAAATTGACTGACCAATCTTTATTCAGCCGTGAGCAAAAGAGTTTCAGTGGTGGCTCTCAGTATAACCTACATCCTTCACCTTTATCATCGAAAACACACTCACCTTTAAGTTTGTCTTTAATATTGTCCGCTAATGTTTTGGATAAAATGGGACTCTGCTCTGGGTCGTACTGTACACCTGTGAGATTGTCCCTCAAAATCTCTCGAATGCACTGCTTTACCAGTCCTGCCTTGAACCTGCAGGAAGATAAACATGAGCAACTGGTTAAGGGTGACAACTAAAAACACAACCACTGTCTAGACACACTTACTGTCAAACTGTCGTTTACAATGTTAAATGTAGGCTAGGTTGATAATGACAGCAGTACACGCTAGCATTGCGCGACAAACTAACGTTATACGACAGGTACAGTAATGTTATCAGGCAACAACCAGCAGGTAACCTTACAGCAACATGATTTAAGACATAAAGCATAAAAGCCCAAGCTATATAATTATTATCGCTATTATTTGCACCGTGTTGCCTGATATAACAAAGTAGCATGCTGGTTAGCTTCCAAGATCATAATTTGACTTACTTGTGCTGGTAGTTTGGCCTGATGAGATAAGTGTTTGCTCCCGTTTCCGCTCCGTCCATTGTAAATGAATAATTACAACGCTAGTGACCAACTAAACCGATATAAACCCGATATAATTACATTTCACCCTACTGGCAAGTCAAACGCTGTCTGGTCTGTGAAGGATAACGTTCCTGTGTTACCATAACAACAAGTTTTTTTTTCTTTCAAGCAGAAGGTAGTTCCACGATGTGGTGCATTACTGCCACTAAGTGGACGGGAGTGGTAAACGTGATCCTGTTGAACTTTACTCAAAATATTTACGGAAGGTTTCAATCTCAGTTTATAAGCCTACGCCTATCGACTTAGGTTGCCATACAAACACATAGCCTATAGACCCTACCCTACAAATTGTGTTATTAGCCTATAGGCTTATTTAAATTTCATGAATGGCTCACATAGCTATGCCTGGAGGCGCATATGCCATTCCTGGACCTTCTTTGATTTTTCAGTCAAGATTGAGGCTGGGTCTGGCAAATCATCTCCCATTAGGAGCATAATCAGCTGTTAAATAATTAAACTCTTATGAAAAGTAGAGGACCATAAGCCATGGGCCACCGTTTTGGCCTAATGCATGCACTTCAAACGAAAATACACTTAACCTAGTAATCTTAGATGCCAGTAACAGCAAAATATCTGTATTAAAAGTCTGCCGTACAAAGGCAAATATCTGCATCCTTTTTTCCCCACAGATCAGAAGTACAGTATATGCCACAATCTGGTAAGAGTTTTGTAAGGCTCCTGTTTCACCGTGACGAATGTCAGATTGTCTTTCCATAAGCGTGGTTTACCCTACAGCCCTTTTTTACTTACTGCAGAGGAAACCACAAGTCAGCAACTACAAGTCCAGTGTCCACCAGGTGGCAGTATAGCCTAGCCTATACGCTAAACAAATATTAGAAATTTGTAACAGCACAGAAAGTCTGTATTAATGCATTATAATTGTATTCTGTGTTTCCTGACAATTACTGTTACAAAGTGCCTGGGCTTCTGCTCTAAAATAAATGTTAAGATTAAGATTGGCAAAGCATCAGTGCTGAGCTGGAATAAAGTTGACACTTCAGGTTTCATTTTGCTAAGTTTCATTTCCGATGAAATGAAGTGATGAGGTCACGCAACGTAAGCGAGATCACACACCCCAATTGCAGAGCCTGTAGGTTACAGATAGGCCATTAGTCAGCTTTTTACTCACAATACAACTAAAGGATGTCCTTTGAAGTGTGGGAGGATATTTTTGAGGAGTATGCTACAGAGTTGCAGGAGGACTATGGAGACAGCTGGAGGATTGAGTTTGATGACTCCATTGAGTTAAAGAAACCAGGCCGGGACTGGTTCCAGTACATCCGTGGGGCTTTTGCAAGGTGAATTTACACTAACTTTAAAACATAAACTGATCCACCATATATCCTTCAGTATCACTAATGTTGTGTTTCCTCTCAGATCAACTTGCACTATATGTTTAGGCATGTAATACAAGGTGGTAGTCTGAAGGTAGAATATTATAACTTCTCTTTAATTTGGAAAGAAATGTGAATACTGCATGTATCCTTTATATCCTTGAACAACAGCCTTCAGATGTGATGTACCAAACATCTTCCTTCTCAGGATTTATCTTCTGTTCATCTCTATTTCAGGTTCCAATGCTCCAAGTGTAAAAAGACATGGCCCTCCAAAAGGGTGCTGGTTTTGTTTCACTTTCGCCTGAATGGAAGGTCGAGGAAGGGCATCGTTAAAGTGCGTCGTTTCCGTCAGGAGTGCAGAAGATGCTATGATCCCCAGATGGAGGAACCGGACTTCCACCCTGATAACATTGTGGTGCTTCTGGAGAAGCTGGTGGACAAGATCTGCATGAGGTGTTATGGGAAAGAACTGGAGGACTATAACATAGGGTTTCGACCTGTTGGGAGGTCAGAGGGACCTCACGAGTCTGCTCACTGCGAGGCCTGTCACAGAGGCATCTGCAGGAAAGCAGAATAAAACAGGCCTACATGGCCTTCATGTACTAATACTAGTACTACTTTACAAATACTTCATTATTTTGGATTGAAGCCGCTGTCCAAATGATTCACATGCCCAGCCAAGCACTATCAGAGAAAGTTTGAGACATCTGTAACATTTCATATACTCTAGTCTATTATATAGTCTATTTATTTACAGTTGTCTTCAAATCTGGTGAAAGCCTCTTTACAGTCAGTTTTAACTGCATTGTGTATAAACAGAACAATGCTTTAAACACGCCTGTAATAATCACGTTAACCCAGCTGTTATAGGGAAAATCTGTTGCAACCTAGGCTCATTGTTGTTAATTTGATTGGTTTCTCACAATCAGATTGGATCAAATCTTGAAAATGGGTTATTCCAAAAAAAGAGAGAGATTTTGAAAACAGATTAGTTTATGTAATCCAATATAGGTTTTGACCTGGTCCAATTTTCAGTATGTGTTGTTAAAAACTTTTTGGTAGTGGGAATCATGATCCCAAAAAATAGGAATTATCCTCATCAAAGCATTCGAACATGGCCTAGGCTACAAAGTAGGCCTGACAGTGTATAGGCCTACAGTATTTCTGTGCCTAGATTCATATGCTACATAAATGAATAGGTATCTAAGTTATTATTATTAATTTTTATTGAAATCCATTGGCCCAAATTACACAACAATCTGCGCCCCTGCTGACGACCAAGCCCAGAGAACCACAAGTCTGTGTAGGTGAGCACAAACTAATTCAAGACGCTGCCACCTTCCTAGATTTAAAGGTGCAGTGCCAATTGACCACCACTTGATTCAATCAGGGCTCAATTCCAGCTGCCTACGTCCTACCCGCTACACTAGCAACAAACTAAATGGCTGGGAGCTCAATTATGTGATGCATTTCTGCCACTAACTGGACAGAGGTGGTACTCATACGAACCTTTGACGTGAAAGTGTGCATTAAGCATTAAAATTGTGGGTTTTGTGTATTAGTTTGGTGTCTTACTTTAGCAATGTGTTTGAGCATCCATGCTATAATAGTGAAATATGATTGACACATATCATATTTCATGGCAGATTAGGAGAAGGAAAACGACGCACTTTCGGTTTCCATTCCTTTAAGTTTCATTTCTGATACGAGGCAAATATACGTGGCTACTTAACCTTTGCTCACAGGTAGACATCACATAGTCACAGAGCTTTGCTTTCTCCAAGGATTTGGAGCTTTTTACTCACTTTTTAATCAAGACAACTAGAGGACAGGATGTCCTTTAAGGAATGGAAAAGTGCTTTTAAGAATGTGGCAGAAGAGATTGAGGAAGAGTACGGAGACAGCTGGACCATTGAGTTTGATGACTCTATTGTGCCAGACAATCCAGCCCAGAACTGGTCTAGGTACAGACGCTTAGATTTTGCGAGGTAAGATATAACTTTTAAAGACGTTCATTAACCCCCTGCGCACCACCCTTCCACAACATCAACACAGTAATTGTGTGCGCATTCAAAGTCAAGTCGTCACTTTGTTTATGTAGCAGATTTGACGCAGCCAAGTTATAGATAAGACAAGATAGACAATTGCTTTGTGTAAACATTAAAGGTAGGGTAGGAGATCCTGGAGAAACGTTTCAAGCAAGCTACATTTGACAATACACAATTCAAAAGCCCAAACCCCTCCAGACTTTACCCAGAAGGCTCCAGTGTACAAGAGCCACTGCAGAGAGGGGAGGGGGAAGAGACAAATGGCAGTTGAGTTTGATTTGATGGGGTGCTTAAAATGATTGGATTGTGTTTTTTTTTAGTCCTATCCATTCCACAGGTGACTAACATTTTTTTTATTTTTGCGTTTAATTAATTGCAAATGGTTGCAATGGGGATTTTAAGCATTATAGTAAAAAGATCTTCTACCCTACCTGTAAGGAGAAAGGTTTGAAAACGGTGTCAGCTGAGAGTAAAATGTCATGTATGATTTTTAATGTCACTCTGAAAAGTCATGGCATTTGAAAATGCAGTGCAATGCTGGGTCTAATTAAAAAGTTGACAGTGGATCTTGAATGCTTGAATGCTTGAATCAGTAGTCTAGCTAACTGACGAAATTGGGAGATGTAATGTGTGTGGTAATGTATGTGTCAAACATCATTCCTCAAGGCTCTGCTCCTATCTATATTGTCAGGTTCAAATGCTCCAAGTGTAAAACGAACAGCTGGGGCTCCAACAAAGTGCACGTTGTGTTTCACTTTCATTTGGATAAAAAGAAGAGGAAGGGGAGGGTGAAAGTGTGTCACTCAAATCAGAAATGCAAAAAATGCCAGAATGGCAAAATGGAAAAGCCTCATTTTAATCAAACAGTCATTGACAAGGCACTGGAGAAGCTAGTTGAGAAGATCTGCTTCAGGTATTACAACAAAGAACCCCTGAGCGAGACAAAACAAGACACTGAAGCACACACAAGGTCAAAACCACACGAGACCGCACACTGTAGTTTCTGTCAAATGGGCTACTGCCAGGAAGCACTAACACTGTAATACTGTCTGGGCCTTCACATAATAACTGAAGTATTGACATAAAGAAGTACTGTGCATTACTTTACACTGACAAGAACCTATAATGGCTACACGGAAAGACCTGAAATGTTCATTATTTCATGTGTGGTGTATGGATTTTCAGCAATATTTAAATCAGCTAAGAGCCCTTATGTGAACGTGTGTGAGTAAAAATAAATTGTAATATAATAATATTTGTGATGCCTATAGACTTCAAAAACAACAACAAAAACATTGAAACGGTGTCCTTCATTTCATGTTAGCTCTGGAAAAGAGTGTTTTCTTTCCTCTTCTCTTCTGTATTTCTGTAAAATGTAAATATGGCAGTTCACATTGTTTTAACTTTTAATTTGCTAAAGTTTAAACTTCTTTGATGCATGTGCCAAATGCTTAAACCATGGCTAGGCCTTCATATATCAAGATATGGTCTACTGTCTTTCCTCTGTGAAAAAGTTGCAGTTATTAAACAGATGTATTTTATGATCAATTCAATATTAATTGAAAACACAGATTTGTTTATACTATGTGTAGATGTTATAGCAATTCAATTCAATTCAATTTTGCAATAGTATTGTCTCGTGGAGTACCCAAGAGCAACAGGGGCAAGGAAAAACTCCCTTATGTTCAGTTAATCTAGGATAACAGTGATATTATATTGTAAGACTTTGTGGTGCTGCATCGGTATAAAGTAATGTTTTGACTGTCCAGAGTATTACTGTAACCATGAACCTTTGCTATCAGAGAAAAACACTCTTGCCTTGTAATCACGAGTTAGTTGAACCGATTCCAAACAGACTTTATCTCTCTCGGAGCACAAAGATACACCCTTACTTGCAGAGAGGAAACTGCAATTGAAGTCAGCTACAGCAGGAACACCAGTGTCCACCAGGTGACAGAATCATATTTGTACATTGGTAAGTGGCATATTTACTAATCGCCAAGCTAAAAAAAAATTATATATATATTATTATTACTAAAATTATTAAAAGAGTGTAGGGTTAATTGCTAGTGTGCATAATTTGTGGCAACATGGCAACATTTATGTTTATAACTGTGCATGGTCATCCACAATAAAAGTTTGATGACTCCATTGAGCCAGACAGCCCCGGACTGGGCTTCAAATCTGAGAGACCGCATCTCTCAGCTTCCTGTGATATTTAGTCCAATTAAAGGCCCCAGTTATGCAGATTTGTAATCCTTAAAAATTTGTGTCTGGATCAGGGAGATTATAACATTATAAAAATAAGTTGGATCACCTGATAGTGAAACACAGGGTCTCCCAATCCAGATAATTCTGAACCAGATTAAACTGGCGCTCTTTGGAAATATGAGGGACTGCACAAGAGCTCTCATGGGCAGAGAAATAAAATAGTTCTGAGGCTGAGGCTTCATGTACTTAAAGAAGCCATGAGTCACAAATACTCTGCATTGCTTTTCACTGGTAAATCTGTAGGTTTGCAGTCTAGCATTACAGTAAGAGTGAAAGGCCTATTTCTGTTGACACTAGTGACCAACTAAATGGATGATAGCTCAACTAGCTAGCTAGCGACCAACTAAATGGATGATGGCTCAACTAGCTAGCTAGTGACCAACTAAATGGATGTTAGCTCAATTATGTAATGCATTACTGCCACTAACTGAACAGAAGTAGTAATAATAATAATAAAAAACTTGACTTGACTCCATCTGAACCTTTGACTTTAAAACACATAAAGTCAAACACACCCTACATAGTATTATAATTTAAAATACATTTCAAGTTTGATTTTATAGATGAAACACCTGTCATGGTATTGCCTTTCTTTTGTGCTAAAATACATTTGGCCATTTTTAGAAGGCTTTTTGTGGTTTCCATTTCCAGAAAAGGAAAGTAAAGCGTTTCTGGTTTCCATTTCTTAGTTTCATTTCTAATACACTACTAATGTGATGTGGCCAAATACCTTTGCACTCAGTAGACACATAGTCACATAGTTGTAGAGCCTTTCTGTGCAGATAAGGTTGGAACTTTGTATTCACTTTTTACTCAAGACAACCAGAAGACACAATGTCCTTTAAGGAATGGGAGAGTGTTTTTCATGATGTGGCAGGAGAGATTCAGGAGGACTATGGAGGCAGCTGGACCATTGAGTTTGATGACACCATTCTGGCAGACAATCCAGCCCAGAACTGGTTTCAGTACATCAGAGGGGCTTTTGCAAGGTAAGGCATTAATCAGACCATCTTGCAACACTAATAGTATTGTGCCTATTGACTTTTCACTTTGATATTGTGCATATCACTTAACAGCTTGCACTATGAAATTAGGTAGAGCAGAGAAGGGCTGGCAGAGGAACTCGTGGTCGGGCAGCCGTCGGGTCGGGTTGCCGGGGCAGAGGAGTTGAGCGTTGGTCGAGGACGGGGGGTGGGTGGGCAAGACGGGGAAAAAAGGAACGGGCTGGAACAGAGGCAGGGGAAAAAACAGAAACAGAGGCGCAGACACGTGGGTCAGGATTAAGACGCTTGCCGGTAACTATAAAGCGTGCTGGTTCGCTAAAACACTGACAAAGGGTGGCTGAAACAAGGGGAAATAAATACCAACAGTGATTAGGGAAAACGAGACACAGCTGGGGAGAACAATAGGGAACAGCCAGTGGAAGCAGGTGAAGACCAACCCAGTGATTAGCGGAGAATGAGGAAATGAGAGGGCGTGATTGAACGTCAATTGAGCTTGTTACGGCAGAGACAGGAGGAAACAGAGATAGACAGGACAGGGTGGTGACAAACTAAAAAAACAAAACCACGTATTAACCTCACCCATGTATTAAACTCAGTTCACTAAACAATATCAATTGATTCAGAAGCAGACGATGATTTCATCACAAAGTGGAGTGACAAAAAGAAATGCATGTATTTTAAAGATGGTTTAAGACATAAATGTTTGTCATAAATGGCCATTGTATTGTGATAGATGGTGACAGACACTATCTAAGAAATGAATCCTGTCCGTGGAATGATGTAAACAGGAACCTAAGTAACCTTCTGTAGAAATCAAGATTTGCACTGCAGGTATCCCTCATATTTTGACAGCATAGCGCTGCAGCATAATGTGTGTAAGTCATCTTTCTTGGGCTTATCTTGTGTTCTGCTATATCTGTACTTTCAGGTTCCAATGCTCTAAGTGTAAAAAAACTTGGCCCTCCAGAAGGGTGCTGGTTGTGTTTCACTTTCGCCTGTTGGAACACAAGGGGACAGTGAAAGTGCGTCGTTTTCGTCAGGAGTGCAAAAAATGCACCAAAGCCAAAATGGAGGAGCCTCATTTCAGCCGAGACAATATTGAGGTGCTACTGGAAAAGCTGATGGAGAAGATTCGTATTAAGATCTACAAGGAAGTCGTGGGCGAGGTTAACAAAAAGTTTACGACTGATGGGAGCTCAGAAGGGCCACACGAGTCTTCTCTCTGTGAGGCCTGTAAGCATGGCGTCTGTCAGAAGTCAGAAATCAGAAATCCGAGCAGAGGACCTTTCTATAATTAACAGTAGATCAGAAGAAAATACAATTACAAATATGCAATGCGTACAATGATCCTAACACCCACCCCTAGAAAGAAAAAAACCCTGCCCACTTACCCACAAAAAAAAAGGGGGGGGACATCTATTCTACCTGTATTAGTTCTTGAATGCTCTCATAGTATGTGAAGAAAGGGTCCCAAATTCTCTCAAACCTCTGTATGGAGCCTTTCAGAGTGTATCTAATTTTCTCCAGTTTCAAAAATTACATGGTATCTCTAATCCATCTATTAAATGAGGGTGGTGTTTGGTCCTTCCATAACAACAGTATCTGACACCTAGCAAGAAGAGAAAGAAGTAAAGGCAATAACAACATGGAATTTCTATAATATATTTATTTTGTTCAGATTCATTCTTTTTAGATCTATGATCATTCAACAGTCTCGGCAGCTGTCTGTATTGCCATGACAACTTGTTCTTCCATGTCAATTCAGGTACCACTAGTAGCACATTACTGTTACTTGGGTAAGTCAACCTACTTGTTTTTTTCTTAGTGCCAGAATGATGTGTGAAGGTTTAAGACACCTTTGGCGTGCACAGAACACATAGTGTGGTGTTACAAAACCATACAAAAAAATAACACTGCAATTAGTGGTCTATGTCCATGCTAGTTTTATGAGGGACTTGGTGCCCCTCAAGGTTGAGGGTCATTAAGTTTGCTGATGACACCGCAGTAATTGGACTGATTACCAATAATCATGTGACAGCTTACAGGAGTGAAATGAATAACTTAACACGGTGGTGTCAGGAGAATAATCTTTTTCTCAATGTTGCAAAGACCAAAGAGCTGATTGAGGACTTCAGAAGGAAAGGAGATCAGCTGGAGCCCACTATCATCAATGGTTCTAAAGTGGATATTACAGTGTTAAGGCTACAACCACCAGACTCCAGAGTAGCCCTTTCCATCAAGCTATAAGGCTTATGAACACAGAAACAACAATGACAGCCTAAACCTTGCTTATCAGTTTTTGCTACAGTTTTTTTCTACTCTTTTTCTCTCACATGCACAGACACAAACACACACATATGCATACACACATTTACACACACACAGGCACACACTTAACACACTCTTTATTTATTTATTAGTTTTTTGAGGAGCAAATAAAACAAGATTTTTACTCTCTTATATAGTGTTTTTTTTCTCTCACATACACTGACACATAAATACACATACCTGCATGCATACAATTTCTCTCTCTCTCTCTCTCTCTCTCTCTTAAAGAGTCTCTCGTAAAGACTATCTTGAATCTTGAATCTATAGAGCTCTGACAACTTTGAATCTCTTGAGCTTTGACAGGGGTCAACACCTTGCACAACACAGAGAGTAGTTTTTCTCTCCTCCTCTCGCCCATTTTTAAGTGAAAAACTGAAACTGAAATTTGTATCTCAAGGCAGTTTGCATACATTGTTTCCCCTAAATCTGCAATTTATTTAATCTAAACTTCTGTGGATAAATGCACCTTCCAAATATTTACTGTGGACCATGAATAGCATTCTAAATACAATATATGACTTAAGCCAGACATGCTCTGTGATACTGTTTTTTTATCTGTGAAAACATTGACAGATCCAAACAGATGATACACGACTGTAGGCTATAAAGTAATGTCCGCAGTATTTAACCAAGAACCTTTATTATCAGACCACTGCCTTGCTTGGGGAGAGGAAACTGTAACTTAAACCTGCACCAGCAAGAACATCAGTGTCCATTAGGTGGCAGTAAACAATGTAAACATGCAGCCTGTGTGACAGAAACAACCATTCCAGTAGTTAGAGCAACTACTGTACTGCATTATTCCAAAGGCCCAGAGAAAGAGCAAAAATTCCACGTTTGAGGAGAAAGCCAAACAATTGCTGGACAACTGGACTCAACTGGACTATTGTGCCTGAGAACCCGGCCCAGGACTGCTTTCAATACAGGGGTGTACTACGAAGCCAGGTTACTGGCTAAACTGGGTAACTTCCAGAGTAACCGCTCATCTAAAAATAACATGTCACTTCAGAAACAACTGATGTTCAATATAGGGTTCTTTCAGAGATCACTGGTAGTCCCCAAAGCTACCCGTGTTAACCAGTAACCTCGCTTAGTAGTAGAGGCCCTGGGGAGCATTTGCCAGGTTTTTAAAGATATAATTTTCCAACTAAGATATTAAGGGTCATACATTTTGCTGAAATTATTTGGCCAAGAGGTAAATGGAAAATGTCTTTATTCTTCCTTCTTTTAGTAATGCAAATCTACATCTGAAATGAAGCTATAACCTTCATCCATATCCATATAACATTATCCATATCTATCTATCTATCTATCTATCTATCTATCTATCTATCTATATACCTGCTCATCTTTCCATCTCATAATGCATTCAGTAATCCATCCATCCTTGTGGGAGGAAGTGACCCTCCAGAAGGGTGCTGATTGTGTTTAATTTTTGGGAGGAGGGAACAGTAAAACAGAAATGCAAAAAGTATCTGGGAGCTCCTAGGCATGAAGGTGCCCCAGTTTGAGTCATACAACATTAAAGTGCTGCTGGAGAGGTTTGTGGTAAAGTTACAGGGTAAACATCACCAAGACAACCTGCCTCTGGTTTATATTCTATAGGTCCATGTTAGCACTTTAGCATTCAATCTGCACTACAACGGAGACCTTTGGCAACAATAACAACTACTGTACCCCCATCCGAGACTAGAGATGAGCGTGCAGAGAGAGGAAAATTGAAATGTAGACATGCCAGTCCTGCAAGCCACATATGCCCTGGTCAAAGACAGACAGTTCTCTAATGTAGTGTTTCCCAACCTTTTGCCTTATGCCTTTTTGTCATACCACAAGTACCCCCACGCTCATACATGTTGATAATTCTCCAAAAGTAGAACATAACACAATTGATTATTATTGGCACGGAGTGCCAGAAGTTATTGTCTCCCTGAGGAAACTAGTTGTAGCGCAAACGTACCATTTATTGACTGAATATGAACTAAGAATATTTATTTATCATCTTGGAAATAAATTATTATTAAATATTTACACATACCCCCTTGTGAGAAGCTGAACTCTCCCCTTCTCACCGTTTAAATTGAACAGCGTGCGCTGCTCCGCAAGCGCCAGTAGAAGGAGGGCGAGAGAGCCTTTGTATTTGTTCCCGATTCGCGCGCGCATATGTGCGGTTATGTGCGCCGATTCGGGGAACAATGTAAATGTATACTTTTCTGTTGAACATAATGTATGATATGTGATGTGGGGCACTGTTGGGTGTTGGTGACTGAAGGGGGTTTGCCGCCAGTTCTGCGTTTGTTCATCGTCCTTTGTTGTCCTGCAGCGATTTTATAAATTCATCCCTCATTCCATAATCTTTGGTTACACAACCTCAATAATAACAATAAGCGGTGTGGTGCCCACCGAACAAACTCATTTGTCATGTCCCAACTCTCTATGTTTCCCATAACACTCATTAACGCACTAACTCACAATTCTTCCTGGTCCTCCAACACCTCTGAAGCCGTCCCTTTGCGGTGGCGCGCGCCGCAATGGGACAGTCTTTATGTCATTCTGCAGGGGTGGGGACACCCTAATGCCGGCCATTATCACGCAGGGGTGTTCATTATGTTTATATTGTATTGTCTAATTTCCTTTGTAGAGCCACAATGTTTCTATGTACTTGTTTTGATTTGTTATCAATACGCTGATGCCTGTTAACGTTGGAAATTAGATAATGATTCCAGCGTGTGCTTTCGTCAACCTGGCATGTTCAGTATCCCTGGCTCATTGGTATGTCTAGGTGCCCCTATTTATGGTCAATTTGGACTAATGGTGCAGTGCATAAAATGGCGGGGAGTTCAGTGCCTCCGGTGGTTCAGCTGGGTGACCTATTACTCTCCTGGTAAAGAGGTAGAGTTGGTGGAGGGAGCTATTTGTACTGCTTTGCGACTCTGTGTTGTCTGAAACGGAATTTTGGTTTATTTTGTTAGGTACAAGTGTTTTTGTTTATTAGTGTGATTTTGGAAAATAAATACTGTTCTCTTTTGGGCCAACAACCATCTCTCCTGTGAATCCTTACCACCTCCATCCCTCAGTCCACATCCCTTCTCGTGAGCTGGCCGCCTTGGCCTCTCACACCCCTGCAGTGTGCTTGCGTACCCCTGGTTGGGAATAACTGGTCTAATGCACTGTCCTAGTGGTGTGACCACATACACTCTGATCAAAGACAGACAGTTGTTTAATGCACTGCCCCAGTGGTGGGACCAAAGACAGACAGTTTAATATACTATAGTATATACGATGCTAAGCTTTTGTTGAATCATTATTATAATGTTCCTCACTACTCATTATCTATATGGACCTAAAAGAGTAATGAAAACTATTTTGCTTTACATTTTATTTCAACTTGTATGTTTATTTGTATGGGCTAACCAACTGAGAAAACAACAGCATCAGCAGGTTCTTTGTGAAACAGAAAAAAACCCTGCTGTTATCAGTAAGGCAGAGAAAAGGAAGGGAAAGTCTCTTCAAGAATGGGAAAGAATTTTTCAGCAGAAGGTTACAAAGCTTCATGGGCACAACTGGAGGATTGAGTTTGATGACTCTGTGGTGCCAGACCAACCAAAACTGGACTGGTTTCAGTATATCCGGGGGGCTTTTGCCAAGTAAGACATATTATTATTATTATTATTATTATTATTATTATTGTTGTTGTTGTTGTTGTTGTTGTTGTTGTTGCTACATGTTTAAATAACCTGGCATGACAATGTACTTTATTCTGGAAATATAGTAGAGGTACTCTAAAGTAGACCTGTTAGTTTCATGTGACAGTATTGAAATTAAATATTCTCAGTCTATATCATAGTACAGGAAATGGTCATAAAGCAGGGGCCAATTGGAAAAGCTCAGTGCTTCAACATCATGACTGTTCTCGTTCATTAACATTGCACTGCCCATGGCTATCTGAATCAATAAGAATCAATAGACTCATTGCAATCGGGAATCTAGTGATCCATTTGGAATACAACTGGGTTGACCAGTGAGAGTGAAGCTGATAATGTTAACGTTTAGAAATGAACAGCAGACATTGCCGTAAATGAGCCTTTTTCACATGTAGAAACTTTGTTGAAGTATTAGCGTTATTAAATAAATGAAAAGTGAATAGTTCAAAGGTCAACAGAAGCTGTAAGGAAACACTGTATACATCCTTAACACCCTATTAAATCATTAAAGGAGAACTCCAGTGTGAATCAATGCAAAACCCTGCTGTTCCAGGTCACTGAGTGCTGTTAGTGGGGAAAAGAATAAGAAAATTTGATAGAACACAGACTGAATAGGAAACCGACTGCGAACACTAACGGAATTGGGCATAATAACTTACTTTCAGTTTCATTTTCACTATGCACAATTCAGTTACTGTTTGTAACTTCTGCTGCTTTGTTATTCAGTCTACATTGTATCAAATTTTCTCATTCATTTTACAATAGACAGCCCAACAGGACTATGGATTGAATCACACTGGATTTCTCCTTTAAAGTAAGTTTCATGTTAGTATGCCCTCCATCATCATCATCATCATCATCATCATCATCTTTCTCAGGCTCATCCCAAAGGCTGTGTGTTTTGTGTGTTTCTTTTCCTCTGTGTTTTTAGGTTCAAATGTTCTGACTGTCACAGGACATGGGGCTCCAGCAGAGTACTGGTTGTGTTTGAGTTTCACTATTAAAGAGGAGAAAAGAGGGGGGGGGGGGGCGGTCAAAGCACAACGCTTCGGACAAGAATGCAAAACGAGTGAATCGGAGATGGAGGAGCCCCAGTTCGACACTGACAACATAGGGGTGATGCTAGAGAAGTTGGTAGAGAAGATCCACTTCAGGTGTTACAGGGAGAAAATAGGCAAGAACCTGAAGCGGTTTAGACCTCTAGACTGGTCCGAGGGACCGCATAAGTCCTCCATGAGTGAGGCCTGTCAGAAACGCATCTGCAGACACAGTAATTAAAACTGCCTTGCTACTGTGGCCTCTCCTGTATTAAATAGAGTCACCATTCATTAATACTTCACATTGTTTTAGCTGTTAAGCAAACCACCTATCACCAGCATTAGAGGGTCTGAATCCTTTTTTACATTCCTCTTGAATGCAACAACTTCTTTAATGTGTACATGAGCTTAAATGAAATGAATGAATAACATATCTCTTAATCTCTCAAATGAACATGCCTGTCATTTTATTTTCATCACTCATCAGTATTGTCTGGGTCATGCTGTTTTACAAGCATATTTACAAGCTTATTTAATAAAGGTTACTGAGAAATCAGGGGAAGGAATGGAGTGAATGTGTGTCCTCATAGGTATTTTTTTTTAAAGGAACAATCTGGTGTGAATAAATCCAAAGCCCTGTTGTTTGAGGTCACTGAGTGCCTCTCCTACAAGCACGCAACATTCCTCACATGCCTCAACATGCCTCACATTCACCCATAAGCATTCACACACTGGTGGAGGAGGCTGCCAGGCAAAGGGGCCAACCTGTCAGAGCAATTTGGGGTTCAGTATTTTGCTCAAGGACACTTTGATGGGGTCAGGCTGAGTGGGGCTGATGGAGGCAGAAAGGATATGATAGAGTAAAGACACAGTCTATACAGTCATTGACATGGACAGGTTTCTGTACACAGAAACATGTGTGGTTACACAGAGAGAAAGCCGTCTGGCAATCATATTTCATACTTTTTGTCTTGTTTTCCCCACTGTTAGAACCACAGAGCCAATTTTCAGTTCTTTTATATCACAGCAAAGTGACTTGTTTACAGAGTAAAAGTTGTAAAAGTAAAAGTAAGTTGCTTTCAAGTTCATTTTGATGCTGTACATACCAGTAGCTACACTGTGCATGGCCCGGAATGCCTCGTATGTGTCACAATGTGACCTTGTTGCCATGGGAGAGAGAATGATCCTTTTTGTTTTGCCAGGTGTACGTAGATGAGCAGCATCACACTGAGCATGTGGGCATAAGGGTTCTTCACCCTGGTAAGACACGACTGGTGTAGAGACAACAACCTCTTGCTGAAAGGAAGACAAAGGAGATTGTCGCTGACTTCTGGAGAGGTCACACCCAACACCACTGAACATCAGTGGTACTGCTGTGAAGAGAGAGTGAGCAGCACCAAATTCCTGGGGGTGCACATCAGTGAGGACCTCTCCTGGACCACCAATACTGCATCACTGGTGAAGAAAGCACAGCAGCACCTCTACTTCCTTTGCAGACTCAAGCGAGCAAGAGCCTCCTCACCCACCATGGGCACTTTCTATAGGGGCACCCTTGAGAGTATCCTCACCAGCTCCATCATTGTGTGCATCCATGTGAGCGACGCCAGTCACCCCGCTCACAATCTCTTCAGCCTCCTGCCTTCTGTGAGGAGATATAGGAGCATCTGTGCCCGCTCCACCAGACTAGAACACTTTATCTACCAAGCTGTCAGGAAACTAAACTCTCTCCCTTCTCTCCCAACCCCTCCTCTCTGCCTCTAAAAAACTCTGGGCTCTGAAGTTGCTGCTGCTTTTGTTTTTTGTATACAGCAGTATTTGCACTACCACAATACATCTATTGCACAATTACATTTTTGTACTCCTACTTAGATATTTTTTGATAAACTCTAGACTCAGAAGTTGCTGCTGTTTATATATAGCATTTCTTTTTACACGATTACAACACATTGTTTTTGCACAATTCGATTTTTGCATATCACTCTGCACTATCACATCATCAAAGATTTTTTTTGCTGCTTTTGACATTCTTGTGTTCTTGTCTTTGTGATCTTTTTGGTTTGTGATCTTGTCTTCTTTAGAGGAAATGTCTTATCTGTTGTGCATCTATTCAGGATACCGAGAAACTTCAATTCCTCTGCATGTCTAGTATATGTGGAGAAAATAACAATAAAGCCGACTTGACTTGACCTGACTATTACCAACCAACACCAAATTGTTAGGCAATGGCTACTTTACTCTTTATCGTAGCACTTTATTATAATATGTTACCCCTTACTTTAACTATAGTGCCAGTTTTAAGGGGCCCGTGGTACAGAAATGTGTCCACTTGCACCTGGAGATGATATCTTTCCATGAGGTTATCTATGCAAAATCAATTGAAGGGTTTTTACTGACAGTCTCAGGTGTGGCTCACACCAGCTGATGCAGAGGTGACAGAGATAAACGCTGTTTTTTACGTTTACACAGTTACCAGACTGTAATTTAGAGGACTGAATTTAAATGGACAGAATTACTGAAGCCACTCTGAAGGTAAGCAGATGTATTCTGTATGTATTGGCAGTGGATGTCTATAGAATAGTTGGAAACAGAACTGAAGAGACCAGTGAAAATGAATTGACATTTCATTAATGTGACAGATAATGCAATGGAGTCTGCATGGCCAAAGGATCTCTGTTCTCGTCTGGCTGCTGCTGATGAGTAAGGAACTGCATATACAATGCAAATATGAACTTGACAATATGTGGACAAATAAAACAGATATTGCTTATCCCACTGCATTCGTATTCCGGAAAGACATACAGTGTATTTTCATTTATAATGTATATTATTATTATACAATATTATTATATTCATTTATTTCAATGCTAAAATTATGTATGTCAAAAAAAAATTCAGACATATAATGAAATAAAAAAAAAATAGAGATATTCAGAGAAATGTATTTTATATATATATAAGTGAATAGGAATATGGAGCCTGCCATTTTCTTCTAGCTTGATCAAGTCAATTCATTTGGTAACACTTTATTTAAAGGTGTTTGCATAAGACTGACATGATCCTGTCATAAACATGACGTGACATGTATTATATATCATGTTGTCATTAAGTTTTGTTAAGATTTGTTTTTTGTAATGTCTGCATCTCAAACAGTGTCAACTTTACATTTTAAAACCCTGAATGACACTTAATAGTAACTTAATAGTCATAAACATGAATGAAGTGGCATGAATGTTCATGATACGTGTCATGTCATGTTTATAACAAGCTTGTGTCACCCTTATGTAGACCCATTCAAATAAAGTGTTACCCACAAAACTTATTGCAAGGAAGCACAAAGGTGCGGTATATCTATTGTTTGTAAATAACTTGTTAAGCACCAGGCTTGTAGAGCTTACACATGATTGAAATATAAGCACCCTCTCTCTCTATCCTTCCTCTGTATAGACTCAAACTCAATCCCTGAAGTGTATTCATTCTCAAACCATCTTCTTGTTACTCTCAGGTATGGTCTTTCAGCCTGCTGCATTTCTGAACTGCTCGCAGCCAAACACAAAGTCTCTTCTGGCTGCCTTCAGAGAGAATGTGTTTAACCTGAGCGAAGTCCGTCCTGTTCAAGATCTAAACAGGCCTACTGACATCACGATAATGTTCATTGTCTATGGCATCTTGGACGTAGTAAGTTAAATTTTACTACTGATTCTAATTTTTAAGCATGTTTTGGGGGCTTCAGCTTGCCTTATGATAGAATAGTGAGCAGAGACAGGAAGTGAGAGGGAGAGAGATGGCGTGGGATCAGAAACTGACTGTAGGTCAGACTCAAACCTGGTTCCCTGTGGCCACCTGCCCTTTTAAGGCACAGAGATAGATAGGAAATTGTTAACCCATAATGCACAGTAGGCTGCTACCCCCATTCTTGATCTTTATATGATGTAATGTATGAATGTAATATTAATGTTTGTGTTGTGTTTCTAGGATGAAAAGGCACAGCTGTTGAAGACCTTTATTTGGCGCACTCTGGTGAGATACAGAGGTGTAATCTTTACTTTCTTTAAGATATTTTTGTCTTTAGGACAGTATACAGTGACAAGAAATGAGAGGGAGGGAGAGATGGGGAGGAATTGGGAAATGACCTCAGGTCAGACTCAAACCCGGCTCTCTGTGTTTATAGTATGACACCTTTGCCCACAGAGCCACAGTTCCTCTTAATCTCTGCTTTCTTCTTGGTAAATAATGCAGGCAACTTTGTGCTGCCTGTGAACCAGCAGACCTCTGATTACTGTTACTACTAATACTATCTGTTTACTAGATTTGGCAAAATGAGTTTGTGAGCTGGAACCCAGAGGAGTGTGGGACAAATAAAATCTCTCTTCCCAGAGCCGAACTCTGGACCCCAGACATCGTCATCAATGAATTGTGAGTGTGACTGAACTGCTGCTGTCTAACATTCCTTTAATCGGCTAAATTCTGCATAACACTCCTTTAATCGGTTAAATTCTGCATAACACTCCTTTAATCGGCTAAATGCTGCATAAAACCCGATGTAGGAGGAACACATTTACACTGAGGAGGAGGTATTAGTAAAATGTCCTCTGCTCTGTGTGTGCGTGTGTGTGTGTGTGTGTGTATGTGTGTGTGTGTGTGTGCATGTGTGTGTGTGTGTGTATGTGTGTGTGTGTGTGTGTATATGTGTCTATGTGTGTGTGTGTGTGTAATAGCATGGAGGCCAACACTGGGCCAGAGACCTACTATGTGTATGTGTTGGCGGACGGCAACATGGTTGACATGTCGCCTGTGAAGGTGGTCAGCTCCTGTAATTTGGATATCTACATGTTCCCCTTTGACATTCAAAAGTGCACATACTCCTTCAACTCCTACCTACATGCAGGTAAAACACACCCAAAAGACATCACCCTTTCTGTTTTGTTTGCTTTTTTTATTTGTGAAGCTCTTCAGTGCTCTTTATTTCACGCTCAGGTGAATCTGTGTGATGAGAACATTGTGGTGATACATGGTGAAGAGCAGAACTGTCTGATCAGTGCCTCTATTGTGGTGATCCATGATTTGCACAGCGCCCCCTGATGTCTGTGTATTTCTGTCTGTGTATTTCTGTGTGTTTTTGCAGCTGATGCCATTCGCTTGGAACTCGGCGCATCTGCTGAGGACATCCTGGATCAATCCATCAAGTACATGGAGATGAAAGGAGAATGGGAGCTTATAGGCATGACATCATTCAAGAACAACGTCACTAACCCCTCTGATTGGGATTACGTCTTCATCAATGTGTGTGTGGTGTGTGTGTGTGTGTGTGTGTTAATATGAGGTCATGAGTAGATTCTTTTTTGCATACATAAATTGTATGCCTTGTATATTTCAAGAATTTCATGCACATACTGTACATTTATATAGTAGTGCGTTACTGTTCTTTACAGTAATATTTAGTGTTTAGTATGTTGTGTTACTTCATTCTGTGGTTTTGAGAAAGTAAAATAGTGAAGATGTATTAATTAGAACTCAGTACTGATACTTGCCTTGCTAATCCAGGTTGCCCAAAGTGTTAATTATGAATTAGATGAATTCATTAGATTAATTAGATTAAGTGTTAATTATGAATCACTGCTGTGCCAGATGATGAACAATGCATCTATATTGTCAGAGAGAGAGATTTATAAATGTATAAATATATTTGTTATATGATTTTATAAACCTGCAACATCTATTCACCTGAGTTTACAAACTTATATTAATAAGACAGAGAAGTAAAGGGAGGGACTGGAGGATCTTAATATATATTATAAATCTCCTCATTAGTTGGTCCTAAGAAGGCATCCCACCCTGTACGTGGTGAACCTGCTGGTTCCCAGCTGCTTCCTCATCACCCTCGATCTCTTCAGCTTCATGCTACCCCATGCCACCCCCTACGGAGTGTGGACCGATCAGCCTTCAAAATGACCCTCATTCTGGGCTACACCGTCTTCCTGCTGCTCATGAATGACCTGCTTCCCGTCACTGGAAACACCATCCCACTCATCAGTAAGCTAGACACTGTCCAGTGTTAGGAAATGCCATGACAACCAAAATCCCACAATCGTCTTCACCCAAGAGGACAAGTACATTTTTACAGTCCAAAGACTACATATGATTAAAAAAAGTATGCCAGTTACAGCTACCTGCACCATTGCATTTAACAATTCCATATGCTTTAACAGCCTTAGCTGTGGTATAAGTCTCTATAGCTTCCATCTGTCCATCATTTTACCCATTCATTTTAAACTTAGGAATGAAATAGTACAAGGTTTTATATCTATTGCTATTGAAAAGGGAGTACCAACTTTTACAAAGCAGAATCTCCATACTTTAAAGCTGTAATGTTGTGACTGTATTTGATTTATCTCATGTTCCATGTTGTTCCCTAGATGTATTTTTCTCTATTTGCCTGTCTCTGATGGTGACCAGCCTACTGGAGACCATCTTAATCACCAACATCCTCCACAGCTCCAGGGACAAAGCCGTACCTAAATGGGTCCAAGTCCTCATCTTAAAGTTCTTGGCACGGCTCGTCTGTCTGGCCCGCAAGAAAACAGATGATCAGGTCGTAATGTTGCAAAATCAAGGTTAGGCCCAGTCCTATTTCTCCTTCTTTAACACCAGCACTTGATTTTGAGCATCCTCCAAAACAAGATATCCCTCAACGATGAATTGACAGGGGTAGAAATTATACTTATGAAATGGGACACCATTTCATGCAAGTGTGTGTTGCACAGTGGTGGCCACCAAATAGTAGTTTTCACTGTTTGAAAATACAGGTCAATGTCCACAGTACTAAAATTCAGATTTCTTCGTGTTTGTATAAATGCCACATCCCAAAAACTATGTCAGTCACAATAGCCCCATAACTGGGAGACTTTTGTTAATGTTAAATAAAGGCATGCTAATTCATTATTGGACACAAAAAATGCCTACCCATTTGGTGGCCTCTCAAAACACTCCTGGTGGATATTTTTACCTCTATCTTGAGCGATTTTCTAACGCTCATGTTCTGACTCAACAGAATTTCTTTGCATGTACATCAAATAAGATATCCCGGCATCATTTTGAAATTTCCATGCTTAATTGCAACATTGTGTTGTGGCAGAGAGGAATGGGTAGTTGAAACAAGAACAGCCACTGCAAACCCTCCCCACTATATTTGTTCAGTAAACAAATCTTTGGTGACAATAATAACAAAGGTTTGAACGATTGTCCATAATGTATGCATGGCCATACTGTCAGAAGAGAGAATGTCAGAATGTTGTGTCATAAAAGAGATTGAAAATGAGTCTAGCTCTGGCCATGTTCTCTGGCCAATAACCACTGGCTTTGGATGGATAGTGCCTCTTGTGCAACATGCAAACTAGCTGTCCATGGAGTAATGCTTGTACATATAGTGCAATGCCGATTGCTCTAGTGAAATGTGTCATGCTAACTACACATGCCTAACCTTACATGCTCATAATCACTTAACAAGGTAACCAAATCTAGTTCTTGTTTCCATGAGCTTTCCTGTCTGGTGGATGATGTATTTTTCTTTTTCACGTAAACTGTTTAAAACAAAAACTCAGCTAAGTGTAAGGCTTTCAATGATCAGACCACTAATGAATCACAATTTAGAACACATCAGATGGAATTAGAATTTTAACAACCAAACCCTGTGTCCTTATTCCAGTGGGGCCCCCAGTTTGGCACACACATGCGAGTGAGTCAGCTGGTAAGGATCTATATCTGGAGGCCTTTCAAAAGGTGGACCAGGAGCTGCAAGCCATCCGTAAGCTACTGGGGAAAACCATGGGTGCTGAGCAGACTTCAGATGACTGGACGCATGTTGGCTGCGTCGTGGATCGCTTCTTATTCTGCGTCTATGTACTCTTCATTACCATCAGTTTCATCACCATATTAGTTATGTGGACTCGCTGGTACATGTAGTGGTACTAATGTGCCTGACTAACTTCATTCATATAGGGCATATACTTCATATTCATATTCAATCATATTCATATACTTCTGGGCCTAGCATTTCTAGCTTAAATATACTCCTTTCAGTATGTTGTAATTTGAAAAATAGTAATAGTATATGCTTTTTATTATTGCATCACACAATATAGTGTATACGTATTACATTATATTGATATATTAAGACTATGTAAAATCTGTGTTGCACAACTGCAATACCACACCAGCTGATTTCCTTCAGAGGAATGGGGTAGTTCATTAGAAACAGAGATAGGGTATAGCTTCAGGTGTAACAAATGAGTTAAAACACAGAAGAAAGGATGTTGAATTTGTAGTGTTTGCACTTCATTCAGCATGCACAATAACCTCCTGATTTCTACCACACTTCTCTTGGTAGCGTATGCTTAAATTTTGCATGCACTTAATGTGGTTGTTTGTGACTAATAATGGCAAAAATAAAATCTGTTTAGTTATGTAAGTAAGTTGTGTCCTGTGGATTTATCACTCTGGCCTTGACCCTTAAGCCACCATGGAAATATAACACTTAGGAGGGGTTGTTTATGATTTAAGACTTCAAGAATACATGTATGAATTAAATTAAACAAATTGTCTCATTACAATTTAGTAACAAAGAAATAACTAATAATTTATTGCTGCTATTATTAATAATTGACTAACAATCCAATCATACCAGCACCCTGTTATCATATGTTTTGACATCTAGAGTAGAGGGGAGGGGTGTGGGGTCTGATTTGGTTAGTATGATGGACAACATGTCATGGTCAGTCCAGAACCATAAAAAAATCAGTCACTGATTTGTCTATGCAAAGACAGGAAAAAACAAGTACTTATACTCAAACAGTGGACTTTTTGAGATGGACACACTGTGACTGTGTTTAACACACTAAACACAGGTCTAATGGCTGCCATTAAGTTACAGAGCAATGAGGTAGGATCATCACTTTTCAGTCAATGTAGAAAACAGTAGATGCAGTAGTGCTGGTAGAGCCGGTACACATTTGCACATTTACCTAAGATAAGTGACTAATGAAATAATCCACATTGCTTTTCTTTTTTAATTATGTTATTAAATTACGTACTACAGGACAAAAAGCAGCGGATAACTATTTCTCTCACAGTTATTGTCTATGGCGTCATAATGCAGGGTAAGCTATGGTATACATATGTGACTTCTCCATGATGTACATGCTGTGCAACTATGAGAACAGCAGTAATCTGCATGTTGTATCTGAATTTTTAGCTCTGTTTTTGGAGTCTGGGGTGACATTAAACTGCTCTGAGCCGACCTCCAACTCCCTAATGGTTGCCTTCAATCAGGGCGTGTTCAAACTGGCAGCTGTGCGTCCTGTCAAAAACCTGAACACTGTGACAAATGTCAGCATATCCTTCATTATCTATGGTATTCTGGGAGTGGTGAGCAAAACAATTCTGTTTTTTCACAGAAAGTTCTTTTTTTATCAGAAAATGATGTCTGAAGAATGATGAATGAATTCCCCTGCTTAATCAGCCAATAATGTTTAACTCCATACTTGATTGTACATCTGTGTTTTCAGAATGAAAAGGCACAGATGCTGACAACTTTAATCTGGTTTGACATGGTTTGTAGCATGTTTGAACTCTCTCTGTTATCAGTCATCATTTTGGTATTAGCTTACTGAAAGATGTAATACAAGACAAACAAGACTCATGCAGACATGTTGAAGCAGACCGAAAAACTTCATAGTTCTGTGTGCATATTAAGTTACATTTTTCAGTTTGCATGTCAGACTCATGGCATTACTATACTGTTGGGCATCTGCTATCAGCTAACAGCTATGACAGCCATCAGCAACACATTGTGAATATAGGAGAAATCCGGTGTGATTCAATCCATAGCCCTATTGTTTGAGGTCACCGAGCACTGTCTATAGAAAAAATAACAAAAACATACGATACAGCATAGACCTAATAGCAAACTAGCATTAATTGAATGGGGCATAGGAAAATGAAACAGAAAGCAAATATCTGTGCCCCATTCAGTAACTGTCAGCTGCCAGTTCACTATAAGTCTGCGCTGTATCAAATCAGCAGCCTATATCAGCAGCACTCGGTGACCTCGAACAGGAGAGCTATGGATCGATTCAGACTGCATTTCCCCCTTTAAAGTGGAGAGCCCTTGTATATAGCCAATTTTAAATGCATATCTGTAGCCTATGTAAAAAGCTTAATTCTCCTGTTCTGACGCAGGAATGGAAAAATGAGTTTGTGAGTTGGGACCCAGAAGAGTGTGGGACAACATCTATCACTCTGCCAAGATCAAAGTTCTGGGTGCCTGATGTTGTCATTGATGAATTGTGAGTTCCTGTGCTGTTATTTATTTATATGAATTAGATTTGGTATATTTTTATTACAAAAACAGTAATAATTTAGGTAAAGACTGTGCAATGGCAAAGATGTCTTCAGTTCCAAAATTTCTCTGAGAGATCACAGAAATGTTGTGGTCATATGCAGTGGGCAGCGGTCAATAAAGGACTGGTGTGTTTTGAGGGCTCCTAATCATTTTATGAGCACACAGATTATGGGCACGTAGTAAGTAATACATTGCACTAGTTGTGCCATGATGTACCCAAATCAGTGAGTACTGAATACTGAGTAGAACTCAACTGAATTGTAATAACGCATTAGGGATAATGGCCGCCACTACTGACGAGGTGGGGGTCTACACCAAGTCCAATACTATACTGGGACACTGTGAAAGCCGTTCATGCTTATCACACGGTTGCAGCCGATGTGTAAGCAAGCATTTAAAACATAGAAGACATATGCGATTCAGTTTGAAAAGAAACTAACCTGTTCAGTTGATGTCCTACTTTCTTTGGTTACTGACCACGGTGAGCTTGATATCAGATGATTCTATTATTGTTTGCTAGTTCAACTGTTGTTTGCTACAGTTATTATAGTTACCATTCAAAAGAACATTGATATGGAATGGTGATTAAAGTTTTTTACCAGATTTACTTCATAGGTGTCCCGTTATCAGGGAATAATGGACACCCTGTCAGCCAATCAGAAAACAGTATTTTATCTGCCCGGGTGATAATGCACACTAGCCTCAACAAAGCTACACAATAAAAGATTAAGGGCAATGGGGCCTAAAAATTTATAAGTTTGGACCTCTAACAGGGAAAAATGCTGCTGTTTCCCTTTATTGATACAAGTCCTGAATCTTTCTCTCCAGTGTGGATGAGAATAATGCCCCTGAGACATACTATGTGACTGTGCGGGACAATGGTATAGTCCAGGACTCTTACCCAGTGGAGGTTGTTAGCTCCTGCCATTTGGACATCTTCAAGTTCCCTTTTGACATTCAAAACTGCTCCTACACCTTCAACTCCTGGATTCACCATGGTAAAAAGCCCATTGTTTTTTTTGTGTGTTTTTTTATGTGTTGGCTTTTGAGGAACAAGATCAAAGTTGGATTTGGAGGAGAGTGGAAATTGATAAATAGCAAACTAATTATTGAATAATCATGTGATGTATTTTGTTCTTGTGTGCTTGTAGCTGATGAAATACGACTAACATATGGAAAGATGGTCGAGGAGATGTTCAATCAGTCTTTAGCAGTCCTGGCTACGGAGGGTGAATGGGAATTCATAGATATGAAGGCCTATACACACACATTAGTCAACTTTGATAACAGCACATGTGATCAGATCACCTACTTTGTAAGTGCAGCGTCGTGTATTCAGACCTTTATAGTTTTTTTATAGTATATTAAATAAACAGAAACGCGTGTGTTTGTTTGTATCTCTCTAGATTGGCCTCAGACGGCAGCCGACCATGTACGTGGTGAACCTCCTCATTCCCAGCTGCTTCCTCATCACCCTCGATCTCTTCAGCTTCATGCTACCCCCTCAGAGCGTGGACCGATCAGCCTTTAAAATGACCCTCATTCTGGGATACACCGTCTTCCTGCTCCTCATGAACGACCTACTGCCTGTCACTGGAAACACCATCCCACTTATGAGTAAGTGACTCCAGTGGCATTCACAATGGCACATGCTTTTTAACAACAATTTTGGACAAGTTAGGATAAATCATTTGACAAGACAAAAGATTTCACAGGAGTGTTGACCTGAAATTTGTCCTTACACCGTGTCCTGACCTCATGCAAGCATCAGGTTATTGTGAAGCACTGAATGTCCTCTGTTTACACTGGATCCATTATAGATGCCATTTACTCATTCTTCAGTCAATCAGAGCAATGTGATGCGAGTGACAGAAATAGAAACAGGGCAAGCACCAAAACTTCTGCCAAAACACTGTGCCAACCATTTCACTGCACCATACTGCTTTGCATCACATTCAGTTAAGATATTCCAATTGAAAATAACAGAATCAAATGGACTTTGTTGCTAACATTTGTTTGCATTGCTATAGTTAGGACACAGAGTCGGTGCAAAATCCTGACCTCTATTTGGAGGAAAGATTCCATAACTGTTCTCTGCTTAGCAACCGTCTTCACCTGTCCTTTTCTGTTTCTCCAGATGTGTTTCTCTCTTTATGTCTGGCCCTGATGGTCGGGAGTCTGCTGGAGACCATCCTCATCACTAATCTGCTGAGTGGCTCCATTCGTGAGCTGCCAATGCCAAAGTGGATCAGAGTGATTTTTCTGAAGTACCTTGCACGACTAGTATGCATGGGAAAGAGCAAACACACTGACAATGAGAGTATGTATTGACGTAAAAAAACATGATTACATTCACATTGCATTGCACCCATTTCACATTATGATATATGATATGATTTGTGATATAACTATTTTTATTAGGAATTATGGTTATGGTATATGGTTATAATTATGGTAGCCTCTGTGTCCTAATTTGTAGTTGAAATTCATTCTGCCTCTCATGTGAAGCAGAAGTATAATTGCTAGAGGTGTCTCCTACAATTCATAGACCTCTGGGCCTTTTAGGGCATTTGTCATTGTCATTTTGTTTTGTTTTTGTTTTGTGAGGATTAGGGTGTATTAGGTAACACTTTATTTTAACTTTCATTAATAAGCCACTACCAAATACACCAGTATTTGTTAAGACCTAATCATTAGTTCATAACCTAATCACAGTTCTTAAATATAATGTTTATGAAAGATAGTTTTTTTGATTGCAGTACACATTACAATATGTTTACACATTTTACTGTCTTTGCAGGGACATATCCCTTCATAAATAAATAATGAGCTGTACAGCATTAATTAACAAATGTTAAACAAAATGTTATGTTAAAATGTAAAAAAAAAAATGTACATGTTAACAACAAATCCTTAAAATCATTTGCTAATAATGGTTTGTTAATGATATGTCAGTGAAAGTTAT
This sequence comes from Tenualosa thibaudeaui, assembly GCA_027481765.1. Taxonomy (NCBI): domain Eukaryota; kingdom Metazoa; phylum Chordata; class Actinopteri; order Clupeiformes; family Clupeidae; genus Tenualosa; species Tenualosa thibaudeaui. The sequence goes on along the minus strand of JAIFZK010000023.1, from coordinate 15,114,198 downwards.
TATAAAATGTTACCATGTATCAACATAATTGTAAAAGCTTTATCAATTCTTTCACCAGCATCCCATGGAGGCAACCCCTTTATTCCCTATCAGGGGGAATATCCACAGGGAACTGGAGGGAAAAAAGAGCCCCAGGACACAGACCCCAGTCTGCTGGAGCTGAAACACCTGAGAGACAACCTTCAAGCCATTCAAAGAGATTTGGAGAAACCTGACACAACAGACCAAACCTCAGAGGACTGGTTTACCATTGGACTGCTCATAGATCGCATCGTATTTTGCATCTACTTCATCTTTTTCTTCTTCAGCTTCATTGGTATATTGGCAGTATGGATAACATTCTACTCTAGTCACGCTGCTAACGTGCATTGAATTGTATCTGTCATTGATTTTTGGGGTGCAACATCAGTTTGTGCTACCTCTACCCTCTGCCAATATGCTGGAACACCAGAGGTCTCATTATCAAGAGATCAGGCTGTGATCATGTCATGGTGTGCAAAAAATGATTGACTGAATACTCATGTTTTAATATTAGTCTGATTCAATACTGATTCATAAAATGGTGGGTGGTTTGTGATGACATTTGCTTTGGTGGGTGGTGGTGGTGGTGTTTGTGTATGAAAAAGAAATAGAAGTCTGAGCATTTCTCTGAAAAATAAACTGAATATAAACAGGTTTCATATCTATACCCTGTATCCCTCACAGTCACCATTTGTTTGATTGTGTGATCTGCCATGCACTGACAATACATAAAGCAACAGTTATAAAACCAGTGGTTTATGCAAGCATACCTTTAATGCCAAAATCTTCAGTTGCCACACAAAAATAAATATTGTTATGTGAATGATCATTTTTCATTTTTCTGACCAAAGCTCAGCAACCACTTGATTTGTGTTGCAGCATAGTTCTTTTGAGTCTATGCCATATATTATTGGCAGATTTGATAGGTCTGTGCAAAACCAACACATTGCTTGGTGATTCTGCACTGAAAAGATTGATTTGTCTTTTTTGATTGATAGGTCAATTAATTACATAAACAAAGTTCACCAACCACTGAATTTGAGAGATTGAATTGGACAATGCAAAACAGAAGTGTGTCATACAAAGTCTCAAACAGGCAGCAAGGATAAGCAAAGTAATCCAGAAAATAGAGAAATGGTAGAACAGCAGAAGAGAATTGAAATGGAGCAAGTTACCGAAACTAGCATGAGGGTAAGCTATTTATTTATTTATTTTTGTGGCTACTTTAGTGATTTCCTTTGATGGAAAAAATCATGAAGCATTTATGTGCTTCCATTAAATACAGTACACAAGATGTCAGCAGGCTAGCTTCCTCACTTCTGAGTGGATTTTTGAAATGAAAGCATGCGAAGCCCTCCAACAACATGCCAGATATCCTTTAACATACCTGCAATATTTGTAAAGGTTTCATGTCGTTGCAAGCAGTTTGAGACCATCACTAAAGATTCAACATACCAAATTGCAGTATCAGGGTTTTAGATTGTTTTTACCTCACAGCTTTTATAATGTGATTTCACTCAGTCAGTCCAGCAGAGATGTCAGGGCAGAGTTTTGGTCAAAGGAGATGGAGAGAAATGCTTATTAGCTCCTTTCAGTTAAACAGCAGTGTCTGCTCAACTTTAGTCATAACGGATATACTTCATAAGTCAGAATTTTTTTTCGTACAGTTTGCCATTTAGCTTAGTTTATCTGGATGTTGCTATGGAAACCCTGATCCCGTTGTGAGTTGTTGCAATGGTGCAAACGCTTCAGTTTTTAGACAGAATGTCTCAGCAAGTCACTGGTTTTTAAAATTTTGCAGATTGTCTCGTCTTGAACTGGCCTTTAGTTTCAGAGATGAATCAGATTTCATCACTGTCATTCTTCAGCATCTTTGGGTCATATTGGTTACAAGAAAAGAATACATTGCAACCTCTAGCATAATCTCTGTAATATTGTCTGAAAGACAGCAGGGAAAATACTAGGCAAGAGACCTACTACACATCAGTTGTGAGAGTGTACACACAGAAATACACCCACACACACACACACACACACACACACACTGATGGACAGACAGGCCCAGCTGCCAAAATACTCCCTAAAAATGAATTACCATGAGGAATTTCTTAAGATGATGTTTTTTTTTTCTTTTTTTCCCTGCTGATGACATTTGCTTTGACTCTTTACATTACACAAATACTACCTTTAACTTTTAAGCAATAGTTTACCTAATCTCATTGCAGTATACACAAAACAAAATTTAAATTTAGAGTGAGGAACAAAATATTGTCCTAAAAGTGGGCCTATTACAAATCTACAACATATTTGGCTAATATGAATGTGCAAATTTCACACTTTGAATCCACTTATTTGAAGAGAGGCGTTGTAAATTCAGGCTAATGCAGCACTTAAAAAAGAGTGAGTCTGATTTGTCTATGCAAAGAAGGATATTGTGAATATTTAAGATAAAGGTGCATGATGTCAGTGTAACACATTGTGCAATGCGCACAAGCTTGATGGCAGAATTATATTTACATAGAGAAGAGGTAAGACAACAAACAAGCAATTAACCATAATTTTAAATAGTCTCCACCAGGAATGAAACCGTCTTGCTTTGAATTCATGTTGTTACACATGTGTAAATTTTTTATTACAGGACAAGAGACAATGGACAAAAATCAGTTTTATGGTCTATGGCTTAGTTATACAGGGTAAGTAAGAGAACATGTGAACTCATTATGTGCATGATATCAAATCATCAGTAATGTCATATCTCAATTTATCATATCTGTGTATCTTTTCAGTTTCTGAAGTCTGGGGTGACCTTAAACTGCTCTGAACCGACCTCCATGTCTCTCTTGACTGCCCTCAAGGAAAACATATGCAACATGTCAGCCGTGCATCCTGTCAACAACCTGAACATTCCAACTAATATCAGCATATCCTTCACCCTCTATAGCATTCTGGGAGTGGTGAGTTATCCACAACATTTTCTTACATCTTTTATTATTTATTATTTATATCAGTATTTATATGATTTATATGATTACTCATTTTACTTTACATTATTTTTACTTATTATTTAGTACTTATTATTACTCATTTATTCATAGACTGAAGCTCTAAACATGCTCTGTTTAGTCAGTGCTGTTTACCTTTATGCTTGTATATCTATATGTTTTCAGGATGAGAAGGCGCAGATTCTGAAGACTTTGATCTGTTTGAACTTGTTGTGTAGTGCAGCAAAATAAAATACCCAACAGTTCTATAACTGAATATGAATGTAATCAAATAGAGTATGAACCACACACATTCTCACAAAATTATGCCAGTGTGCCATTATGCCAATGCATTCCATGGCAGTGTATGTGTAAGATGTGATAGGTACATTATAGTTCAGAGAAACCACTACAGTCATTTCATTTTCCTACATTGCATCATCATCTACATATAAACTTATCACATATGCCCTTTTAATGCTAAGGGCCTTGGTTACAGTAATTACCAGCAACACCTATCATGTCAAAAACAATCTGTGCCCAACCTAAGATAAGAAATGGCAAATAACCCAGGTCGAGTCTGTACAAATCAGTACAGATTTAATGCTGGGCAGACTCTGGTATGAGAGGTTAACAACAGTTTATAGAATAACACTATACAGTGACCTCAGTTACAATGCCCTGAGATGCAGGCCATACATTTTCCTATGCGCTAAACATTACATTCCCTTAATAAACACTGATATCAGAAATTGAGTTTTTGAGCTGGGGTCCGGTTAAATGCGGAACCACATATATCATCCTACCAAGGAAGGAATTTTGGGTCCCTGACATCGTCACTGATGAATTGTGAGTTCCTTTGCTGCTATTCGTGACTTGTACAGCATGTAACAGGGATACTAGAGCAATGCATTCTTCAGTGATTATGAGAGAATCTAGTACCTTTATCTGAAGAGAGCAGCCTCAGTGATCTCTGAATGCCTTTGGTCAGCGTGGATGAGAATAACGCCCCCAACACACTCTACATGACTGTGTCAAACACAGGGAACATCTATGATGCTTTGCCAGTGGAGGTCATCAGTTCCTGCGATCTGGACATCTTCAAGTTCCCATTCGACATTCAGAACTGCAGCTGCCCATTCAGCTCCTGGATACACCACGGTTAGAGGCAAAGTGATTTAGTGACTGGTCTTACCAGAAATAAAAAAAAATATAAATTAAATATTAATATATTAATAGTAAATATTTTGTAAGTGTCCAAGTGTCATGTATACAATCCTGGAATCTGATATAATTATGTATACATGCAAATTTCAAGGCATTTTATGAAGGTGAAATTGCCTTTATATATTTATCTCAAGTTCCATCACACTGTGGTGTGATTGTACATTATTATGAACAGAAAATGTATTTGTTTGTTTGTTTTTTAGATTACCCTACCCTAGCGGCAATCAACCCTGTATGTAGTGAATCTGCTGATTCCAAGTTTCTTTCTGGTCACGGTGGACCTGTTCAATTTCCTTCTCCCCCCTCACAGTGTGGGCCGATCTGCCTTCAAAATGACCCTCATTCTGGGCTACACTGTCTTCCTTCTCATCATGAACGACCTGCTGCCCATTACTGGAAACACCATCCCGCTCATCAGAAAGATTAGCAAGGTCCACTAGCAGCATTTACAGTAATGACCTCCTAATTATCAACAATCTAGTAGAAGACAGGAAACATTCGACAAGAACATTTGTGTAATTTCTGAACATTTCTAAAGCAACATTCCAGAACTGTTCCTCCACTTGGAGGAAAGATTCCATAACTGTTCTCTGCTTAGCAACTGTCTTCACCTGTCCTTACCTGTCCTCCTCAGCTTGGATTTTTTCTGTTTCTCCAGATGTGTTTTTCTCTTTATGTCTGGCCCTGATGGTGGGGAGTCTGCTGGAGACCATCCTCATCACTAATATGCTCTGTTGCACCATTAATGAGCTGCCAATGCCAAAGTGGTTCAGAGTGCTTTTTCTGAAGTACCTTGCACGACTAGTATCCATGGGAAAGAAAATCAGCAAAGGAACTCAAAATCAGGGTATGCACCATGTTAAGAAGCAGAATAAAACACTATTTTGTTTGTAATGTGGGCTTTGTATGTCACTATATGGTATATCCTAACTATTTAATAAGATGTAACAACCATGCCACCATCAGGTCAAGGAGGAATCCCTTTGATTCCTGTCAGGGGGTATATCCACAGGGAACTAGAGGGGCCAAAAAGGTCTCAGGACACAGATCCCGGTCTGCAGGAGCTAAAGCACCTGAGAGACAACCTTCGAGCCATTCAAAGACATCTGGAGAAACCTGACACAACAGACCAAACAGCAGAGGACTGGTTTACAATTGGGTTGCCTCTTATTTGGAGTCTAGGTGATCTTTCTCCTCTTTAGTTTGATTGCTATACTGACAATATGGATTACCTGGCACACTGAATACCATGAAGAAGACCCCTGAGTACCTGTCAGTAACAACAACTAGAGTTTTGAAGTATAGGAGAGGTCAGGACTGAGATAGTTCTAAGTATATTAACACTGTTAGAGAGTTATCTGTAATTTGTATAGGGTTCTTATGTACTCCAAATAAACTATTAATGGGTAACACTTTACAATAAGGGCACATGCATACGCATTCATTAATACTTTAAGTACTGCATGAATCATGATGTCTTTGTAGTAACTACCACAAGGGGGTTTTTCTTGCTCCTGTTGCTCTTGGGTGCTCCTTGCTGTAAAACACCATGAGACTGTCGCCCTCATCGCCTTCAGTTTTGGTTCTCCTATGTCTGTAGCTCTGCAGGTGTATTGAGAAGCACCATAATCTATCAGTGGAAGCGCCTCTGGTAGCCTACGGAGCGCAGCGTAAATGTGGGTACAAATTAATTCATTAAGGAATGATACACCGATAGAAATCAACCCATGAATTAATCATATTTAATCAACAGATCAACTTCTGATGTTACTTAAGATCTGATATACCAGTATTCCTTAAACATGATTTATCATATATGATTCAAGATCTCTTTATACTACCATATAAGAGTAAAATTCTAATGTTTTTGCTTCTGAAAATAAATAAATAAATAGTGTGTTTACTGTTAAGAGTATTTGTTTGTATGTGTGTGTGTGTCTTTGTGCGTAAATGTGCAAATGCATTTGTGTTCATAAAAAGTTCTGGAGCCTGGTGGTTCTTGCCTTAAGGCTGTGATATCACTTGCCAGATGGTAGCAGCTGAAACAGTCCATCACCTGTATTGATGGTCAATGAGGTGACGGAGCCCATTTTCACCACCAGGGATGTCCAACCAAGCCAGGATCCAGCATGTGTTAAACATTAATGCAGTTTTTAATGACTCATGTTACAACATATTGTAAACATATCATATCGATTGATGCAGTGGTTAAAGCATTAATGAATGCTTATTCATGTACACTTATTGTAAAGTGTTGCCCTATTAATTTTATATAGAAACAATGACATGAACACATTTACACTAAGCTTTTGACGTTGACAACAAATCATGAAGATGACATGTATTTATGATATTTATGATGCAGACTTTTTTGTTGGATTTCCTACAGGATAAATCTATCTTTCAATCACAAAATTATTTCACTGACAATTATTACAGTTGTTTGGTACTTGGCATATGATCTAGCCTGTGTTAAGAATATTTAACAATCAAGTCATATTGTAGGTGTGCTACACCTGTACTTTTTTTTTGTTTTGTACACCTGTACATTTTCAGTTATTATTTTTTTGTTGTTACTAGTTTGGATCACTGGATATACCATAGGACAATGGAAAAAGTAAATGTTAAACAAGCTCTTTTAGGTAATTTCCATTTTATTAAAATTTGACATTAAATCCTCTGCATCTTTGACCTCAATTATCTATGAATGTATGCTATCCTGTGTTATCCAGTGTGCAAAATAGATTATATTTAACATGATGATATGATCATTTCAATACACAGTTGTAGTAGGGCCAGCTGATTGGTTCATTAAAAAATGGCACCTGTGACATGGCCCAAAGTAATTAACTTCCTCCGGTACTAAGAGGTGGCCCAGTGAACTGTTTGGAACCCACATTGTCAGTTGCTGGAGTTGCTCCCTCAAGTATGGGATTGGTAGCCGTTTTGTTTTGTATTGTATAACTGCTTCAGGAGCTGGGCATGAATTTTCCGGTGGAATTCTTTATGTCAAACATTCTGGATGAATGTATTCCAGCCTTTGCGAGTATGAGGTCATGGTGTTCACTTTGCCCCTATCACACCACGCTACAGTTAGGCTTAATATAGTATAGCTCACCACTGCTTGTTGGTAACATTTGCTTGTTTAACTGTAGCATGCTAAGATCCCCCTTTCCCTTCTTCTCCGGTTTACCTTCAGTGGCAAACGGCCACAAAGCACGTTAAGGTGGGCAATGCAGCCTAATGTCGGCACATCCACTTTTGTGTGTTAGGATTGTCAATAAGTATCATTAAGATTTATATTAATGTAGTATTTTCTGTAGTATTTTGTTTTCTTCTCTGTTACAGATGTCCTGACTGTGTGGGATGGTTTAACCACTGTTTTCCATGGGGTTGTTTTTGTTATTTTTGTTAATATTAAGTGTGTTACAGTGTGCTGGTTGTTCATTTTTCTGTTTTTATTTTGTTTATGTTATAGCCAGACTTGTCTTTTGTCTGGTTTGGGTTCTCCTTTTCTTCTTCTTCTTTTTTGTTGATTGAACATTTTCTATGTGCTGTTTCCTGGGTAAAGGGTAATAATGTTGCTTTCTCTGCGACTCCCGTGGTACCCCCCACATTGTTGTCCAGTTGGCAGTTATTCTGCAGTGTAATCAAATGTTCTGCAAGTTCCACACATGCAGACTCTACAAAGAGGAACATAAGGGATGGGGGAGACATCGAGGGTCATGTTTCATGATTCTGGGTCACTTGCCTAACCCCTGTCACTTCTGTCCTATGTCTGTCTTGTGTCCTGCCCTCTCTCTCCCTGTGCAAACCACAACTAAACCCAAGCATTTGCTGTAACGCCACCCCTTTGCCACATGAAAAATTCAAGCCACCATAGCATTTGCTTGCTGGTGTTTCTGCCAAGCACCCAGATATTTGCATGACCACAACATGGTCTTTGGTCACACTTGGGTGTGGACTTGCAACCCAGAGAAGTAGATCCAAATGTTGGTGTCTTATTTGTCTTATCTGGCTGCTTGTTGATAATCTGCCTGTTGGGCTTGTTGTCCTTACCTGCCCTTACCTGCCCAAGGGTCATCCTTTGTATATCTCGAATTCCAGCAGTCCCAGAATGCACAAAATGTAGGCATCGCTATATATGAACATATTGTCAGTCTGCTAGCAGGAGTGTTGGAGGTTCAGTCTGTTATGGGTATTTTCTCATATGCCTCATTCCATGACATCCACTACAGAGGAGCACGTTGGAGGGTCCGGGTTAGGGTTATGGGGTGGTAGTGGTTAAGGAACCTGGCTAGCATGCTAGTAGTCTGGAAATTGTGGGTTCGACTCCCAGCTGCCACCATTGTGGCCTTGAGCAAGGGCAAAGTTGCTCTTGGGGAGACTGATGTAATTGATGAGAGTTGAGAAATGTATGTTGCTTTGGATAAAAGCATATGCTAAATGCATAAATGGAATGTAAATGTAGGATCAGGTTTAAGGCACTGCTTCAGAACCTTTACTTTGAATTTTTCAGCCCATTGTATGAGAAACTGTTTACCCTGTACACACTACAACACCAACCCAGAGTTTTTTTAGATTTATCCCCCTCAGAAGTTGTTTTTGGTGTTTGGATTTAATGTGGATGCAAGGACTGAGAGGATGGAAGAGTTCAGGTCACTATTTGACTGCTAATATTCAATTTTTTTAATTATACATATTATAAATTATATAATTATATCATATATACTAATATTTAATATTCTACGACGGAAGGGCTGAGAGGATGGAAGAGTTCAGGTCAATATTTGACTGCTAATATTATTTTTTTTAAATTATATATATTATACATTATATAATTATATCATATATAGTAATATTTAATATTCTACCACGGAAGGACTAAGGGGATGGAAGAGTTCAGGTCACTATTCTATTTTCAATTCAATTATTTTTACATGGCGCCTTTTACAATAGTATTGTCTCATGGTGCTTTACAGCAGGGATCACTTGTGGTAGATAGTCTAGGAAGAAACTTTGGGCAGATCCACAGCTCAAGGGGACAACCCAACTGCCAGGGGTCATGCAGAAAATGTACAATTAGTCGTTACCATGATAGACTACAATTTGTCCATGGTTTTAGCTGAGCATCATAATAATTCCAAAATATTGTCCCACAAGCCATAGGTGGTTGTCAAAGAAGGAAGGGCCTCTAGGAAGGAGAGTCAGTTCTGGCATGGGCCTCCCGTGAAGTTGGTTGCAGTCCACTCAGAGGGAGTTGGTAACAGAAGTCAGCCCGTGGAGGACAGGGATGACACTCGGCAGAGATGATTGTGTGGTAAAAGGACAGAGGAAGCAAATGAGTTAGGCCAGTCGCACACTTCACTGATCATATGTGTCACATATGCATATATATGTAAATATATATGTATAAGAGAGAGAAAGACGAGAGGGAGAGAGAGTTGTACGGCATGACGCATGAGAGGTTTGTGGTAGCACTAGGCTATAGCAGCAAAATATAAGGTATGGTGCATAGCAACCCAACTCTACTACAGGGATGGTCAGTGGCTACCATGCCTCACAGCTGGGGGCAACAGCAGAGGCAGTCCTTCCCAAGGCCCATGAATAGTGATGAATTACCATGCACCATCCCTAGGAAGGTAAAGAGGAAGGTTTTGAATCTAGACTTAAAGGTCTAGACTCAACAGATATTCTACTGCTTCAGTTCCAGACCTGATTTGATGACTGCACCACCAACTGCTCTGGAAGGTAAGGATACCATGATAAACTGTGGAAGATGCTTCACAGGTGTGGTGTCAGCTGTGAAATTACAGGTTGACAATTGTACCATGTGGCGTATGAACACTTAAATCATCAGTGTTAACTTTAGATGTTATATTGCATCTGATTTCCTCACACAGCTTGAGTTGGAATTTAACAAGAACGGGTCAAAGTGGACAGTGTAAGCCTCTGGTAGTAAAGGCATCTCTGAAGGGATGTTGCATCCACATAGTAGTACCTGTGGGCAATCCAAGGCAAGTGAAGCTTATGAAGAGTCTGGTTGACTAATTTTCTAACTCATATTTGGCCACTCACAACTGTTAGATTAGAAACAACAATTACATCTCTGTAGAATTATATGTTGATGACCTGCTGGTTCTGTTCCCTGAAGCATTCCAACCAGCTGCTGTGTTTCCTGTAAACCTAGTGTAGTTTACGTCTCGGCTACCCTCAGCTTCAAACACAGGCCTTGGTGGCACCCAGAGCACCTGGTGACACTAAGGTGTAAAGAAAGCTCCTCAGTGTCATCCAGCCTGACAGGAACAAGATGGGTCATGTACCCATCTAACCTTGCACGGAAGTCACGAGAAGTCTATATTTTGCATGCATCAATCATTTGAAATGATTGAATGCCAAGGGTAGGAGAGAAGAGTTAATAAACATCATGGCCATGCTTGTCTGCATCCCTACCCTGTCCCATCTTCTCTTTGAGACTGTAATTGGTATCTCTATAGGCCTAATAAGTGAACAGAAAGATGCTGTCTGGCCATACATTTTAAGGTGTTGTGAGAGGGATGATTATATGACTGCATTCAAACACTTTCAATGTTTTCTGCTCTCTTGGTTGCAGAATAAGTTGCCTTCTCATCACTGTTGTCAGGTATGCCATCTCTCTTGTTTCAAGGAACACCGAGCTGTGCTCTAAATTTGTTTGTAGTCATAAAAAAATGTCAAATTTTTTTCAGTATAGAAACTGTGGGTGGTATTAGAAGCAGAAATTATCAGAAGATTGGTTAAAGGTTAGGTTGATTAAAATTCCAAAGCTGGTGTCATATTTTTTGACATTTTCAACTATGAATATAATTCAGACTAGGATTTAGAAAATAGACTACTAGTGTGTGAATTGTCATGCTGTATGCATGACTACACTTAGGAGAGAAAAGAGAATGACTCTTGACTGGTCAATCAAGTGAGGTTGTGTGTGTTTGGGTCGAGTTCAAGATACATGAAACACAGTTAGCAACACAGTTAATTCAACAGAAACAGAGGTGAACTAAGCGTCATCACTTTGTTTTGTTTTGTGTTTTTTTCCGAGCTTGATTAAATGCATAAATATTGGGATTACTTTCTTTTTTACTTTTTAATCCTATCATTCAACTGAAGCTGGGTACTGGTCTCACTGTCTTTTTTAATGCTGTGGGTTTTTGATACACATCAGTGCTGATAGGGTGACCTTTCTGACACAAAAAACTAGCTCTGAAGCCTGTTGCAAAACGTCACGCTACGTTGTGGCCAAACACTTTGTTGAATTAGTAAACTGTAGCAAATTGGCTGAACTCGCATTTAAGTAGCCTATCCTACCTTCATAAAGTAAGTAAGTAAACTCACACCGCATGTTATATGATCTAGGCTACATAAACCAATTGGACATGTTTAAGGTTCACTTGAAGGCTGTAGAAGCATTTTACAACAAAGTAAAAGTTATATAATCAGTTTTATTTTGCATTCCAGTCTCTGCGAAAATCTGTACTTCTACTTTTACATTTTAGCCTAGTTCACTGTAGTTTGACCCTGCGATAATCGCCAACAATTTATGCACAGTTACGCACACAAACCCATAAACTGACTATGGCCAAGTCTACCTAAATGTTTCCCTAAAACCGTATATGGGTCTTACCTGTAGAAGCACCTCTTGATTTTGTGCATACTTTTGTGGACTATATTATTAGATCTCACATAACACTGCCATTGAGATGGCTGCAGATCTGGCTCAGAAGTGACTGTTGCTATCCACCACACTTTCTCCTTCTCGCGTGTGTTTTTTCTCTGCGTTGCTGCTGTCTATACTGCACTCTCTCATATATGGGCTTAGTGTATCATGCGTCAACCTGCAGGGTCCAGCCATAGGCCTATACACCATATACCCCCTGGGCACTGGCCCAGTCAAGTCTATGGATAATCCGGCCCTGCTCACCGACAATCAAAGCTGTAACCATCACACGCACATGCAAATTTCAACAGTTCACAGAGGGAAACCCAAGGTTTGGGGTGAGACAGAGTGGGTCATGTTCACTCACGTGTTCCCTGACACCATGTGATGATCTCTGTGACCTTTGACACTATTGACACTGTGAACTCTGTAGTCCTGTGCCTAAATTTACTTGTCCTCATTTGACCATAACTAAAGCCAAACATGCATGTACAATCATAGGAAACTTCAGACAACCATTACATTTGCTTGCTGTTTTTTCCCATCCACCAATCATCTAAGCATGATGCATGATGCTGATGTCTGTCATTTTTGTATTGGAAAAAGGCAGTCAATGGAGTAGAATTGATTAAATTTAGTGTGTGATATAAATAACACACACAAACTCAGAATGGACTGTATATCTGGAGGATCAGACAAAGTCAGACGATCACTGGCAATGGTTTGCACACGTCTATCAGAGGTAAAGTTGCATATATCAGAGGAAGTTTCTTTTTTAAAACATACTTATTTCTGTGTATTGGATTTACCTATTTGCATCTACTGGTCTAAAATGTGTCTATTCATGTGTCAAATCATCTCAAAATGTTTTTTTTTTGTAATTCCAAAGAAACCTGACAAAAGATGACTTTAAATACACATATACCTCTTTTCCACCAGGGCCGAGCCAGTGCTGGTGCCGGTGCTGGACTTGACCTGGTTCTGGTCCAGCACCAGCTCCAGCACCAGCACTGACATGCATTTTCACAGGTTTCAGCACCAAAATTTGTATAGGTGATGGAAGGAAGGTGATAATATTAAATGTATGTGTTCATTGCAGTGTCAAAAAGAGAATTATGGTCACAAAGGAGTGCTCTGTAGTTTATTCATACACGGTAAGATCATGTATTGTGGTTTAGAAATTAAAGGTTGTGTTTTTGTGTGTTTGTGTGTGTGTGTGTATTCTCTCCAACTTCTTTGGCTTTTTCTATGCAAACTAAAAGTGCACTCAAATTGCCCAGAGATGTTGATCTGCCTTTAAATACTGAAGTCTCTGTTTCCATAGCTCTGTGTGTGAATCCTGTGGTGACTCTAAGATGCTCAGAGCCAAACACAGAATCTCTCCTTGATGCTTTCAATTCCAACGTGTTTGATATGTCAGATGTGCGTCCTGTGACCAATCTGCAAACACCTACCAATATAAGTGTGTATTTCACTTTCTATGGCATCTTAGGAGTGGTGAGTTTCAACAACAGTGATCTTTTTGTGGAATTATGCAGAGGTAGTAGTGATGTGAAAAACATAATGGCTGAGATCATAAGCTTGTCTTTTTTTTCAGGATGAAAAGGCACAGACACTGAAAACATGTATCTGGCAGACACTGGTCAGTGTTTTTTCACACATCAACATGTTTTACACGTACCTGGGTATTTATGAAAACCGGTATATTCTCCTCCCCCGTATTAGAAAATAATTCTGTTTACACAATGCTTAAAAGCAGCCATGGAAGGTTGTCAACAACATGTCAAACTAATAGAAAGCAAACAAGAGATCTGAAAACCGAGGAGGGGGCCGTCATGCCTCAATGCTAAAACTCTAATTGCTAAATGCAACCATATGCTAAATGCTAGGTGCAACCACATAAATAAATGTGTGTTTTCATAGATTTCCAACTATGTGTAAATGGGGTCATATATTTATTCATATATTGTAGTGATTGAGTCAGTACATTTGACTCCTTTACCAGTTTCCTGACATAAGGCAAGAGTTGAGGCACTGAAAAAAGATTGGCATGGTATTTATATCAGGAATCACAACAGAGGGCAGGCATCACCACCAGCTTACTGTATATGTGAATGTAAGAATCATTCTTTGAAATCCATATAAATTAAGTATATATAAACAAAACACAATAATAAACAAAACAAATTAAATGTGGTTAGTTGACATTTCATATTTTAGTCGTTTCAGATCAGTAGTTTGTGGATTTTCAGAAGTGTCCCTCTGTATATCTGCAGTATCTGTGTGATGTGTTTAAGTTATGGAAGACCAGTGTGAAATTATCACTGTATGCTGTGCAGACGTGGAGAATTGAGTATCTAAGCTGGGACCCAGTGGAGTGTGGTACCTCAGTCATCACCGTGCTCAGGACAAAGCTATGGAGGCCGGATGTGGTGATTAATGAATTGTGAGTGTAATAAGCACAGTTGTATGTGGCAATAGCACATGACAATTTTTACACATGTATAAAACACAAGACAGTGTTTTAGGCTAATTTAAAGAATTTAAATCTTGTATTTACCACTTTATTATAATAAAGTAGAATCAGATCATGATGTAATACAAAAGTAGTTTGAGGAAAAGCACTGCATTCCCATGTATAGTCCTCATGGTCTGATATAGATGTTAATAATACCTTATGTACAGGCTAATGATCAGTGCATCATAAACACATAAACAGGTAAAGACATAGAATAGAAATTCAACAAAAAGTTTGCTGAACCAAGAGTAAATCAGTTTAACCCCAGTGAAATTGTTTTGTGTGTGTGTGTGTGTGTGTGTGTATTGTAATCCCCATACAGTGTGGATGAGAATAAGGTCCAAGATACGTACTATGTTCGGGTGAACTACACAGGTCATGTGACTGATGAAATGCCAATAAGCGTGAAGAGTTCCTGCCGCCTCGACACTTTTACCTTCCCCTTTGACATACAGATGTGCTCATACAGTTTCAATAGCTACATGCACAGTGGTGAGTCAACTAGCCTAGAATCACAGGTGGAAAAAGTACTGAAAAATCATAATTACATGCACAATGTTGAGTCAACTAGTGTAACACCGAGATTAATTGTAGATTAATTAAATGGAATCTGTAAATCTTACAAAACTCATATACAGATATACGTAGCAAATCAACCACATACTCTCTATAGACTCTCTCTCTCTCTCTCTCTCACACACACACACACACACACACACACACACACACACACACACACACACACACTCTTTCACATTAGTATGATCACCATCTAATAGTTCATCATCATTTTGCAGGGCCAGTCTCCCCTAGAGCAACTTTAGGGTTAAGTGCTTTGCTCAGGGGCACAACGGTGGCAGGTGGGATACGACTTTTCAGGCTACTTGTAGACTAGCCAGGTCCCTTAACCACTACGCTACCACCGCCAACCAAAGTCAAATTCCTTTTGTACTTTGTGTATGTGACTATACTTGACCAATAGAATGGACTCTGATTCTGATAGTTAGTGAAATGAAGAATGAAATCTTGTTTCTGTCTAGGTTAAATAATACAAGTTGAGAAATACAATAGAAGTTGAATAGAAATACAACTCTGTGTAACTCTACAAATACAATCTTCTGATTTCATTTCACCCCAGATTACCCTGAGGCATCGTGCTACCATGTACGTAGTGAATCTGATCATCCCCAGCTGCTTCCTCATCACCCTTGACCTCTTCAGCTTCATCCTGCCCCCAGAAGTTGTGGATCGATCAGCCTTCAAAATGACCCTCATTCTGGGCTACACCGTCTTCCTGCTGCTCATGAACGACCTGCTTCCCGTCACTGGAAACACCATCCCACTGCTGAGTACTTTTATTTGAAAAAAAATATTAGTCTGATTTTTTTTTTTTTTTTTTTTTTTTAACATTTCAGCATACTGGGTACACATTTAGTGGTAGGGGGTTCGCAATTTTTCATTTCATTTACATTGTGTTGCTTTATGTATGGAGCTGCTACATTGTGTTTCAGCGGTATAGCTCAGCCCAAGGCTCGAACCCACAAACTTGTGGCACATGGGGACACAGGAAAACGAGACCGAAACACTTCAACTGGAAAGTTTACTGTGCCTCCATCAGCTGCTATTAACAACATTTGGTCTACGTTGCATCAAACTATCTCATTCTTATACATACCATCAGCTCATCAAACAACAGGACTATTGATCAGTTCATCAGATTTCTCCTTTAACATTGATACACAGGGAGTGTCCCAAATAGTACTGAAAGTGTGCACCATTTTAAGTGGCTGACATCTTGTTTGCTACATGAAAAAAGTAAGTATTTTTTTAAGATGGGGCTTTTTTGCTTCTATTATGATAGGACAGTAGAGAGTGACAGGAAATGAGCGGGAGAGAGAGATGGGGAATAATCAGGCAGTGACCATGAGTCAGACTACAACTTGAGTCCCCAGGTTTATGGTATAATGTCTTAGCCCACTGAACCACGGCGCCCCAAACTGTGCCTTATCTGACCTTTACCCCCAGATGTGTTTTTCTCCATCTGCTTGACTCTCATGGTGGCTAGCCTGCTGGAGACAGTCGTCATCACCAACATCCTGCACAACTCCAAGAATTTCCCACCTGTACCACACTGGCTCAGGGTCCTCATCTTAGACGTCATGGCACGCCTCGTCTGTCTATACAGGAAGAGAACTGATAAGGTCATCATTTTCCAAAATAAAGGTATCTGATTGATCTGCTATGGGACTTTCCACCACCTTTTACTCACATTGATAATGATTTTTCTCTCTCTCTCTCTCTTATATTTCATTGATGGCACGTTTCATCATGCAGTTTTGTTCTAAGTTGCTTTAGATAAGAGCATCATCCAAGTCCATAACCATAATAAAATTGATTCCACTGACATATTTTCTCAGGCAGTATTGTGAAGACTGTAGCTGGTGCTGCTGCAGTGGACCAGTCCTCTAGTAAAGACCCAGGCAGTGAGACAGTCAAGGAGCTGAGGGAGCTACGGAGGCAAGTTCAGGACATCCATGAGCACATGTCCAAGAACTCTCAGCCCGACCAAAACACAGAGGACTGGATCCCCATTGGCCACGTTATCGACCGTTTCCTTTTCTTCTCTTATGCCATCTTCGTCACTGTCAGCTTCATCACCATCAGCATTATATGGGTCAACTGGAAGGATGCTTAATTCACAGATAACATGCCAATAACAGGACAACTCATCATGGCTGTCCCTAGTACTTAGAAGAAAACAGCACCAACTTATAAAAGTATTTGTTAGTCACCAAATAAAACAGTTTGAAGAAAATAGTTTCATATTCTCTGTTGTGTTATTTCAGTTGATAATTTTTTATTATATACTGTAGCCTATACTAAATTTGCTTTTGAAGGTCAAGAACATAGTCTGACATACAATACTATGCAAAAGCTATAGGTCGCCTGTATGTTTTACTTCAGCAGGGCCTAATACATTTATATCTCACTGTATTTTTCAATTTTTTTTTAAGAAGTTAGTGTTTCGGTGACCAACAATCAAAACCGTGTAAGCTGTCAGCTGAGCCACTGTTCCATACTCAGATCACTGATAAACATGCCTTGTCTGCCATAAATTGTTGGCAGATCCAGATGTGATGAGAGTCTCAACTACTGATCTCACCTTAGTCAAACTGGGAACATTTTTGAAAAAATTTGATGTAATTTCCTACATTTGCGTATTTTCGCGGATTGTTAGATATCTTACGCATATCTAACGCCCCCACACACACACATCATCAAAAATCAAAAGACTTAACTGCCATGGATTGGCTTCATGACTGATTCATGCCAGTTCTTGAGGGCCCTAGGAGGAGGCTACTCTTCTAATTCGTTCTCACTTGCAGCTTGCAAAACTGGCATAGTTTAATTTGTCATCTTTGTGGGCTGGCTAACATTTAGGCTTAACATAGGCTAGTCTGCTTTCCGTAAGTAATTAACTTTTTATGTAAAGACTCCACTTATTAAAAGACATTTGGTATTGTTATTTTCTTCAATGATGTTTTCTTAGGTCAAACTTTGTAAATGCAGGTAGTTAACCAATAGGCAAGTAGTCAGTGTCAGTGCTTCAAGAGATTCAACAGTGCACTGCTATTTGCTACATTGTGTCACATTCTTTTAGGCTATAGAAAAATTATTTACCTATTATAGAACAGATGGTTTGCTAGCATCACTCAAAAGGATACACTTGCCAGGTATGTGGTAGATTTCCTAGCAATGTGATGTTAATTAGCTTAATGATGCGATAATGTTTTTAACTTCAGGGTGAGATTGCAAAAGAATACAGCTGCCTTATGTACATATATCAATTTATCAAGAAAGAAAACTACAGGACACAATAAAATAAAATAAAATAAAATAAAATAATACTAAATTAAATTCATAAAGAAGATTCTTGTATTCCTGTATGATATTTGTAAATCAGATAATCCAAATAATGAATATTTTCAAAAAGCAGTTTAAAGTAGATATGTTTTAGTATTAGTTTTCATGGGATGGGTCCTAGGGCATATATTTTTTCAAAGGGATCAGGGCATATGTCTGGTGTGCAAAACAGATATAATAGATATTTAACATGATGATATCCTCATTTCAATACACAGGCTTGACAGTTCTAACCCTAGAAGCCAAGACAATTAATACTTAAGAGAAAAATACTATTGATAGAAGTTTACATCCATTCCCTGCTATATTTCAGATAATGGGGTCAATTTTCATTTTTGGGTCATGTAACTTATATTTCTGAAATGTTGCTCCTGAACAACTATGGTCGTTAAGTTAGTTAAGTAATTAATAGGTCACTACAATAACATGAGTTATGCGTTATGCATGTGTGTGTGTTGGCCGTATCTATTGAAATTCCTTTTTCTCTCATAATGTACAATATTTACTTATTAGAACCAATTCTAAGCTTTATTATTACTCACAGTATTAGTTCCATATATTATCAACACATTTTGGGACTTATCAATGTCTGCAAACAGCAGTAAAATCAACTATGTTCACTTTACAATACAAAAATGTCAATTGACTCCTGCATTGACCTTAGCAGCCAGAGTTGCTCAGAAGCAGCGGCATATGTTTAGTGACCTTTAATGCATAAATATTATCTTCAACTAGTTAACAATTCATATTTTAATGAATAACACATGTGAAGTTGTGGGAAATACACATTTGCGGAGGATGTCTTTACTCCTTCTGCTCATTCTTTCCCCTAAGTGGATACAAGACTGAGATGCACATTTTAGCACTTGCTGGAAACTAAACCACTTACTAATCACCAGCAGTAGCGCAGTCAGTGACAAAAACATTTTTGAGACCCATGGTGGGCATTGCTCCTGAGGCTAAATCAGACATATCACCTTATACATTTTTATGCATTTAGCAGACACTTTTATCCAAAGCAACTTACATTTGTCAGTTACTTTAGGGCTAGTCTCCCCTAGAGCAACTTAGGGTTAAGTGTCTTGCTCAAGGGCTCAGCAATGGCACCTGGGATTAGCAAGATAGCGAGGTTCCTTAACCACCATTGTCCGCACATCGCCCGCACACAAACATATGTCTAATACCATCAGATCTTCATGACAATCAAATCAGACAAATCAGAATTTATTACACTTCATGTTTTGGTAATTCACAGTGTCTGCTATAACTCCAAGTAATACGTTGCTATCCAGTTGGCAGTTATTCTGCAGTGTAATCAAATGTTCTGGAAGTTTCACACATGCAGACTCCACAAAGAGGAACCCAAGGCATGAGGAGACATTGTGAGTCATGTTTGCTCATATCATGATTCTGGGTCACTTGCATAACCCCTATCACTTCTGTCCAATGTCTGCCTTTTGTCCTGCCCTCTATCCCCTTGTGCAAACCACAACTAAACCCAAGCATTTGCTGTAAAGCCACCCCTTTGCCACATGAAAAATTCAAGCCACCACAGCATTTGCTTGCTGGTGTTTCTGCCAAGCACCCAGCTATTTGCATGACCACAGAATGGTCTTTGGTCACACTTGGGTGTGCACTTGATGCAATGATGGTGTCTGTCTTATTTGTCTTTATTTGTGATTATCTGGCTGCTTGTTGATAATCTGCCTGTTGGGTTGTTGTCCTTACCTGCCATGGAAAGGGTCATCCTTTGTACAGCTTGACACTATAGTCTGTTATGGGTTATGGGGTTGTGGGGGTGTTGTGTTGGGGTGTTGTGTCTCTTACACAACACATACCATGATGTCCACCATAGAGGAGCACATTGGAAGGTCTGAGTTAGGGTAAGGGTTAGGGCTCTGCTTCAGAACCTCCATTCTGAATTTTCAACCCACCTCATCACTTTCGTCCACTCGAATTTTCTTCCACCTAACCACTTGTTTGAGCCATAAAAGTCACGAGAAGTCTATATTTTGCATGCACCAATCATTTGAAAATACTCAAATATCAGGGATAGGAGGGAAGAGTTATTTAACATCATTGACACACTTGTCTGCATCCCTACCCTGCATCCCTACCTGTCCCGCCTGCTGTTTGAGACTGTAATTAGTATCTCTAAAAGCCTAATAAAGGAGCAGCAAGATGCTATCTGGCCATACATCCTAAGTTTGTTGTGAGAGGGATGATTATATGACTGCATTCAAACACTTTCAACGTTTCCTGCTCTCTTGGTTGCACAGCTTGGCAGAATAAGCAGCCTTCTCATCACTGTTGTCAGGTATGCCTTCTCTCCTGTTTCAAGGAACACTGAGCTGTGCTCTGATATGCTTGTAAATGTCTCTGTTCCATTTTTCCAGAATTGAAACTGTGCATAAAAACAGAAATGATCAGAAGATTGGTTAAAGGTTAGGTTGGTTAAACTCCAAAGCTGGTGTCACAGCTTAGTTGTAGCACTCAACCCTACTGATCTGTTAATTCCCTTTGACTTCCTCAGCTCAGTACTTTCATACTCCTTCCTTGTATCTTTGGTGTTACTAGTTGTCCTTGTTTGACCATAACTAAATCCAAGTGTGTGTGCGTGTACAATCATAGGAAAACATCAAGCAACCATCACATTTGCCTACTGTTTCCCCCCATCCACCAAGCATCTAAGCATTTGCATGACCACAGCATGTTTTTGTCACACTTGGGTATGCATTTCTAACACAGAGAAACAGATGCAAAACAGGTAATGGAAATGCTGATGTCTGTCTTATTTTTGTTTTGGAAAAACGCTGTCAGTGGAGTAGGGTTAATTAAATTCAGTGTGTGATATAAAGAACACACACAAACTCAGAATGGACTGCATACCTGGAGGACCAAGTCAGAAGATCACTGATAATGGTGTGCACACGTCTATCAGAGGTAAAGTTGCATATATCAGAGTAAGTTTCATTTTTAAAACATAGGCTTTACCTATTTGCATCTACTAGTCTAAAATATCTGTTCATATAAATAATTTATTAAATGTATAATCATGTAATGTTTATTAATATTTTATCACCTTCCTAAAATAATTGTCATATTTTGGCCCACTTTTTTGCACAAATCATCTCAAAAAAGTATTTTTAGAAAAGTTTTTTGTAATTCCTGAAAAACAAAAAATGCCTCAGGCGATTAATTTAGGAAGGTGATGATATTAAATGTATGTGTTCATTGCAGTGTCAAAAATGGAATTATGGTCAGAAAGGAGTGCTCTATAGTTTATTCATACACGGTAAGATCATGTATTCTGGTTTAGAAATTAAAGGTTGTGTTTTTGTGTGTATGTGTGTGCGTGTGTGTGTGTGTGTGTGTGTGTGTGTGTGGTGGGGGGTATATGGTGTGCATTCTCTCCAACTTCTTTGGCTTTTTCTATGCAAACTAAAAGTGCACTCAAATTGCCCAGAGATGTTGATCTGCCTTTAAATACTGATCTGCCTTTAAATACTGAAGTCTCTGTTTCCATAGCTCTGTGTGTGAATCCTGTGGTGACTCTAAGATGCTCAGAGCCAAACACAGAATCTCTCCTTGACGCTTTCAATTCCAACGTGTTTGATATGTCAGATGTGCGTCCTGTGACCAATCTGCAAACACCTACCAATATAAGTGTGTATTTCACTCTCTATGGCATCTTAGGAGTGGTGAGTTTCAACAACAGTGATCTTTTTGTGGAATTATGCAGAGGTAGTAGTGATGTGAAAAACATAATGGCTGAGATCATAAGCTTGTCTTTTTTTCAGGATGAAAAGGCACAGATACTGAAAACATTTATCTGGCAGACACTGGTCAGTGTTTTTTCACACATCAACATGACTCTGAGACTACGTTTACACGTACCTGG
Source organism: Tenualosa thibaudeaui (assembly GCA_027481765.1). Lineage (NCBI taxonomy): Eukaryota > Metazoa > Chordata > Actinopteri > Clupeiformes > Clupeidae > Tenualosa > Tenualosa thibaudeaui. The sequence continues at coordinate 15,091,933 of JAIFZK010000023.1, read as the reverse complement.
GTATTTATGAAAACCGGTATATTCTCCTCCCCCGTATTGGAAGATAATTCTTAAAAAGCGCCAGGGAAGGTTGTCAACATGTCAAACAAATAGAAAAGCAATAACACAAGCCAACCATAGATCTGTAAACCCAAGGAGGGGCTGTCACGTCACAAGCCGTCATGTCACAGTGCTAAAACTCAGTTTTTTTCACATACACGGAGTGTCTGAAGACAAAGTTTTCAAAAGTAGCCCTTTTCAGTGATTGATATTTCTGCTCAAGTGTAAATGATAGGTGCAACCACATACATAAATATGTGTTTTTGTAGATTTATAGGTACGTGTAAACAGGGTCTGATATTTATTCATTTATTGTAGTGATTGAGTCAAGTAGTACATTTGGCTCCTTTGCCATTTTCCTGAAATAAGGAAAGAGTTGAGGCACTGAAAAAAGACATGGCATGGTATTTATATCAGGAATCACAACAGTCATTGTACAGCTTGTACAGCAGTATAGATTTATTGTCCTTTGAATAACTCAACAGCCATTAACGTCTAGCCAGCTGACAACAAAAGTGTGTACATCTCACAGCAAACATTGTGCCCAAACTGTCACCATTTTGTGCGAGCACCATTATTATACACCCCCCTATGGGCTTGAAATTCACCAGAGCTTATGTGAGGGGTGTACTCACATTTGTGAGATACTGTATGTGAATGTAAAATTCTTTCTCTGAAATCAATATATTTCAAGTATGTATAAACAAAACCCAATAACAAATAAAACAAATGAAATGTGGTTAGTTGACATTTCATATTTTAGTTGTTTCAGATGAGTAGTTTGTGGAGTTTTAGAAGTGTCCCTCTGTATATCTGCAGTATCTGTGTGATGTGTTTGAGTTATGGAAGACCAGTGTGAAATTATCACTGTATGCTGTGCAGACATGGAGAATTGAGTATGTAAGCTGGGACCCAGTGGAGTGTGGTACCTCAGTCATCACCGTGCCCAGGACAAAGCTATGGAGGCCGGATGTGGTGATCAATGAATTGTGAGTGTAATAAGCACAGTTGTTGCATGTGGCAATAGCAACAGGAAGTAAAATCAACAAGTACATTTAATTAACAAGTTATAGTAAGTTAGTAATAAGTCAAAGTTGTCAATAAGCTCGTAATAAGTTGGTAACAGTACAGCAAATTCCTATACCAGTGTTAAAAAAAAAATTGTGAAATGCAGTCATTTCCTCTCTCTCTCTCTCTCTCTCTCTCTCTCTCTCTCTGTGTGTGTGTGTATTTTAATCCATATGTAGTGTGGACGAGAATAAAGCGCCGGACACGTACTATGTTCGGGTGAACTACACAGGCTATGTGACTGATGAAATGCCCGTAGGAGTGAAAAGTTCCTGCAACCTCAACACTTTTACCTTCCCCTTTGACATACAGACATGTTCTTACTCTTTCAACAGCTACATGCACAATGGTGAGTCAACTAGCCTGACACACAGATTAATTGTAGATTAATTAGAAAGACCCAAAACTCACACATACAGATATACTTAGCAACCCAACCACATACACAGACTCAGACTCTCTCTCTCTCTCTCTCTCTCACACACACACATACACAAACACACTTTGACATTATGATCCCCATCTAATAATTTGATCAACATTTGATGAACATCAGATGCTGCCATCAAACTCCACAAACAGACAAATTACATTAATATTCTCTTGCCCTCTTGTGGTCCTGATGCAGCTGCTGATGTGCAGCTGTTCTTTGGGAGGCCTGTGGAGAAGATACTGGAGCACTCCAAGGAGTTGATGAAGACCATGGGAGAGTGGGAACTCCTGAACATAACGTCCTCCAAAGCCAATTTAGAATATGATTCCGGTGCTTGGGACGAACTCACGTTCCACGTGGGTGTAAATACACAGCCACTAAGTCAAGTGTTTATGGTGGTTTTATAAAATTATTAACATTACATAAATTGATTCACTTACATTCATGCTTACTGATATAATCCTTAATACCTAGTGAGGGTAGTATTCCATACACCATGAGTTTAAAGAGGAAGTACATGAATTTAAGAAAATACAAGTAGAAAACTAAAACTTCTACTTCTTCTTCTACTACTTCTACTTCTTAAAACGTTTCTTCTGAAATGTCTATAGCATGTGAATTGCATTGTCTAGGTTAAATAATGAAACTTGAGTAGAATTTCTTAGTGTTACACAAATATGACTCACTTCTGATTAAATTTCACCACAGATTACCCTGAGGCGTCGTGCCACCCTGTACGTAGTGAATCTGATTATGCCCAGTTGCTTCCTCATCACCCTTGACCTCTTCAGCTTCATCCTGCCCCCAGAGGTTGTGGATCGATCAGCCTTCAAAATGACCCTCATTCTGGGCTACACCGTCTTCCTGCTGCTCATGAACGACCTGCTTCCCGTCACTGGAAACACCATCCCACTGCTGAGTACTTTTATTTGAAAAAAAATATTAGTCTATGATTTTTTTTTTGTTAACATTTCAGCATACTGGGTACCCATTTAGTGGTAGGGGGTTCATTTACATTGTGCTGCTTTATAAATGGAGCTGCTACATTGTGTTTCAGCTGTATAGCTCAGCCCAAGGCTCGAACCCACAAACTTGTGGCACATGGGGACACAGGAAAACTGGAAAGTTTACTGTGCCTCCATCAGCTGGTATTTAACAAAATCCGGTCTACGTTGCATCAAACTATCTCATTCTTATAAATACCATCAGCTCGTCAGCTCATCAAACAACAGGACTATTGATCAGTTCATCAGATTTCTCCTTTAACATTGATACACAGGGAGTGTCCCAAATAGTACTGAAAATGTGCACCATTTTAAGTGGCTGACATCTTGTTTGCTACATGAAAAAAGTAAGTATTTTTTTAAGATGGGGCTTTTTTGCTTCTATTATGATAGGACAGTAGAGAGTGACAGGAAATGAGCTGGAGAGAGAGATGGGGAATAATCAGGCAGTGACCATGAGTCAGACTACAACTTGAGTCCCCAGGTTAATGGTATAATGTCTTAGCCCACTGAACCACGGCGCCCCAAACTGTGCCTTATTTGACCTTTACCCCCAGATGTGTTTTTCTCCATCTGCTTGACTCTCATGGTGGCTAGCCTGCTGGAGACAGTCGTCATCACCAACATCCTGCACAACTCCAAGAATTTCCCACCTGTACCACACTGGCTCAGGGTCCTCATCTTAGGGGTCATGGCACGCCTCGTCTGTCTATACAGGAGGAAAACTGATAAGGTCATCATTTTCCAAAATAAAGGTATCTGATTGATCTGCTATGGGACTTTCCACCACCTTTTACTCACATTGATAATTATTTTTCTCTCTCTCTCTCTCTTATATTTCATTGATGGCACATTTCATCATGCAGTTTTGTTCTAAGTTGCTTTAGATAAGAGCATCATCCAAGTCCATAACCATAATAAAATTGATTGCACTGACATATTTTCTCAGGCAGTATTGTGAAGACTGTAGCTGGTGCTGCTACAGTGGACCAGTCCTCTAGTAAAGACCCAGGCAGTGAGACAGTCAAGGAGCTGAGGGAGCTACGGAGGCAAGTTCAGGACATCCATGAGCACATGTCCAAGAACTCTCAGCCCGACCAAAACACAGAGGACTGGATCCACATTGGCCACGTTATCGACCGTTTCCTTTTCTTCTCTTATGCCATCTTCGTCACTGTCAGCTTCATCACCATCAGCATCATATGGGTCAACTGGAAGAATGCTTAATTCACAGATAACATGCCAATAACAGGACAACTCATCATGGCTGTCCTTAGTACTTAGAAGAAAACAGCACCAGCTTATAAAAGTATTTGTTGTTCACCAAATAAAACTGTTTATCGAAAATAGTGTCATATTCTGTGATAACTCAGTTGCTAATTTTGTATGATAAACTGTAGGCCCTATATTACATTTGCTTTTGGGGGTCATGTAAGGTAACAAAACTAAATTTTCCAAACAAATATATAATTTGACTGAAATGTGAGTGTTGTATTTTGTCCATGTCATTACACACTCAAACACATCAATCAATGGCTAGGTGTAACTAAGAGTGGGACGTAACTATTGCATTGCCTGATGCTAGTAGTCTGGAAATGGTGGGTTTGAATCCTGGCTGCCACCATTGTGCCCTTGAGCAAGGCACATGACCGTAAGTTGCTTAAAGGGAAACGAGCCCTGAAGTAATTGATAGTTAACAAATGTAAGTAGCTTTGGATAAAAGCATCTGTTAAATATAAATAATTTAATCGTATCCTGAGAACACAGAGTATGATGAGAAGATAATGGTTTAAGCAGGAATGAAAGATTTTAGAGGGACTCTCAGTCTCCCTGTCTCTTTGACTTTATCCTTGCCTTGTTTGTCTCAGTAGCATCACTGGGAAAACAATTAGTGATACAATGCAGTTTCACCGATTTTAGCTAGTAAACGCTACAAATCTCACACACACACACAAATCAGACTTAAAACCTGAAGGGTGGCTGGTTCTATACTCTATTCTGACGAATCATAAAAGTATATAGGCTATAGCTGATTATGCTATGCTATACTGAAGAACGAGGATAGACTGGGTAGCTTATGTTCACTCAGGTCAGTGGTACAATTCAAATGTAATTTAATTCGAACACAATTTCTTTTTAAGCTGAGGAATTCAAGGCTCACCTTGCCCTAGCAAAATGATAACAATAAAACACTATTTTTGCACACACTGAATCCACATTTTCCCCCCACACCGCTGGATCTGACTGTTTTATAAATGACCTTGTGAGTAACTGATATGAACTTAATTGTCAATTAGCCAATGTAACGGTAGCCAGTTGGTCAACATCTGCGCAGTGAATGTGCTGGTCCTTCCTGATGCCTTTAAGAGTTGTGCTATTGTAACAGGTTGTTTTTGAACCAACTGAATAACAGACACTAAAGAAGAGTCCCAAAATATCGATATATAACAATTTTTATTGATAGCCAGCTACAGGAGAGAAAGAGAGAGAGAGTGTGTCAGAGGCTGCCACCCACTCCCCAGATATGACACACTGAAAATATGAATTAATTCAAGCGTGAACACAGCAACTTAATAAAAGGCGAAGACACAGTGCTTTCTTTGGTTTACACTACACTGCACACAAACACTCAAAAAGACCAGGTCATAGGCAGCTGCACTCTGGCTACAGCCAGCAGTCCCTGGGCATTGACTACAATAAATAAGAAGAAATTATCTTTAATAATCTATCAAGTAGTACACAACTATTAAAATGACTTAAGACAGCTACAATCAGTTACAAACAGTTACAATCACCAACTATCCCTGAATGCTGGCTGATCCACCTGGGGGGAAAATGGACAACGTGCAGGGCCTCAGCACAGTTCGGCCGCCCTGACTGAGACCAAAACCAAGGAAAATAAGCACTAGAAATGACGATACAAAGACTGGAACAAGAACGTTCACTACTAATACTACTAATACTACAAGGACAGAAGCCAGATATAAACACACTACATTGAGACAATTGGCAAACACGTATTGCTACACACACCAGAACAAACAGCTCTGGTGGACATCAACACAAACACAATGAACCAACACAACAAAAAGAAACTGCACGTCATCCACCTTGCCCACAGCTGACACACGGGAGACCAAGGGGGAAGGGCCTCTACAAATCCACTTTATATAGGGTGTTCTTCCCTTGTGTACATGTACCCAGTACAACATGTACTGAGTGCGGCAGCTCCCCCACTGCTCTGGTCCCAAAATTGCACCCATTTTCCCACACAAGTCCATCTGCTTACACTATGACCCAGGCATTACTAAAGATTAACTTCAAAGATCAAAGATATTTGATAAAGACTTCCTCCAGTTCACCATGCTTCACCCATCACCTGTCTCTATTCTATACTAGTGGGCCCTCCCCCATACTTTGAGAGGCAAGGACCCAGATCACAACAGCTGGTTACTTATGTAACCCTTGTCATCTCCGCTCTTCCTGTGTTTGAATGGCCTTCACAGTATGGCTATGATTGAGTTGTGACCACAGCAAGACCCAAGCATGTACTGTAAAACCACCTGATGGACACAGGACAGCACCATCACCACGAACACCATTGCATCTGCTTTGCTTGTCCTACTGGCAATGCAGTGCAGTAGGCCCAAAGGCAGATGATGTCTCATTTGTCTATGGAAATAAGCTGTCTGTGGACTCCAGATGATTGAACACTAGAAGTGATATAAAAAACAACAAATGCACACACAAAACAGACACGCACAGCTAGAACAAATTAAAGGCTGCCAAAGCTTAGTCGGATGATCAGTGGCAATGGTTTGCACACACCTATCAAAGGTAAAATTACATTTTTCAAAGTAACCTTATTGACTTACTGAAGTATGCTAGTATTCACACTCACGTATTTTATACATCAAATGATTAATTGTTAACCATTCACATAATATTTGATTTGAATATGTGTGTGCTGTAGTGTACAAACTGGAATGGATGTCACAGAGGAGTACTTGTGGCAGCCTATAGTGTATTTATATATGGTAAGGTCAAATGGCATTTATTATGGTTTAGAAATTAAATATTTGATGTAAGATGTAAGAAAGTCTGATTCTTAAATTCATGACAAATAGTTTTTAATAATATGTTATCTTTCCATTCTATCATTTGTTTACAGTTCTACCCAGACATGTAATAGAAATAACCAGCCTAAAATATATATATTTTTTAAAAACGTTAATATCCATTGACAGGCTCAGAAATGAGGGAACTATTTTCTTCCATGTTTAAAGATGCTCTTTTAACCCAATAGCTTGGTGTGTGAATCCTGTGGCGAGTCTAAACTGCTCAGAGCCTACAACTAATAGTCTCCTCACTGCCTTCAATTCTGACGTGTTTAACTTCAGTGATGTGCGTCCTGTCAACAACCAGAGAACACACACCAACATCAGCATTTATTTTATTCTCTATGCTATCTTAGGGGTGGTGAGTTTTAACAAGGATGTTTATTTGTTTGTTATTTTGTTGATCAGCAAATCTATTTGCACTGATTTAATTTAAAGTAAGCTGAAGTAGGCTAATGGCCAAATTGCATGTTGCTTTCAGGACGAAAAGACACAAATACTGGAAACTTTTATCTGGCAATCAATGGTGAGTGTTTTACACTTTCAATTCAACTGCATGTGATTTTGCTTATATGCTAAATAAACCCCTGTGCAGTTTACCATAATACATTTACATTACAACAGTTAATACACGTAAACCATTTACACAAACATCACCAACAAACAAGACTAGAGTGTGGCAAATGTAAGTGTGAAATAATGACTGTGTGCTGTGCAGAACTGGAGAATTGAATATCTGAGCTGGGACCCAGTGGAGTGTGGTACCTCAGTCATCACCGTGCCCAGGACAAAGCTATGGAGGCCAGATGTGGTAATCAATGAATTGTGAGAGCAGTTATATGCACAGTTGTTGTGACAGTATTAGTACTGGGGACTATATGCACAGTTGTTGTGACAGTATTAGTACTGGGGACTATTCCAAAAAGGTGGCTAAGAGTGTTAAGTTGGGTAAGTAAAGCTAGGGGTAGTGGGTAAACCTCCTAATACAGTAGCCTGCTTAGTTTGTTTTGGTAAGAGAATGTACTTTTGTTATCAGTAGTTCTGTTATCACTATGGCTTTAGGCTTAACTTATCCAGGTTAGCCACCTAACCACCAGTGGGGCCTGTCTCCTCAAAACAAAGCCATTCTTGGTTGATCGTTCTGTAGTTGTCCTTTAAACCTGATTGTGCATATGGCATGTTGAGTCCAGAGAAATCTGGCCTAAATGAAATATGAATGATTAAAAAAATATTTTCGGCCAAAAAATTAAACTTCTCTGGTGACGCAATTTGTGTTCAGTGTGGACAAAAACAAAGCTCCAGACACATACTACGTAAGAGTCAACAACACGGGCCATGTGACAGACGGAAAACCTGTCAAAGTGAAGAGCTCCTGCAATCTGAATATCTACACCTTCCCTTTCGACACACAGAAGTGTTCCTTCACCTTCCAGAGCTACATGCACACTTGTAAGCCAGTCTTCTCCATCCGTTAGTGCGTCAGTCAGTGAGCTGACAGTTCATTTTATCTTCCCTACTTATCAGTTTGATCACCATCTGATTAGTCTTGTTTTGTGTTTTGTCAAAAAGACCTAGAATAGATCATGTATGTCCTCCTCAGAGTTTCTAGCAATAGCATATATTATCTGTGGTTTGCCTCACTGATACCAACTTTATACACTTGTTATGCAGCCACCTCAAGTTATTGACCATTGTTGATGATTGTGACGAAATGTTATATGAGTAGGACATTTCATAGTATGGGAGAGAGAGGTCAGGAAATAAATGAGCACAGGTTGGATTTGAATGTGAATCAGTACGGATACTTGGACCCAAACGTGGTATTTGGGCTAACTCAAAGCTGTATAGAGATCACTACTACATAACGACCTCTATATAGTGATCTTTGGGGTAGCTTGCACCACAGCTCTTCCAAGTGGCTATAAATCATGGTGCACATTGTTGATATGTTCTGATGTGTGCTTGATGTTGTCTTCCTGCAGCTGATACTGTGCACATGTACTTTGGCATGAGCACGGATGAGATCCTAGAGCGCTCCAATGAGCTGATGCAGACAGTGGGAGAATGGGAGTTGCTGGGCATGACCGCATACAAACATGACTTACTCACCTACGATGGTACCACCTGGGATGAGCTCACCTACTATGTGGGTACACCAAACACAAAAAAGAAGAGAAAAATGCACTTTGAATACACTTATTCGAGTCACTTTCAGTTCACATCTAGCTCATGCTGTCATTTTATAATATCTACTTAGAGGACGGAGAAAAAATGTAAGCTATTTGTTAACATACACAGATCATGTGCATTAACTTTTAAATAAACAAAATGGTGGCATTTTATTAACCTATTAAATGTGGATGTAAATACTAATTCTGTTCTGAATGTATTACAGTAATGGCAAATTCTGCAGTTTTCCAAGAGTACATTTCACACCATTTTTGGTGTTTATATTTGTCCAAATGTTGTACTCCTATAGAGTAACAGATATACTGCTCAATTTGCTGTGCAGGGTTAGATCAGAAGGGGTAAAAGTGGACCAGAGTCAAGCCCTCATACGCTGATACAGAAGATCATTGAAAAATTTATATTGTGACGTTATGTGACACTCCCACTGGTGTAGACCGGAACTATTTACGTTTGCTCCCTTTGTAACGTATTATGTTGCTCTATCTTGGTCAGTATTCAATGAGCTTTGGTTAGGTTTGTTTGGTTGGTTCAAATGGGATTCATATCTGACATGATCTACAGATTACCCTGAGGCGTCGTGCCACCCTGTACGTAGCGAATTTGATCATCCCCAGTTGCTTCCTCATCACCCTCGACCTCTTCAGCTTCATCCTGCCACCACAGAGCATGGACCGATCGGCCTTCAAAATGACCCTCATTCTGGGCTACACGGTCTTTCTACTACTCATGAATGAGTTACTGCCCGTCACTGGAAACACTATCCCACTCCTGAGTACTTCTACTGGAGAAAAATATGCATACATACAGTGTTTTTTAGTGCATTAATCATCAACCATTTTGACTAGTGAATAATGGGGAATACGTGAACAAAACAACAAAGAGAAAGACATTCTTGCCCTTTTCTGTCATTTTATAGACTCACTGATTAACTGAAAATAATCAACTTATTAGTAATCAATAATCAACTTATTAGTAATCATTAGTTGGAGCTTCAAGTATTAGTCAACAGATATTATGACTGATATCTAAACTGGCACTAACTGGTGCGGTAAAGTGTGTGTATGGCTTTGGAGAAAATCCCCTTGTCCCTTTTTCCGTAGATGTGTTTTTCTCTATCTGTCTGGCCCTGATGGTGGCTAGTCTACTGGAGACTGTCGTCATCACTAACATCTTACACAACGCAAAAGATTTCCCCCCTGTGCCACATGTTATCAGGCTCATCATCTTAGGGTGCGTGGCAAGACTTGTCTGTCTACACCGCAGGAAAAATGATGAGGCCATTGTTATCCAAAATGAAGGTATCTGTTTGCACTTTGGTTATCCAGCATTCTCCAATTTTTTTTGTGATATATCCATAACAATTATAGTTAAAATGTATATTTATAATTTTTTTAAGATGCATAGAAAGTCACTTTTGTCCACTGATGAACCAAACAAATAGGGACTATCCTCTGTGACTACAAAGACAAGAAATGCACAGTTAGTCAGTTACCCACCATTGGGATACATACATACATCAATAAGGATAACACTTTCTATGAACCCAGTACTCATAAAGTATTATAAATCCCTGTGTAAAGGGTTATAATGCAAGTTTTATAACTAATTCTATTAGTATTCATAACTGTTTACACATTCTCATGACTCTACTCATAAGGTATTATAATGTAATCTTATCTTACAACTTAAAGCATCATAAAGCTTTAATTCATGAATTGTCCTTGTATATTCCTTGTGGCCAAATAATGAAGAGTTGCTCAATCCATACTCTAAATACACTGTGTGCAGAATTATTAGGCAACTTCCTTTCCTTTGACAAAAGGGGTCAGAAGAGAGATTTGACGGATTCTGAAAAGTCTAAAATTTTGAGATGTCTTGCAGAGGGATGCAGCTGCTTTAAAATGGCCAAGCTTTTGAAGCGGGATCACAGAACAATCAAGCGTTTCATGGCAAATAGCCAACAGGGTCGCAAGAAGCGTGTTGAAAAAAGAAGGTGCAAAGTAACTTCCCAAGAATTGAGGAAAATCAAGCGTGAAGCTGCCAAGATGCCATTTGCCACCAGTTCTGCCATATTTCAGAGCTCCAACGTTACTGAAGTGTCAAAATGCACAAGGTGTGCAATACTCAGGGACATGGCCAAGGTAAGGAAGGCTGAAAAATGACCACCACTGAACAAGAGACACAAGACAAAACGTCAAGACTGGGCCAAGAAATATCTCAATACTGATTTTTCTAAGGTTTTATGGTATGATGAAATGAGAGTGAGTCTTGATGGGCCAGATGGATGGGCCTGTGGCTGGCTCAGTAAAGGGCAGAAAGCTCCACTCCGACTCAGACGCCAGCAAGATGGAGGTGGGGTACTGGTATGGCTGGTATCATCAAAAATGAGCTTGTGGGATCTTTTCGGGTTGAGGATGGAGTCAAACTCAACTCCCAGTCCTACTGCCAGTTCCTGGAAGACACCTTCTTCAAGCAGTGGTACAAGAAGAAGTCGGCATCTTTCAAGAAAAACATGATTTTCATGCAGCACTGCTCCATCACATGCCTCCAAAAACCCCACAGCGTGGTTGTCCAGTAAAGGGTTAAAAGGTCTAATGCATTATAGCTCATTAAGAATGCATTTACAATGCTTTATGAATACTGGGTTCATAGAAAGTGTTATACAACAACTGTGTTTTCTCTGGCATATTTTCCATGTACACAGAGAGTGTTCTGGATACTAAACCCGGTGCTGCTGTAGGGGACCAGTCCTCGACTGATGTGTTTCATCATGCAGTTTTGTTCTAAGTTGCTTTAGATAAGAGCATCATCCAAGTCCATAACCATAATAAAATTGATTGCACTGACATATTTTCTCAGGCAGTATTGTGAAGACTGTAGCTGGTGCTGCTGCAGTGGACCAGTCCTCTAGTAAAGACCCAGGCAGTGAGACAGTCAAGGAGCTGAGGGAGCTACGGAGGCAAGTTCAGGACATCCATGAGCACATGTCCAAGAACTCTCAGCCCGACCAAAACACAGAGGACTGGATCCACATTGGCCACGTTATCGACCGTTTCCTTTTCTTCTCTTATGCCATCTTCGTCACTGTCAGCTTCATCACCATCAGCATCATATGGGTCAACTGGAAGCTAGCATAAAATAAGATGAGATAAGATAAAATCACGCTATAAAGACATTGTTTTTTTAATGATTCATTTAATGATGCTTTACATCTGACATGATTGTTAGTTGGTGATTGATTTTTTTTTGTTCATTAAAGAGAACATTGAAAACAAATTGTCATATTAGTCAAACTGATCTAGCCTTTAATATTATTTTAATGACTTAAAATGCTGATTTGCATGACAGACTTTGTTCTCTGCATTGTTCACATACTGCTTAATTAAATTATTTTAGATACATGTATAATTGTTATATGTGTGGGCCTATATGTATTGTCTATGATATAAAACAATAAACTGACTTGCGCAAAAAACATTTTGTATTTTAGATCAATACAATTAGGCTCATTAATTGTATAGCACACCTGTATACTGTAAGATGTGAAGACTGTTCAAAACAGGGTAGACCCACCAAGGATGATTTTTGCTCTCCAATTAAAGGTGTAATATTACAGATGGAAAAAAAACATCTACAAATCTCTCTCTCTTTCTCTCTCTCTCTCTCTCTCTCTCTCTCTCTCACACACACACACACACACACACACACACACTTACACAGACAACTGCATGGATATAGTAACATCACCAAGGGAAAAATAATGTTATGCTCGAGTTGTTACTGTAGGTGTTAAAAAACATGTTGGATGTATGCAGCCATCAGTTTACCAAGCAGTTGAAGCAGTTTCACCTGTATGAGGTGAGTGTAGAGCAAGGACAGGACAGAGAGCATTATCTGGGACTTCATCTGAAATAGGAACACATGTGAACTTTTAGCAAAAGTTAACTGGCATGATGGGAACTTCCTGTGGGAGCCTTCTATCCTGCATCTTTCTGCTAAAAGGTAATTCTGGAACTAGTATCCTTCTGTTAGGCTGCTCAATCTTTGTGACTTGTCAATGTATTGATTTTGAACAAAGACTAATAGGAATTGTGCTTGAATTAATCACAAGAGGAAGTGACAGCATTTTGTTTGATTTGTTGAAATGAATCTTCCGTCGCTGTGTCCTTCCCCCTTAGTGTCCTTGTGCCTGAGTGAGCTGAACTGTAGTGAGGGTCAAAGCGGACCTACATACGAGTCTCTCCAGCTGGTGTTTGACAGGAAGGCCTTCAGACCAGCATTTAACCTCAGCAACCCAACCATCACCAACATCTCCTTTACCCTCTATGCTGTTCTAGGGGTGGTGAGTGACTGCTGAGTGTTAGTGTGTGTTTGAGTGGATAAGCAGGGTTCTGTGCAAGCGTGGCACCCCTGACCATCTGTGAGCTGTGCAGAGATCCCATGCACAGGGTTTACTGGGTGGCATGAAATATAATTTGGTGATATCAGGTCTGTTGGATGTTGGGAGTTTATCAGTGTGTTGCTGTAACAGTGTGTTTCTACTGCAGCCTTTTCTATAATGGATGTGTTTACAAGTCAGTTACTTACTGTTATTGTTTTCTGTCATTAGGATGTGTTTACAAGTCAGTTACTTACTGTTATTGTCTTTTTTTGTCATTAGGATATTGCCAGTTGCTTTGGATAAAGGCATCTCCAAAGTAGCCTAACCATAACCAAAACTTGTCTTTTCTGACCATATCTTACCACAGAATGAGAAAACTCAGATCCTCACTACGTTCCTCTGGCTCAGGTTGGTAAGTGACTGTTGCTAAGTGATGCTGCTGAACATGCATGCACACCTGTTGGCCATTACAAGCCTCGTTCTCTCATACACTCTCATCTCCTTTACTACGGCAGTACTGGTTCCATGAGTTTCTCATATGGGATCCTGTCAAATGTGACGACGTCACTAAAATCTCCCTCCCGGTGAGGGAGCTCTGGACACCAGACATCATCGTCTATGAATTGTGAGAGTCTCTGAATCACAGTGCCTGAATCCTAGCGTCCTCCCTAACCCAACGCCCCTGAACCCTCAAGGACTTAAGTGCCATTAATCATTAAGTCAACTGGTGCCAGTTAAATGGATATTATGGCCCAAATAATCCCATAACCCTGTTGTTTAATGCCAAGTGACATCAGCAAAAGAACAGAACAAGAAAACTGGGTACAAAGACCAAAATGGTGAAACGTCTACTAACACTAACCAGTGGGGGCATAGAAACTCAGGTCAGATGTGGAACAAAATATCCCTTTAAGTATTTGGATTCAGGGTTCAGTCTTAGGGCATAGTGGGGATATGGGATTCAGTCTGTTTTCCATCTCAGAGAGTAGATAGCTGGCACTGGCAGATCTTAGCCTACTGAGTGTTATGCCTTGTGTTTTTGTGGTCAGTGTGGACGATGACGTGTCCCAGGCCTGTCCGTATGTGTATGTCAACCACACGGGTCACATCCGCTACGACCGCATGCTGAGGCTGGTGAGCGCCTGCAACTTGGAGATCTTCAGCTTCCCCTTCGACATTCAGAACTGCACCTTCACCTTTGGCTCTTACATGCACACAAGTGAATATCTTTAAAGTCTCAAAACACACACACTCAATCATGCACGCACAGACACACACACACACACACACACTCACACACACATAAACAGACACACTTGCATGCACAGACACACACAAACACAAACACACATGCACACACATTCACACACAAACACACACACACAGACACACAAGCTACACAGAAGCTTTTGGTCATCGACCAAGCAAAGTCTACTCAAACTTTTGTTGTCTAATGTGCATATGCAGTGATAGAAATTCCATTTCTACAACAGCACAATCATACAACAAAAGGCCAATACTATGTGAAATACAGTGATTTGGGAACTGATTGCATTCAATTTAGAAGTGGCTTGGTGATTGCTAGGCTAGTCCAAATAAAATATCAACCTTGGAAGAATCCTTTGTTCTGGTTTGCAGTAAAGGATGTGAGGGTGAGCCCTGCCCTCTCTTTTGAGGAGATGTCGGGGAACTCAAAGCAGTACCTGGAGGCCAGCGGCGAGTGGGAGCTTGTGGTCATCCTGGGAGAGTCCAGCATCCTGAAGTTTGGGATAGACGAGTGGGACATCATCACATTCTGGGTAAAAAAAAATTGAAAGAAAGATGCAAAAAAGTAATAGTTTGTATCAAATCATGGTTAGATTATTTGTATTTCCATCTGTGTCTATGTTTAGACCAAAGTCTTAATTTAACGTCTATAATTGTATCTTATCATTTTGCTGCTGATTGGAAATGTCACATTTTTTATTCTGTATAGTCTGTTTTAGTCAGCATTTTCCTGAGAGTTTATGGTGCTAAATCCTCGTTCCATACGTGTTACACTGCCCCCTGTAGGTGGTAATCAAGAGACGGCCTATCCTGTATGTGGTCAACCTCCTCATCCCCAGCTCCTTCCTCATGGTCATCGACATCCTGTCCTTCTACCTGCCGCCCCACAGCGTGGACCGTGCCTCCTTCAAGATGACTCTCATCCTGGGCTATACCGTCTTCCTGCTCATCATGAATGACCTGCTGCCCAGCACAGCAAATGGCACTCCTATTATTGGTCAGATCAGCACCACACACCAGCACAAAAAACGGGTCATTAAACTGACCTGGGGTCAGGCATTTTGAAGGGGATGGTAAAAGCAGTGAGGGTTTGGAGAGGATAGTAACCTATTCAGCCGTCTTTGGCAAAGATAGCATTAAACTGACCTGGGGTCAGGCATTTTTAGGGGGATGGTAAAAGCAGTGAGGGTTTGCAGAGGTTAGTAGCCTTTTCAAACATCTTTGGCAAAGATGCCAAAAAGATTGCCAAAGGGCTTGTACATGGATTTGTGCATGCGGTTAAAGGGTAGAAACCTAGCAACCACAGAGGACATTAAATGTGTGCTTTTCTATTCTAATGGACTGCTGCAGTTTGATGTTTCTGATATCCTCCAGAGAAGAAAAGCTCTCAACAGCATTTGATGAAGAGAGACATTTTTATTTATTTATTTTTGTGTATGTATTCTGGCTATTTGTTTGTTTGTGTTATTTTATCCAACTGAAATCCCATGACCACTGTGCTTATGTTTTCTTAGGCATCTACTTCTCTGTGTGTCTGGCCCTGATGGTGATCAGTCTCCTGGAAACGGTCATCATCACCAACGTGCTCCACCACAACTCCATGAAGTACCGCGATGTTCCCCGCTGGGTGAGGGTGGTCGTGCTAGAGTACATTGGCAAGCTCATCTGCTACAGGTGGCCGGAGGAGAAGCCTCTCAAAGCCCGAGGGAAGCCTGACAACTCTAGCCATCTGTCCATCCAGCCCCCTGCCCAATCCATAGGGACCAACCAAAACAAAAACCGTAAGATACAAGTTTTCCACAAAAATGTCCTTAACCACGTGTTGGTCAGGAGTTCATTTTTAAAGGGGACATGAATGAAGTTAACATGAAGATTAATGGTGTATTGTACGTTATTCTCAGATTCTCTGAACGGAATATATTCAACTTTAATTTATCAAAATAAGCCCAAAAGTGCAATTTTACAAGCCCAATTAAAAACTCATATTTAGGCTGGGTATTGAAATTGGTCCTTTTGGCTAAATGGTGCCCTCTTTGCCAACCATAATTGAACTGCAATTGCTTTGTGCTATCTGACATCACATGAATGTTTTGTTCTCATTTGCCCATGTTTTAGTGGCTATTTCTGAGTTTGTTTTTCATTTGACGGAGTGCTCAATCATGCCTCGTGTTCATAATAGCTCTTTGGCCATGCACAACCTCTCCTAATTCATCAAAGCAAAGACAAAAATAGTTTTCTGTTCTATGTTTTCTTTAATAAATCCAAATCCACTCAGATTTTAATTCAAAAAATGTCAAGATCGTTTAAATTGTGCTATGATTTTTTTTTGTATATATTTTTTCTATCTACTTGTTAAGTCTCCCTGGAGAATAGCATTTGATCTGAAGCCATTAAAATCAACAATCTCTTCGGCTATTTTTTTCATAAGCTGAAAAATATTGCTACTATTGCATCCAGTCCGTGGTGTTCACTGTATTAAATACCTCTTAGCAGCTGTCATCCTAAAGCCTGAACAAAAGTTTGTTTTTGTCTTCCGTGGTGTGTGTGTGTGTGTGTGTGTGTGTGTGTGTGTGTGTGTGTGTGTGTGTGTGTACATGCTCCCCACCTCAGTGCCAGGAGCACTGCCCTTGGCCGTGCCAGAGTTGACTCAGATCTGTCAGGATGTAAATGTGATCCGCTCCCACATCTTGGAGCTGCAGCAGGAGAATGTGCTGCAGGACCAGTGGTGCCATGTGGGCTACATCCTGGACTTCCTGCTCTTCCGCATATATCTGTTCCTCATCACCTGCTATGCCATTGTCATCATCTGCATGTGGTGCATCTGGATCTACCAGTGACACACACACACACACACACACACACACAGAACACAACCTTGGCTAACTTAACTTGCAGTAATTATATAATGGATTGAGCTCATAGCTTTCTTTCGTTAAGAGGGGTGCATGTGCCTCTCCTGTTAGATATACTAACTTAATTTCCAGGTTTGTCACTAAACCTTAGAAGCACCTGTGCAGCAATTCCATGCACACGGTCACATCCATAACACCAACAAAATGTCATGCCATTTGTATGATGCAAATGATTGTGAAGTTTCATAAAATTAGTTCAACAACCAAGAAGACTGAATGCTCAAATTTTAAGTAATCATTCACATTATACCATGGCATTGTGTCGGCGTTATGAACGTGAGTTTTGCATGGAACAGCCCATGGGTTAATCTATGAAATTTAGATTCTATAATTTTAAAAGAATATTTGTGTGTAATAATCATGTGATTCTATAGCCCTCCAAAATTCCTTTCACATCCACAGGCAAAATGGAGAACCAATCTCCATTAAAAGTAGAATTTGAAGAACTTGCCATTCTTAGTTTTAGTGAACTAGTTTTGAGGTTGTGATTGCAAGCGTCTTCAAAAGGGGAAAAATTTGAAATAATCCATTAAAATTAAGTTCCTCAGAAATAATTCATTGTTTTGAAATAGTTGGTGTGATTGACATAGTCACTAGCACAAACAGGATCTATCAATGGCTATTCAAAATGACTGACAGAACCGACAAAACATCTAAGCTGAACAACAGTCAAATCAACATTTTATTGTCCAACATTATTATTTAATAATATTAATAGTAAAACACATCTTTCTCAGTAGTGCACTTAATCTTACAATAGGCCTCTACATAAAAAAGGCAGTTAACAAACATGACCCCATGCAACTGGGGAGGCTGTCAGCAGGCTTTAAAATGGACATCAGCCACAACTATAAAATAGGAACACAAATCATAAGTAGCCTCATCACCGTCCGTCTTTCTCGCCCAAACACACACACACACAGACTCAAACACTCTCTTACCCCACATCACATCACCCTGTTTCAGTGCAAATAAGGGCCTTTAACAGTTGGCAAGGGACGAAAAATAAATAAAAGAAAAGGGTGTTATTGCTTGTTACCGTCTCAAGGGGTCGCTGTGACACCACACCATGAGCAATGGCTCACTAAATACATGACAACACAGCACTGGATTCTGGAACACATCCTGTCTGATGCGCTTCAAAAGCCAGATACTGTCTAAGCATAGATGTCTGAGCACTGATTGACTGAGTGCCCCACTAAACTGGTTTCCAGATCATTTGCTTTAGGGTGAATATCAGACAGAAAAGCATGCTGCCAGGCATCTGCTGAGTAGAATATTGTATGCAGTTATAAGTAAGTTGCAGGATCACATCAAGAAAAGGATTTAAAAAAAAAAAAAGTTTGTGTCAGACTGTTTTGCTCCAAGCTAGATGCCTGTAGGTTTTTCCTAACCTTAGCCTTAAAAGCAAGACAGATTAAAATATAAATTTCAGAGATAACCCTAACCATGACGGGGCTTGTACGGATCCTGAAACTCATTTGTATGGTCCAGAAACATAGAGATACCAGTGCTCTACACAAAATACCAGTGCAATAAAACACAGCAGGACCCTAAAGACAGCCATACTAAATGTAGGAATTAAGACTGTGATTGGTGTGTGTGTGTGTGTGTGTGTGTGTGTGTGTGGGGGGGGCGCACCTTTTAACTGGTGCACACATATTTCAAGCATTTACAGATTCTCATGCCCACACACACATACAAGCCCGCATACATACACACACACACACATACAAGCCCGCATACACACACACACACACACACACACACACACACACGCGCGCACTTACAGGCCAAAGAAAAAGCCTGTAACAAGTTACTGTCAGACCAACATCTTGATATTGCTCCAGAATAGCTAAGAATATAACCAAACACATAACATGTTTCAAGTCCTTCAAGTCTTTTAAGCACTGCAGCTGAGAAGCATTGGAACACTGCATGTTGAGGAGCTGATAGACAGTTTCATTATAATCATATTCATATGAACAAAGTAGGAGATGTTTTTTTTTATGACAATAATATAATACGATTTTCAGTGCTTTTAGTGGTTTCTGCTATGAAACAGTCAAAAAAACACAACAAAACAAAACAAAAAAAACAGGAAAATCAACATAAATCAATGAGGCAGAAGAGAATATCTGCATTTACACACTTGTATTTGCAAGCTATAAAATCATATTTAAACACAAATATTATACACATCTCAAACACATAAAAGAAAAGAAAAAAAGTAAGGTTGTAAAGTGAAGTTGACATTCATCAGATTCTGGCAAAATCACCCAGTAAGCCACTTCACCAGACAAAGTACTCAGTTGGGGGGTGGGGAGTGAGGGGGAATCCAGAAAGGCTGGGTCTGCACTCCTCTACCACGACTCCCTTCTGCACCTGTTTCTGTGACGACTCAGCTTCCTCCTCCGCCTTCGTCCTCCTCCAGGTCCTCCTGCTCCTCCATGTTTCTCCGAGCCATGCGCTCCCTCCGCTCTGCCAGACGGTGGCAGCGTGGGCACTCTTTGCCACCCTTGAAGCAGAGGCGGTGGTAGCACGCCTTACAATCTGAGAGGAAGACACCAAACAGTTTATTTTGACTCATTTTCTCTCTCCTTACACACGCACACCAACCACACACATACATACACACACCCCTCTACAATCAACTGGTGAAACAGTCTTCAGTAACAACAAGAGGTTACATTAGGCTAATCTCAGTGTAAAAAAAACAAACAAAAAAAAAAATACTATTTCTGACTGACACAAATGTGATCAACTAATGAGGCCATTTGTGAACAAGAAAAATAGCCATTCTGTTGTGCAAAAGTCACAAGTATCAACATCTTTATGCCTTTTTTCAACCCACTACCAGTTCTAACAGCTAAACTGGACAAACCGGTTCATCTAGCACACGTCTAAGAAGAGGAAGAGTTACCAACAGGCCCTTGAGACAACCAATCACCAGTCCACATTTTGATGGGGAGGAGCACAACAAAAACAAATAAAGTTGAACAGGAGAGCCGAGTAGACAGTTTGGGAGACAGAAGGAGAGAGAGAGTTAACCGTAACAGTGTACTGGTAGTTAAAGGGGAAGCCATAATCTGAACCTACAGAGGGTGTTCATGCTGTGTTCTCCTCAGCAACTCAGGAAACTGAAACGCAAAACTCCCTTTGGCTTTGTCTTGCTCAGAGAATGTAGGCTAGTAAGAGAA
Source organism: Tenualosa thibaudeaui (assembly GCA_027481765.1). NCBI lineage: Eukaryota > Metazoa > Chordata > Actinopteri > Clupeiformes > Clupeidae > Tenualosa > Tenualosa thibaudeaui. The sequence goes on along the minus strand of JAIFZK010000023.1, from coordinate 15,071,322 downwards.
CTACACGTTTCCTGACACTACACGTTTTATGACATTTGCCAGGTTTACTTCCCCTGGCTGGTTCCTAAACCACCATTTTGAGGTATGCTCCTGACTGACTGTTCACAGTGAACATCTGAGCCCAAGCACCTCATCACCGTTATTCATGTCAGAATGAAAGGAAGGAGAGAAACCACCACAATGCCCCATACAGGATTCATTAAAATCACAAACCAGAATAAAATCATTAAAATGTTTATTCAACACAATAGAGTAACAATGTGTGGTAGTTGACAGGAATTATAAAAACAGGTATCTCCATAGAAAATACATTCAAACATCAGTTTCTGGAGTCCATGTTTTGGCCTACAGTTCTGTCAACACATTCCCTGATCATCCAAAGGCAATGAGAGGGTCATGAAAATGTAAAACTAATCAGTGTAACTAAAACACACAAAAGCTCAGCTCAGCTCTCAAAACAAGCCAAGAAGGAGTGCCTAAGAAACACTGCCACAATGCTGAACAGTCCAGTCACTGCTACAGTGAAAATAGAGTGTGAGTGTTTGAAAAATACTGACTTGTAGGACAACCACCACCAATAAACACATCAGCAGCAAATAGGCTTGAGGCCCACATAGTGGCAAACATATGCCAGATTCTGTTTAGCTTGGGGACTAGGTCTAGGCCAACTTGAGAAAAAGACAACAAAACATGCAGCCCATCACCACTGCCTCCCACTACAAACAAGGAGCACCAACACAAGACTAGAACCAAGACTAAAGGTCAAATATGGCTCTGCAGAACGGACCAATGACACCACCACCTTTATAAAGTGCAAAAGGAGCACCACTCACTCAGTCACTAACACCAACACCCAACACCAACGAGTTCAGTGCAGTCAGTCACGCAGTGCAATATGTGTGTAAAACCTGGTCACACATGTAATTATGGAAGATATTTTTAGAAAATAACAATTTAATAGCAAAAATAGCAATTTTTTAAAAATTACATATTTAGTAAAATCTCTGGGTGCCTATGGTACATGGCATTTCAAACATAAAATATCTCATTTATGACACACACGGACACACACACAACACACACACAAAGACAGTTCAGCAGGTCATTCTGAATCTCTTTGAGTGAACTCTGAGGGTACCAGCACTGGGGACTCATTTCTACCCTCCTCAGTTTCTGCTTCTTCCTCCCCTGCCTGGCATCCTCTTCCTCCTTGCTCCTTCCTCCTCCTCCCTTTGCTAACTCTCCTGGCCTTGCGTGTTTTCTTTGACCTCCAGTTCACTGCTGCGTCTGTCTCCCTCTCCTCCGAGTTCTCCTCTTTGACATCACAAGCACATCTCCCTGCATCCTCTACCTTCTCTTCAGCATTTCTGTTGTTGGTAAACAAGCCAAAAATTTTACCAGGCTTGAACAACTTGACAGAGTGGCTTTTGGTTTCATCTTTCAGCTCAGGTTTGCCTTGAGCATCTGTGTCTTTCCATACAGCAGTTTCAAATTCCCCTTCTAGCGTCTCATCTATTTTAGCATCGCTGCTATGCTCGAAAAGTCCACTGCCAACTGTAATCTCGTCATCTCCTGTGGTCTCACCATGTGCAGAGACACCCTGTTGGCTTCTCAACTTATCCCTTTGCTCAGATAAACATCTACTAGATCCCCTAGACGTGAGCTTCTTTAACAGGTTCCTTTTGTCCTTTTTCTTTTCTTCACCTTTCTCTCCTCTTCCTTCTATCCTGCCATCCTCTTTCTCCCTCTCCATTACTCCCTTTTCCTCCATCTCTTTTTCACTATCTTTTTTCTCAGTGAAGAGAGCATGGATTAGTGCATGGATTAGGGATAAACTGGTTCCCGTCTTTCCTTTTCCTCCCTCATTGCTATCCTCCTCTTCCTTGTTCCCTGCCTTCTCCTCCTCCTCCTCCTCCTCTCCTCCCTCCCCCTCTCTCCTATCCTGGGACAGAACTCTAGCCAGCCTGCGGGGGACAGGAAACTTCCAGTCTTTCCAGGAGGGGGTAGGAGAGGAGTGTGCGGCACTTAGTCCTCCCACCACCAGAGGGGGCTCACCTTCACAGCGCTCGCACTTGTTGAGCTCAAAGGGGAAGATGATGTCTTTGTCATTGCCACAGAACTCACAGACAAAGCCCTTAGCCTGGCACAGCTGCATGAACAAGAGGGAGAAAGACAAACACACAAACAAACAAACAAGAGCCAGTTAATGTGAGGATCAAAATCACACTTTGAAATGCTGAGATGCTTCAACACAGTATGGGATAGCCTAGGTCTTTAGCTGGGCCAGGACCGGGTCAAGCCAACTGACAGAGAAGTTCTACTTTAGAATCTAGGCTGCTATCTTTGAGACAAAAGACAATTCTGTTCCAGAATCTAGGCTCCTATCTTTGAGACAGAGATCAGTTCTGCTTTAGAATCTAGGCTGCTATCTTTGAGAAAGAGACAATTGTGCTCTGGAATCTAGGCTGCAATGTTTGAGAGAATTCAAGTGATATTAATGCATTCACTTGTTAAGATTTCTCTGACATTATTTGCAGAATACAAGCAGCATAATGATGGCTGTAGATGATTCATAATATAGCATTTTTAAAAGAGCTGACGGACATGTTGAATGAGAGTACAAGGAAAAAGATTTGAAGCAAGGGGGAGTGTATAGAACTTGTGTGTCTGGGATGCAAGTGCGGAGGGGGAGCTTAGCGCTAGCATTCTAATCTTGATGGGAGTATCGGCTAAAAGCACTGTATTTCAGAATGCTGAGGGCAAGCGGAGGAGGGCTATTTGACAAAAGTACTCGTTACCACATTTCAATACAGCCTGTCCATTTCACATTGGACTTTTCCTTTAACTGACAGGTTCTCTCACCACAAAGAACCTAACCTGCTAGCTCTGAACAATTAAGGAATATATCATTAATGGATCACTATTAAAAAGCTGTCAGCACCCTAATCAGAAGTGCAACTCCTGTCATTTGATGGTGATTACTGTTAAGTGATGTTAATTAATGTTAATTGGTGTTAACTGAAAGGCTCACCACACAGCTGGCCACGTGAGCAGTGCCCTGTCGTAGCAGCTCCCGTAGCCTTGGTGCGAGGTCTCCACTGCGCACCGCACTCAGGTCATTCAGGGAGAACAGGTGCAGATCCTCTGTCAGGTGACCCGGGATGGAGTCAAATTGATCAAGCACCCTACAGGAGGAGGGAGGAAGGGAGAGAGAGAGAGAAAAAAAGAGATTGTGCATCACTGACTGAAGATTTTAACAGCTGAGCTTGTGCACACAACTTACACAAGTAAGAGAATCTTACTCTTTGGCCAAGCGACATGTCTTGAAGAGGTTCTTCATGTGAATCAGCTGAACCCTTAAAACCTACAGAAAAGAGGAATTGTGCACCACATTAACAATTTGAATAAAATGCACACACACAGACAAACAAACAGACATACAGACAGACAGACACAGCTACAGCCACACACACACTTCATAATCTTGCTTCATCATCTTGGCCTGATTTGTTAGCCGTCATCTGTTCAGCTTCCTTAAATAGACTCTCTGGAAGGTCTCAGGGGTTTGATTTCCTCTATTTCTGTCAGGTTTCACAGAACAGGATAATTGCAGTCAAAGACCACTGCATCAGACATTTTTCAATATCTCAGCACTTTTTTTCAAAAACGTGTCCAACTCCATGGTCTTGTCCATTATTTCTTAAAAATTTAGAGAGTTTAGAAGATATGGGACTGATTGCAGTACTTAATGTACACTGATATTGAGACTGACACAGAACATTGGTGAAAACTGCAGAAACAGTATTTTATTAACTCAAAAGGTCAATTTTTTTTAACCCTCCAGCACATGGCCAAAGGCCCTCTATGACCAACTCTGTCACACGCCGGTGTAGGAGGTAGTGCCTATCCTGACTGTCTCCGGCATTGATATATATATATATATAGTCTCCAGTGTATGCGTACAGGAGGTAGTGCCTACCCTGACTGTCTCTGGCATTGATATATATGATAACCTACTCTATATATATATATATATATATATATATACATATAGTCTCCAGTGTATGCATAGAGGAGGCAGTGCCTACCCTAACCGTCTCCAGTGCTTTGACTTTCTTGTAAAGGCCACTGTTGATATCACTGGGGTTGAAGAGGGGGTCCCCTGCGATCTTGCCCAGCAGGTCCCGGGCAAAGTTGCTGACGTAGTATTTGCTGAAGTCCCACTTGCGCAGAACCCGGCCTGGCACCACTGCCTGGGTGTTCTCATGGCAACACTGACAGAAGTAGCGCCCCAGGTACTCACAGTAGCGTAGCCTCTTGATGTAGTCTGCCATCACAGGAGATTGCAGAGATTAGCATTGCATCAGAATCACAACATTTGTGACTGGTTCATTTAAACGCACTTGGATGATGAAATGTGTTCTGAAATGCGCTGACATGCTTCAGTACCTGGATCAATGCGTGTTCCACATCCAGCACATCTGTAGTTTTGCTTGGCCACCACAATTTTCCTCCTGGGTGTGGGTAATGGGAAAAAAGTCTGTCTATTAGCCTTTACAGAGTTTGGCCAGGTGTGTTTGGTGCATTTTCAGGTTAGATCATGTTACATGAAAATGAAATTTACAGTAATAATACAGTTACATCAACTATTATGTAAGGGATAATGTATTGTCCGCCGTTATAAGAAAATATTTCCTGACAGGACGAACAGGTCTTGACTCAACCTGAAGGAAATATTTTATATAATGACTAGCAGACAACACATTATCCTGCTTATTATACGGTTACTTGCCAAAACGACAACAGCAAACTTCACACAAACATCTTATTTAATTTGTTACCGTTTTAATGGCTTCCACGGATAAACAAATAGTTCGCAACCCAACTTGAACTTAAAAATTCTTTAGAATGCTGATCTTTCACTTTCAAAGAAGTTCCATTGTGGTGGAGCAAGTAAATGATCTCTACTCGCGGAATGATATGCGGATATGAATCTGCTGCAAAAAACCCACTGCCACTGACAGCGGTCATTATACTTTAGCAGTGGTCATTATACAGAAGTAACTACTCCACTACTAACTAACTACTAACTAACTCCAAACGTTGGGAAGGCCCAATCAAAGCGAATAGAACCTCCTGCAGCATTCTTAGAGAGCCGTATAATAATGATACAAGGCATAAAGGCATAAAGGCATAAAATGCTGACAAGGCATAAATAACATTTTGAAAGGATGACATGTATTGTAAGAGTGGGTTGAGGGACATCTGAACCTACTTGGGAGTGGGGTGGATGTTGAAAATGATTTGTGGCCGCGGGGGAGCCCACTCCAGGTTTCCACGCACTCGTATCCGTAACTTGTAGATGTCTGCATGCTCACCGTCATCAGGGGATATGGGCAAAGAGTCGGGAATGGGGAGAAGCTGCAGGAAAACTCACCAGTTAGTGAGTAGCACTCTTTATGTGTGTGTGTGTGTGTGTGTGTGTGTGTGTGTACTCACACGTGTCAACATATACAAACTGATACATAAAGATACAAACAGTACATATTTGAATGTACAGTATATGTAGACTGCATGTATGCAGACATTTTTTGAGTGTGTGTGTATGGCAATATAAACCATCATGTGTGTGTGTGTGTGTGTGTGTGCATATGTGCTGCATATGTACCTTCTGTGGGGCGTCATGTTCTGGGACTAGCCAGTCCAGTTCTGAGGCTGCTGGCAGCTGCATGCCTTCAAACTGCCGCAGCAACCCCATGGCCACGGACTCTGCAGAGTTGGATTGCAGGAAGCTCGGGGAACTGGAAACAGGATGACCACATAATCACTCAGTGCATGGGACACACAAGATGGAGTCATTCTCATGCACAAACACACAAGTATTTGATTCTTTATTTACACATCCAGCCACAAATGCACAATTTTGACATTTAAATGCCATAATTCTGATTACCCAGACACCTACTGGACATGTGATTCTCTCTCTCTCACACACACTATTATCCAGAGATTCATTTAAAAACTAGAGCCTTCTGAGCTGATGTGAGTGAGTTCTTGGCTGAAGACATGAGGAACACGTTTGTCATATGACTTACATGGACTCTGAGCTGAGGAATGACCTGCTACTGGACGGTGCGCTTCTCTTGATGTCCGCATCTATCGGCACAGAAAAACATTTGGTTTTAGGACATGTGATCACATTCATGCGTATAATCATGTGCTGTACTGTATGCCGATATCGATACTCATTTCCTATGCAATTCTGACAAGATACAACATGCTGAAAGATAGAAATGTGATATGACCAAAAAGTGAAATATTTATTTTGTAATAATTAGTAAAATAGCAACTACATGGATGTGTTTTGGCTGACATTTAGCTGAGCAAGAAAAGCCATAAAAGCTACATGACCCTTGATTTTTAATCCATCACACTTACTTCAGTCTATAAATTAGTCATTAAACAGTTGTTGTGGGAGTCATATTTGCTGAAAACAAAGTGATAGTTATGCTTTTGATAGAGCGTATGGAGTCTGTACACTGCGTATGGTGATCCAGGTATTGTGCTCTTCTTGGATAGGTAATGTTTTTTTTTTCATCTGGGATGAATATCAGTGAGGTGAGGATGGAAGAGTTTTGTCCAAAATGGGATAAAATAATATCAAACTGAATTTGCATTCATACAAATTATAGTTATTTTAGTGATAAATGTAGGCCTATAAAATTTTAACTTTATTCATGTTACTTCTAATTCACTCTGTTCCATTTTGGAAATAATCTCTTCAAATGACGGATCACTGAGAAGCACTCTCGGGTTTCGGGTGACATGTAACATTTAGTGCTTTGGGTTTTGATGTACACAAATATAAGCAAGACGAGCAAGCTAGACAAGAGTGCAGCACGCAAAGCAAAGCATCAATTTCCAAAGCGCAGAGAGCAGACAAGATTAATTGGGAGTGAATGTGGAGCCACAGAGGGTAAAAGCAGAGCGAGAGGCACAAATGTTCGTCACGTTCCGTGTTCTATTTTCACAAGGGGGAGGGGAGAAAAACACCCTTTATGCAGACCAGAGTTGAGCCCTCATACGCTGATACAGAAGTGACTTATGCAGACTTATTGCTCCCATTGTAACATATTATGTTGCTCTATCTTGGTGTAGCAGGTAGTCTGGTGACAACTCATGCCCAAGAGCTGACTTATGGGCTCATTTCACAGCAGCCATTTTTCCAAGAAGTTGCAGGGTAAGCACAGATGTTATTAATGACAAGATTCTGACGTAGTGTAGCAGCACCTCTGCTTACCCTGCTTACACCTCTTGGAAAAATGGCTGCTGTGAAATGGAGCCATCATCAAAGCACCGAGAGCACAAGCTGTACAAACAAGCCTTAGGAAATGTCCAGAAAATGAATCGAGTATAGAGTTGGCAAGAAACCCGGAAGCCTGTAACTTTTCATGTTAGCATTAATGCCCCCTGGTTCATGAGGTGAAAATCCTATGGTGAAATCTTTTTTTTTTTTTTTTGCCAACCTGGCTCAAATAAAGTCTGAGCGAGAGAATACAAGTAGACGGCGTAGGCAAATGTTAATTCACCGCCGGCTTGCCGACTCTATTCACTACAGCACCGGGGCAGAGAATAAAACTGTCCTCTGACAGGACAGAGACATTTCTCTGGAAGTGAAGTAATTCACTAAAAGAAAGAAAATGGGCTAGCAAGTATAGAAATGGGGTTAGTAACGTGCTGCTCTACTACTGTGGATGAACTGGAGCCTGGAAACACACGCCCCAACAATCATACACACACACATACAGTACACTTCCAAAATGTTCCGACCAGAGACTTGACAGTACATTTTCTAGTGTAACGTATGCATGTGTGTGCATGCAAATGCATACTGGGGAGGTCAGGTAGTGCAAGCACGCTTTGCTGTTCTGTTGACCTAGGGTTAACTCTACTGCAACAAGCTGTGACAAGACAGCCACTGACTTTGGAACATTTTTGGCCCCAGACCAGTTTTTGATCTGAGTCAGAACTGGCTGGGCCCCAGATCTGATCCAAAGACAGCTGCTGTCTGTCAGATGTAGTCTCCCCACCCGGACCTCCCGCTCCCCCAGCGGGTACCTGAGAAGAGAGAGGCGAGCGACAGGGAAAGGCCACTCTGAGAAACCACCATCAGGGCCTCACCCCCACAGCCATCTGTGGGACAGAGACGGGACTCAGGTCGACTCACACACACACACACACACACACACACGCACGCACACATGCACGCACGCACACAAGTGTGCACCTGCTATATACTCATACCTCCAAAAGCTGTTAGTGTGGCTCTGCCCATGTTTTAGGCTCGTGGTAGCACACCACTCCCCCTACCACCCCCCCAGTAGAGCTCCCTTTTGGGGTCAAAGTGACCTCAGATGGACTCAAGCCTCTGGCCATAGTCAAAGGCCAATGTGATGCAATACTGATAATAAATACAAACAGCCCATCATTTCACAAAACAAAACAACAAGCCTGCACTGTACCAAGTGTGCTCCACTGAATGCTAAAATCAGGGCAATTGTAAATATATGCTCTTTTAAAAGCAAAGCTGAATTATAACCTGAAGTAATGGTTTGTAGTGCTGATGGATTGTAGTACTGCGCAGGAAGGAATATGAATGATGATTGATGAGGACACAATGGAAGCATGATGGACATGATTATCAGTCACAACAACAGATAGCCATAATATCAACAACACCACTTTCATGCATTCCACTGAAAACACACATGAACACACATACACACACTTCCTGCTCATACCTTTAAGCTCACACTCTTCAATCTCTCCAGCAGAGCCAGAATCCGACAGATTTAAAGAATCCTGGGAACTCCGGCGGGATTCTCCACTGTCTGTGGAATGGAAAGCTGGAGTGGAACAGCAGGAGAGCCAAAAGATTCAATTCACAATTGGGTGTAATTTTACAAGTACATTTTTCACATTCACATATTTTGTAAAATAATTTTCCATGTACATTCTTCACATTTACACCTTTAACATTTACGTTTCTACCGTAGCTCAGAAAAACACTGTCCATTTCACACAGTCAGTGCACAGTCTGCATGTACTTATCACCCGAGATGTTACCATAGTGTGACAGGCTGTTACTGTGCTGTGACCAGTTGTTAGTGGGGTGCTACACCTCGTTACCATGGTGCGCTAGCTTGTCGCTGTAGTGTGAGAGGGAGAATAAGAGCTTGTCGCTCGTCCGGAGAATAAGAGCTTGTTGTATGAGAATAAGAGGGGGTTACCGGAGAATAAGAGGGGGTTACCGGAGAATAAGAGGAGGTTACCGGGGAATAAGAGGGGGTTACCGGGGAATAAGAGGTGGTTACCGGAGAATAAGAGGTGGTTACCGGGGAATAAGAGGTGGTTACCGGGGAATAAGAGGTGGTTACCGGGGAATAAGAGGTGGTTACCGGGGAATAAGAGGTGGTTACCGGAGAATAGGAGGTGGTTACCGTGGTGCGAGAGGGTGCTGGGCTGCTGTCGGCTACGGCGGATCAGCTGTCTGCGCAAACGGATCTTCTGCTTCAGCTGCTGGATCTCGCTGTCGCTATCACCCTCCTCCTCCGCTTCCTCCTGCTGCCGCCGCATGTTGCACTTCATCAGCTCAATGGCCGCGATGAGCGACTCCGAGATGCTGAAGTGAGCGTTTTCCTGCACACAGTAAGGAAAGGTTATTAGTTGATTTAAGCATCAGGATATACAGTCTCCCCGCACAAGATCTCTCAAGGTTTTTGCAGGTTTCATCACCTTAAATGTAAAAGACTTTTTAAGACCTTTTAATGAACATTATGACTGATATTTAAGACCAACATGACACCCTTTCCAGCAAAAAAAGGCAGAGGTTTGAAGGAATTGAAGTTGAATTTATGGATTCTATGCCCAACTCAGACTAATGTTTAAAATAAATAAAGTAAATTAAATACTGCACAATAATTCTCATTCACATTTCACAATTAATTCACATTTAATACTATTTAAGGCCTTAAATTCATATTTTTAAATTTTAGACTTTTTAAAACTTTTTTAAGACCCAGCAGAAACCCTGTCACTACATTTCAGTTTGTTTAGTTTTCTGGTCTAGAACCACAACATAAGCATACGACTCAAGAGGCTCCACAAAACCCAGCTAGACCTTGAACCCTGATTCAAACAGTACAGCCAAAAGGAATGTATGAAGAAACCTCAATAAATCAACATGATCTAAAAAGTGCTGATAGACTTATAAGAAGGCCAAATCCCACTAAGCCCTAAGGCCTGAACCCTCAAAGACTTAACTGGCATAAAACTGCTTCACCATTAGCAGATTCACACCAGTTAAATCTTGAAGGGTGCAAGGCTTAAAGGCGATATTGGGATTTAGCCAATGAATGAACAAAACTATCTCTACTAAATGAGCTGCCAGAATCTCATATCAAGGCAACCACAAACTTTCACTGAGGTGTGTGAATGGTTGCCTTGATATGACATTCCTGCAGCAGAGAGCAGCATCAACCAAAGACTTTCACTGACTACGTTTACATGCATTGTGTATGTAATGTATTCCAAATATGACTGGGATATTATGTATCCCCGCTTTGCTATTGCGCTTGTAAATAACTTTTCCCAAATTCAGTGTCCCGAAAAAGCCCATTTCCCAGTTTCTGAGAAATCAGGATATGCTAGGTGGAGTACTCTGAAAGAAACTGGAGTACTGTAGCATGTAAACACCTTGTCCTGATTTCTGACAGTTGCAGAGGAAGACATGCAACGTGCGACGTGCAAGACAGAATGCTTTAAGCGGCAAGACCCCTCGGTGAAAGCACCTCAAAGAACACTATAATCAGTAACCTGTATATTAATATTTATCATGTAAACAGAGATAATAATAACCTGATCTCTCTGCATTCATGTAAACACTTTATCCCGAACATGATCAAAACCGGGATACTGAAGTGCATGGAAATGTAGTCAATTAAGCGTGTGAATGGCTGGTGTTGCTCTCTGACCTTCTCCAAGTCTGCACAGCTCCCAAAGTCCTGCTCAGAGAGGTAGCTGATGAGGCTCTGGCCTTCCGAGGGCTTCCGAAACATGCCATCCGGAATGCTGCTGTACTGGGATCCATCTGCACCTCAGGAAACACACACACACACACACACACAAATGTTGTTTGCGATTTACAAACAAATTTACTGTCACACTCCACTGTAAAGCCATGAGTGCAGTTTTGGGTCCCACTCACTGGACTCCATGTAGAGGGAGCTGGAGGTGCTGCGGTCACTACTGTGAGGTGAGAAGGGGTCATAGGTCTTTCCACAGGCCTCATCTCCAGCCGACTCTAAAATAACACACACACAGATGCACATAGACACACACAGACACACAGAGACACGCAGACAATTGCATACAAAGATTCGTATGAGCACAAGTACATGCACACACACACACAAAATATTCACACATTAGTATTCACAAATGGCTGAAAATTCCAAGCATAAATCAACATTAAGGGATATGGATCTGGATGTGTTGGAAATGAGATGATTAACTGATAAAAACAAATATGTTTTCCTTGAACAAAAAAAATAAAAATAATGAAAACTAAATCCATGCTGAATGATCTGTTCATGTACTGGAAAGATTGTTTTGTATAATCCCCAAAATGCCATAGATTCAGTATTAGCTTGAATACACCTGCATAGGACTATTTTGTTTTAAGGGTTTATATTTCCTCACCAAGAAAAACACAACAGAAGCTTGATAACTGAAGGAATGCCCACACTAAAGTCAACATTGTTCAAACGTATTTGCAAAAGCGCTCAATTTCACTGAAATTTGAAAAATTGCAAATTGTAAATAACCTAAATCTCCTTTTTACCTGGTAAACAATAAGGCCAGTAAAACATAACTAGACTTAAGAAACTCCACTGCTTGGTCAGATTCCAGAATATTTTAAGACTTACCCTGTTCAGATACTTCAAATGACTGCTTGTTTAGATGTCACTCCCTAAAACGCCCTCCTTTGAATATATTTTTGTGAGCGGAAAGTAGTCTATATTACAAGAGAGATGTGAGAAGTGCTTCAGGAACTTCGATAGTGCAAGTGCAAAACTTAGCATGATATCTGGAATAGTTCATGGTCTGGGAGAAAAACAGAACTTTGATTCATACATGTTTGGCAAACTTCCTTATTCCTTATTAGTTTATTATCAACTTCCTTATTATAGGTGTACTTTCTGGTAAGGACTTTTCGAAAGGAATATTTTGTAATTTCTTTAACTGGATTTGAACACAAAACAGTCTTTGACTGAAGTGAAGGCATATTTTGAGCTCTCAATACACGGTAAATGAAAGGAACAAAAAACAGAAAAAGCAGCTTTTTAATGTCAAAGTAACACAAACACAAAACAATGAAAGCAAACATTTCCAACCGTTCACATGTGATACGGCCATATCTGCTGACGGCAGCAGACAGGGGTGGATCTGCTGGCCAAGAGCGATATGATACGACACAGACAGCACAGGAGGAGAATGCAGGAGCATGCACAAGGAGATGGAGGGAACAAGAGGAGGTGAAGAGGAGGAAGTGCTGCTGCAGACCTGCTACAGGTTCTTCTATTACTATGGTGATTTTCCTGTGTCCCCCTTCTTCAGCACAGACAGTTAACAAGGACAGAGCGAGAGAGAGAGAGAGAGAGGCGAAGGAAATTGTTACCCAGTAGCCAGATCAGAAGAAAGGGTCTAGGTAAAGGGGGAAAAAGACTTTTCAAAGCGATTAAAGCTTGCAAGACATTTTAAGAAAAGTAATATCTCTCTCTCTGCCACACACACACACACACCAGTCACACAGTCACATACATCTAACGTCATCTTGCTAATCACAAACTAACAATACAGAAGGCATTTCTCCTGCACACATCAGAGCTTCCTGTAAGTACTAACAACTCTTGTTAGTGCTTGTTAGTTGGTTAGTCAAACCCTCAAACACTTGCATCTAGTAAATCCTGCAGACATGCGCATTTGGTTTCTCCCTCCCAAACACACACACACACACACACACACACACACACACACACACACACACACACACGGCTTGTCTACTCACCAAGCCTCCTCTTCTGTGTGACCCCAGTGTCGGACAGTGACCGAGTGTGACCCCTGCTGTTAGTGCGTCCTGGTCCCCGCTGGCCCTCGGAGAAGGAGCAACGTCGGAGTTGCCCTGAGGTGGCACTGGCATGTCCCTGATCGCCTCCTGCCACATCTCCTCCACTGTTGCAACTGCCTGGACCTGTGCTCTCGCCCTGCTCGCTGCTCCGCGTGGAGCTCTGCGAGTCGCGCCGCTGGCTGCGCTGCCCCAGGTTCCCGATGGCCAGGTACTCCGGTCCGTCATCCAGCTCCAACGCCTCCGACGAGTCGCCAGTCTCGCCCCCTGTCCCCGCCCCCGGGGCCTCCGTCAGTGAGATGCGGGGGATAGAGCCAGACGACCCCACAGCAGACGGGTGATGCTGCTGCTGCTGCTCCCCTGAGCCACCGCCACCACCACAGTCCCACGGAGCACCAACTGCACTCTCGGGCACGTCTGTGTGTCGCCTCAGAACCCCTGAGGCTGACCAGCAAGAGGCACAAAGATAGACAGACAAGAGAGAGATAGAAAGAAAGAGCGAGGGAGAGAGAGGCAGGGAGAGAGAGAGAGAATGGCACTGTGAGCTTAATGTTTTTAAAATAGATAACATTCCCCACCATTTGCTAATCACCCACACTTGACGTCCCCACAAGAACACCAAAAAGCACATGCAAATAATTTGCCACACTGTGTACTTTATGTGCGCAGACAGGAAAAGCATTCACACAACTAGTGGGCTATTCAGAGCATGTTCCACACAAGAACGATACACAGAGGCATCCATTCTCTTCCTCCTGAGGCTGCTGTTGCTACTCTTCCTATTGAGGAAAGTTAGCATAGGTTGTTGTAGCCTAACAGCACAGAGGCTAACCTGAGGTGCTCTCAGACAGGCTGAGGGGTGTGCCGAAAGACCCTTCCTTTAAGGAGCACTGGGAGGTGGTCATGCGGCGGGACAGACCATTCTGAGGGGCCTCGGGGGTCCTCCAGGTTCCCATGGCCCCTGGGAGCAGGCACATGCTCTGGCACTTGAGTAGGCCCAGAGAGGGGGGCTCCTTCAGATGGGAGAGCTGCGGCAGACAAAGATGAGAGGAGGGGATTTCTCAGTGACAGAGATACACAGACAGACGGAGAGATAGACAGATTGACTGACTGCCAGACAGACAGACAGATACTTGGTTCTTGGAAATTCATCATGTGCCTGAACACATTCAGCAGATACACAGACACACACACACACACACACACACACACACAAACAAATCACAATTGCAGACCCATACACATAACACCATAACCACAGAGCAAAACACTTTACATCATGATCACACACTTTAGTTCCATACACATACATGCCTGAGGGCTCTACATGGATGAGGTCCAGTATCGTCACACATATTGATTTCACACACTTAGGCATGAACTGGTCACATGTAAGTAGGTATCATGCAGAAGAGGGGACAGGGTGAGTGAGAGTGAGGGTGAGGGTGAGAGTGTGTGAGTGTGAGCGTTCACACAAGCCCTTACTCTGACAGTGTCGATGAGAGTGAGAGTGAGAGTGAGGGTGAGAGTGTGTGAGAGTGTGAGCGTTCACACAAGCCCTTACTCTGACAGTGTCGATGAGAGTGAGAGTGAGAGTGAGAGTGAGGGTGAGAGTGTGTGAGTGTGAGCGTTCACACAAGCCCTTACTCTGACAGTGTCGATGAGAGCCAGTAGTCGGGGGTTGTTCTGTTCTACTGCTTCCAAACACTGGAACATGGCCGACACGTGAGGTTCACTCAGAACAAAGGCTTCATCTGGTGGAAGAAACAATAACATGTCAACGACCAATACCAACCTATACATATAGCACCTGAACCATATGTACCCATATGTACCAAACAGCTACAGCAATTCAAAGTAATCTACAAAGGCCATTTAAAAAGCTGGATGCACCAACGTGTCCTTGTAAGCTATTTCTACCAATAGAGAAACACCTCCAATGTGGTTCATGGTCCATATGTTGAACTGTTCTAGGCATTTTGAGCAAAAAAAACTGACACCTTAAAAGTTAATTTAAAGGAAAGCATTAAATAACTGCCTTTGTTTTTGTGAACAAGAGAGGGCATGCAACACCCCAACATCTAGACTATGTACACATAAATGCTCTCCATCAAATAATTCTGAACAGAACTGGTTAAAGAACCAGTTCTTTGTTGGTTGTAAAAAACAGTATATGACTTTATTTCATGTTTCCTGTGAACTGATATATGCAGCAGAAATAACTCTGCTGGCTTGGATAAGAGTACATGGCTGAAAGGACCATCAGAATTATCACACAGACACTTAAAACACACACACTAGAGACTGCACACACACACACACCCCACCCCCACCCCCACACACAAACAAACAACCCTGAGCCCTCAAAGACTTCACTGCCATGAATCAGCCAATCATAAAGCTGATTCACACCAATTAAGTGTTTAAGGGTTAAAGAGATGGTCCGGAATGAATCAACCCGTAGCTCTGTTGTTTCACGTTGCCAAGTGCAGTTGGTAAGATTGAGAATGAACAAAAGTTAGTGCAACTGCCAAATGGCAAAGTGGCAAGCAACACTAAACTTATGAGGGTAAGGATGTTTCGTTTTCTTACGCCCCCATCTGTTAGCGTTGCTGCCAGTTTGCAACTTTGGTCTACATTGTACCAAATGCTGTCATTCTTACAGCTACCAACAGCACTCGGTAGCCTCAAAGCACAGGGATATGAGCTGATTGACTGGATTTTTCCTATAAGGGTCAAGGGCTTAGGGGGGCAATGGGATTCAGTTATGGCTGAGACGGATAGGTCTTTGTAAATGTTTACCGTTGTAATATTTGCGTGTGTTGTTCTGGTGTTTGAACAGGGGCTTGAGCTGGGCTGAGAGAGAGTGGCCTTGGAGACTGTGCAGTAGCCAGCGCTCAGCCTTGTAGCTCTCCCCCTGGACTTGCATGCCACTGCTCAGCACAGGCTCCAGCTGGCTGAACTGCAACAACACACACACACACACACACACACACACAGACACAGAAGGCTTTTCCTTTTTCTTTCTGTCTGATTTGTACATACTGGTACAACAATAGCACTGATATTGTTAGCACAAGCATTTGAACAAAGTGACTAAATATAAAAAAAACACAATAAACCAACTAGAAAATACTGGCAATTTCTAAAAAAAAATACACAAACAAAAAGAAAATCAAGAAAAGTAACTACACAAAAGGCAGTTTGTGTGGCACAGGTTATTGTTTATTGGCAAAAGTGCTGGTTACTTTAACAATGGACACTGCCCCCAGTTAAACTACTGTCTCATAAAATTCAATCAGCCCTGGCACGTGAAGGTAATGCACTTCCCAGAAGTTTATTAGGTGTACTGGCCTGTACAGGGCACCCATTTGTTTCTTGTTAGTTCGTCTTCCATACTTATACCATGCCAACGAAAAAGCAAATTTGACATTGTCTGTCTGTAAACTTGCTAAACACACATTTTTAATGTTTAGAATAGTGCAACGAATGAATAACTTGAAAGTAACAGAGGTTCAGAAGGTGCTCAGAAGGTGAGTTACTGATTGTATTCTACCTGTTCCACGTGAGAGGCCAAATGGGGAGTGATGTACCGAACACACCACACAAAACGCCAGTAGTCCTTCTGTTTGTTATACACCTGAGACACACAAGAGTATGGATCTATGTCAGACAACCAGATGCAGCCACCTGAAGAACTGAATTTTTAGATTTGCTCCAGAATGTAAAATAAAAGCATCATCACCCTCTCAGAAATTACACTGTCTTGCCTAGACACTAGCTGTGTGCATGGGGAAAATATGACTTGCACACTGCAAAGGCAACAAACAAACAACAACTTCCACAGAACTTTCATTCTAGTGTACATTATTGAAACACATGTATAGCTTTTCATACCTACAGTTTGTTCTAATTTTTGTAGAGCCTAGTTTGGTTTGTAACTTGTGTGAACCATCTTGGGCTTTACCTGTCCCAAAGCAGAACTTTATGGTTGCCGTGGGCAACTAATGTTGAGTACCTGTTCGTTCTTCAGCCCGTGGCTCAAAATGCTGCTCATGTCTTTGTGGAGGCGCTGAAGGCCTCCGTAACGTGACCACACATTGGGGTTGTTTGTGGACAGCAGACCCTCCACAGTGGTCTTCAGGCTGGAGAGCAGCTTCCAGTGTTCCCTCCTGAGAGAGGACACAGTGTAGTACATGAATAACACACACACCGAGACTATGTTCATGCATAGCTAGGTGGTTTTAAAAACTGATATTTTCTTTTTCTCCCTTGTATTAAAAAAACATTCCATCCACATGCTCAGAACAGATGGGGAAGTAGATCAAGAACACTTTAAAGATGGCTGATTAGAGACACATGAGGGCGTGTGACGTCAAAATGCCAACGCTCCCTTTTCCCTGTCCACTCACAAATACCAAAAACAGCCTCTGCTCTAGAAATTTTGGTTGGTACACACCTAACCCTGTCTGAGATACTGTGATTGTCAGAGGATAGCCCACTTGGTGACATGACAGATATTATTCACACAGAGTGAAAACAGGGACAGGGATTGCTAATGGGGGAATAAAATAAAGAAATGAATGCATAAGAGAAAACACTGTTAGAGGATGCAATTGGCATGAGTGACGAAAAAATAGCTTAACTGACAATTAAACTGCAAGCTAAGTTGCAGGACTTCCTCATTTTCTCCAGCATCAGCACTCAGCCCTGGAGTTTCATGTTCATTTCTCTCTGTCCATTTTACAACCACACACAAACAAAAGCACCGAAGCACGCCCACACCTCCCTTCCTCAACTGTGGTTTATATAGACTATGCATGCAAATCAAAAGACTTATGCATCAGGTCTGAAAGTTTCCATATATCTATTGCCCCTAGTAAACCGTGACCTTACACGGGGGCCTTAAAAACAGTTTCTAGAGATATACGAATGCAGTCTTGTGCTGTTGACCTCAAAACAAATAGTCTCTAAGCGGACTAGTTTGATGTGGTGAAAGAGGACTGAATAGCCAAAGCAGTATCACATGATTATTCGCCAGTAAAATGTAGCCCACAAAGTAACAACACGTGTACACGGTAGATCTCTCTCTACCAACTTCTGTAACTTTCTTCGTGGCGCATATTTAGCGTACTTGCATATTTATGCTAAATACAGCATTAATAAAACAAACACATAGGCGTCACAGAGGTCCTTCGAAATAGACTGTTAACTTATTAGGCAAAGGTTAGTTGCTTGAGAATCAATGTTTACAAACGTTTAAGAAGATATTTGGTTAAAGACAACGAATGTTGACAATGAATATGTGGGGTTATTTTTAGCTATAAAAGGCTGACTGAAAAAGGAAAGCGCAACTTCACGTTACCCCATTTGACACTGCGTTAGGACATAAGTGACTGTCTACGTTTGATAAGCCTGCCGCTAACTAGCTATTTCCTTACATAGGTTTTGCCGCTAACATTCCTAGTTCCGGAACTTAAATTGAAGAGGATAAATTCAAATTATACAAACCAAACTAACTTATGGCGTTAATGAGGTTGGTGTATCCAAGTGTCACTTTAAGCATAAAGACTAAAGGGGAGGCTAGTCTGACTATTGGTTCGGGCAAAAAGTTAGCTCTTGAATGTTAACTCCATGTATATGCACAGGAAGGTACTGTGACAACTTAATTATGGACATACAAATCCATTTATTATTAACGTTAATCTGCAGTGTTCACCAGCGTTAACGGCAAATGTAGGTAGCATGACTATTGCTGAAAAATTAAGGAATGCCGTGCCTGTTAACGTTAAGTATGGTGGCTTAACGCATCGACTAGCCTTCATCGACTGGGCTAACATTCCCGTAGGACACTGTCAACGGCAGCTGGCTAGCTAATGTTACAGTTCTTGCCTTACCACCCAGTTTTTGTGGTACGATTTGATCCCCTGTCAACATGTTCACACAAATATCGAAATGGCAACAAAATGAAAACTGGTACGCCTCACTGCTTTACTCTACGATACAGTATTCTATGTGCGTTCCTGTGCTAACTTACTTAGCTCACCGGCTATCTTATCCGAATTTCGGTGGCTAACTATGATAGCTGTCATAGTTATATAGCTGTGGTTTAAATTATACAGTAAACTCGGGTGTCATTTTACCTGCGTTCCAAAAGTTCTTCATCCGTAGGTGACTCCATGTTTCTAGATCCAGGGGGGAAACCGATTCCAATGTCAGCCTCCCCCCGTAATCTCTCTTGTAAAACCAAAAAACGCAGGTCGTTTGACAGGAAAGCTAGCCAGCTAGCTCGCCAGTGAGTTAACCCAGCCCTCAAAACATGACCCTTGTTTTTTTCGGTCAACACGTCAGCACGTCTTTCCCCATCTATTACATTTGATTTATTATATAATCTTCCATTGACTTACGGTATGTTTGTTATGTACCGCTTTTTTTCTGTGGTCTCATTTACAACACTCGACATTTGAGCTGAAGTCAATCCACTAAGACAAGATAGGTCCTTAGAGTCTTTAGGACTCTTTAGAAATCTTTAAAGTTTGCAACTGGAGTGTGTAAACCTGAGGAGGACTGCTAGCTGAGAGCTGACCAAATAAAGTTCCAAGGTGAGTAATTCAACCAAGTGATGTAATTGATGAATGATTATTATTATTATTATTATTATAATAGTAATAATAAAAATTAAAAGGTAACGTTAGCTACATCAGCAGGAGTTTGGCTGAAATCAAGCAGAAAATAAGAATGTGTTTGATCAGTTTAGCCATAATTACCATTTTTTTGGACCCCGATCAGTCAAGATGAAGGTTGGTCTGATCACCTCTCTTTCAGGAGCAAGTAGCATTAAAAGCTAAGATCTAGCCTATGTATTTACTTGAGGTTTATACAAAAGCCCATATTGATCAAAGATTGAACTGGTAAACCCAAGATGTATGAGGGAAAACAACTGGAAGTAATGGAATTTCAGAGTGAAATGGAAATGCTCAATGTTTATTTATTTCAGAATCAGATTGCATACAGTATCACAACAGGAATAGTTAGATCTAATTGATAAATATATGGACTGGAACTTTAAACATTCTATGCACACTCTGCATTGCACTGGCAAGCCATATGGGCCTCAGTCGTCTCCCTGAGGTCCACACTCTTCTGAGAGATGTTGATCAGATCTACGGATTAGCTCAGGGAGTCTACATAAAAATAAAAGAAAGTATCATGTGACACAGTACAGGATCAAGAAGAGCATTTTAAGGTCTGTGTGTTTATACACAGGCAAGCAGGCAGCCCCCCCCCCCAACTTAGACTCTGCATATGCAAATTGCACACATCTGCTGCTAATTGTTCTGTTTTTATATTTATATTTGCACCACGTATTATTATCATTACTGCTACTGCGGCAAGTACTGCCTATTGACATTTGCACTAAAAAACACAATTACAACAACTACCTCTAAATGCATAAAGCTGGAACACTCAGTGAACTTCACCTCATGCCTTGTCTGTCTTGTCATGCCCTGTTACATTAGTAGTATATTTAGGGTACTCTATGTCTTGTCTTGTCATACCTGTTATGTTATGTTAGGTAGTAGTACTAGGCAAAAGTAGCCTTAAGCTACTTGCACTTTATTTATTTATACAACTTTAGGATTAGAATTGTCTTGTTGTGCATCTGCACTGTTGTCAACTTACACGCATGGGATAGTGGGAAACGTAATTTCGTTTCCTTTGTATCTCAAGTACATGTGAAGAAATTGACAATAAAAGTGACTTTGACTTTGATACATACCAGAGGTGGCCTCAGCGTACAGGAAATGCAACTGCTCAAGGATGCTGTCCCCAGGAATGGCTTGGATAACACCATCAGCACCAATTGGCAGAGCAATGGGCAGAGGCAGACCCAGCTTGGAAATGGTCATCTGGACACATTGTGGTGGAACATCAGCATACAGTAACTGTAATACATTTGGAAAGAATCACTATATGGGAATGTTTGGAGATGTTTACCATTGGCAGCTTCACAATGACATTGAGTGTCCTTGCGGTGGGGATGGCAACAGTCAGTTCAATTTCCTTTTTACTGTTAGTGGCTTTGTTGGCGGTGATGCCAGCCATCAGAGCAGCACCAGGGATGTACTTGGACAGCCTAGATGGAAAATATTTATGAAGTGCATATTTTATTAGTTTTTACTGAAGAACAGATTATCTGGTTGCAGGGGTTCACAGAAATTACAAATTGCACAGAGTGAATAATCAAATGGATATCATCCTATTGAAATTTTGTTGGGTAATGACACAGTACTTGGTTGCGTAGGTAGTGACAATTGCTGGGATCTTCACCCATTCAAGCTCCAGACGGGCTGCAGGGCTTCCACCAAGAACACCAGCTTCTGCCTTCAGTGTGGTGGCATATTCCTGGCAGTCTGCTCCCCATGCAAGCTTCGCCTGATTACACAGATGTTTCAAACACTCTTAAATATTTACTCCAAAATCTGTAAAAGCAATCTCTAAAAACTCTGAAAATTATCTTCAAGACAACAATGAAGACAACCACTGAAGAAGTTAGAATTGCACCATGGCTTTGTGCTTGCTAAGAACAACACCATCAGCACACATCTTCCAGTTGTTATTCTCAGCCAGAGCAGCAATGATGGTCTGCAGTCTGTGGTGTTCTTTGTCAAGATAGGCAGCAGCCTGGTATCCCAGCAACTTCTGGTCAGCTCTCACGGCCCGGAGGATGGCCACCACAGCAGGAGCAAAAGCGTTACCAAGGAATTTGTTCTAGGAGTAAAGATTAAAAATGACAATTTTTTTTTTTAATTTTCATCCAGTCCCATACTTTCATCCAGTATAAGGTTTATGACATGTCATGGATCTTACCTGTTGATAAATGGCCTCAAAGCTGGATGCACTGCTTCCACTGCTTCTTAGCCTCTGAGCAGAGCTCCTTTGAGAGACCAGGTGCTGACAGCCAGTCACAAATATTGAAGTTAGATATTGTCTGTTTCACAGTAATGTATTTTAAAGGTGCCCTGCCACACATCTATATGGTTCAAATTGTTCTCTTAGGTCTCCAAAGATTGTATGTAATTTTAGTTGGGCTGAAAACGGTTCAAGGAGACCTATAAACAACCTATGCAAACTGTTCAAAAAGCCCCAGTGAAAAGCACCTTGTTTTTTCAGCATATGATAATATGCCTG
Source organism: Tenualosa thibaudeaui (assembly GCA_027481765.1). Classification (NCBI taxonomy): domain Eukaryota; kingdom Metazoa; phylum Chordata; class Actinopteri; order Clupeiformes; family Clupeidae; genus Tenualosa; species Tenualosa thibaudeaui. Next base: position 15,048,944 of record JAIFZK010000023.1, on the reverse strand, counting down.
ATGGCCTGATGATGAACTGTGCTGTGATTCGCTGCTGTCATGTCAGCATTGCAAGGCATGTCAAGTAAATCGTTTGTTTGGCATTAGTTCTCTAACGTCAGTATTCACATTTACATTTATGCATTTAGCATTTTTTTATCCAAAGCGACTTACATTTTGTCAACTATCAGTTGTTCAGGGCCCGTCTCCCCTTGAGCAACTTAGGGTTAAGTGCCTTGCTCAGGGGCACTTAACGGTGGCAGCTGGGATTCGAACACACAACTTTTCAGGCTACTTGCACGCTAGCCTAGTTCCTTAACCGCTATGCTACCTACCGCCCCCAAGGAATTCTAAGAGATGCAGAACTAAAAGTGTTGGAATATTACATTTTAGAGGAAATGAAGGAAGACATAGACTATGATAAGCACATCCATCAGTTGTTTGGAGACTGTAAACAGACACTTTGCAGCGGTAAGCTTGTAATGTGTAGGGTTTCACACTACCCAACGTAACCAGATAACTGCTTCGTTATCGCAAGGTTACTGTTACAACCACAGGTTAAAACTTACGGAGCCCGTTGTATTTGCCAAAGCTGACAAGTCATTCTTTTCGAAATGTGCTGGACACAGAAATAATAAGGGACTTATTCACTGCACCCGTTTGTCCCTAACCTAAAAACACAGCATACTAAAGACACAACGTTGCTGTTCTGTCTGTTATCTTCATTTTTCATCTTTATCTTTCATTTTATGGATATTCAGTGATCTCACATAGTTAGGATTTCGTGGGGCACTAATCAAATACAGAAGAGCATGGATTGGGCTATAATTCAGTACCCTCCGGCAATGGCTCAAGCTTGGACTATCTTGCGTAAACTTGATCAACTTTTCAGATTGGCCTGATTTCTCATTTTATTTCTTTCCATTGGCTATTTCAGACAGCAGATATTTTATTAAATTTTCACATACACCATATAACTCAAACTCATATAGACCTACCATATTTCAAAAACAACAGGTAAAACAGTTTGTGTGGCAGGGCACCTTTAAAGGAACATGTGAAATATTTTGAGCTCCCCACTCCTACTGTAAAAAGTAATTAAAATACCTGGTTCTTGTGGAATTTCTTGAATGGGTATTCCTTAAAGGAGGCCTTTAGAGCAACATGATAAAAGAAAATGTTTAAAGGATAGTTTGCACCATTGGAATGGAAATTGTACGTAAATTGAAGCTTATTACTGTCATTTTGTTGAACATAATTCACAAATAACAATAATTCTGACACATTGAAAATCTTGATAAACCATACATGCAGTGTGGTCCCAACTCACCTTCGACATGCGAGAGCTGGATGAGCTAGATGAGCTGGATGAGCTGGACCTGGACCTGGAGGAGCTCAACAAGCTGCTGAGGCCAAAGATGCTGGAGCTGAGCAGACTGGACCCAGAGCTGCGGGAGCTTGAAGACTTCCTGCTCTTAGAACGAGATGAAGAGTGGGAAGAACTAGAGGACCTTCGGCTAGAACGGCTAGAGCTGGAAGAACTGGAAGAGCTGTTCCTCAGAGCAGGCTCAATGATCTTTTTCAGTTTAGAAACAATAGGGCTTTGCTGATAAATGATGTTGATTTCCTTCAGGAGCTTCTCTGCAGCCTTGGGTCCAACTTGAACTTCAAGCTCCAGTCTCTCAGTGGCAGGGCCATCAGCTACATTGTAGACAAAAAATGATTTAAACTACCTGAGTACTCCCGTACACTAGAAATTCTTTATATTTAATAATAATTTTTTAAAAAGCGCTACCTGGTTTCACAGCAACAAGAGCAGCATGCTGTCCAATCAGGTTGTGCAGAGGACTGTTCCTATTTAAGGCAGCATTGCTAGAGGTGAATTCAAAACATCCCTTGAGTCCCAGGAATGCAGCAGGGACACAGATGGTCTTATGCATTGGTGCGTTTGCCCTCAGCTGAGGTTGAGCTCCAGATGATGTAGCAGAGTAAGTGATCTCAGCAGACTGAGACTAAGAGAGGAAGAATCGTGTGCAAACTTAACACTTCAGAACAGCACATCAGAAAATGCTTTTAAGTGTGACAAGAATAGCTTGGTCAAGAATAGCTTGTAATTAGTCTTACCAAACTATGCTCTAAAGAAGACCGACTCTGAATGGACGCCTGCTGTGCAGCAACAGCAGGTACAATCGGTGTGATTCTCTCAGCTGCAAGGTTCTCGATGTTACGTGCAATAGCCAGGGTCTCAAAACTAGGAACAGTAAACAATCATCACTTAGCGTCATTAATATCTATTTTACTACCACAAAGAGTGCAGCGCAGGTTCTGTTACCGGATCTTAGCAATGTGCTCTGGTGCCTTAACTGGGAGAGCCTCGATCTTGAAGTTCAGTTTGGGAATGTCAGCTTTTACAGCCAGCTTAGCAGGCAGTGCAGTGACAGCCTCGGCTCTGGCCATGACAGCAGCCTGGATGAAGGCGGTGTTGACTCCCATCACAGCAAAGGTGTGCATGGAGACGCTAAGGAAGGAAAAACAATGTTAGAAGATTTAATGCTTTACATTAAAAAAGTGTGTGGATATCTATAAGGACATGTACCTTGGAGTGGTCTCAGCTTCCAGCTGAATGTCTGCTTTCAGCAGCTCAGCAGCATTGAGAGGTTCAGCAAATGGAGGAGTAATGATGGCTTTCACTGTTGATGTTGGATGAAAGGGAGATGTGTTGATTTAGAAAAATAGTATTACAATAAATGCCAGTTAATGATATTAATGACCTCTGTAAAACTAAAAACTTACTCCTGATGGTAGCAGCAGCAACAGCAGCAGAGTAGAGACTGAGCTCCATTGGCACACCAGCAGCTGTGGGGAAGATGCGGCGCACCTCAGCAGCCAGAAGAGGCTTAGCGGCCTGAGCAGTGATGCCATTCTGCAGTGCCCGCAGGGCATCCTTCATCATGGTCTTGGCACCAGCACTGGTGGCAAGCTGGAAATGGTTATGGTTATGTTTATGGGTTCTTTGCAGATGCTTTCATCCAAAGCAACATATAATATATGACACAAAATGATAATATTTTAAATTCCAGTGAAATTCCAGTGAGAAAGCAATTAGAGAATGTAATATCAATTATATTTCTACACCTTAATTACAGTAAATTAGTGAAATCTTATTGGGAGACTACTAATGACTAATGTCTAATGCCATTTAATTAAGAAAGTAAAGTAAAAATGAAAGCAGTTTAAACTTGCTGATGAAGGGAGACAGAATTATATGTACCTGAATGGCTTGATCAACAGTAGCTTTGTCAATGTTGGCAAAAGCAATCTCCTGTCCCATGAATTTTAAGTAGACAGATGCAAGTGGCTGGCTACTTGGCAAAGACTTCCATTCAGCAATCTGCAGGAAAAAGAATATATGATTGTGTCAGGCAAATGCTATTATTTATTCTGAAGATATTAACATGTGATACTGAAAAAAAAAGTAACTTCAGTTTCACATACTGCTTTCATGACATTCTTCATCTTGATGATCCTGCCATCCTTCAGATCTTCCAAAGCGCGAGTTTTCAAAAGGGCCTCCTGAATTCCCTCAGTTCTCAAGCCAACCTCCAGGACATCAGCAGCAGCTCCAGCAAGATAGGCACGAGCTTTGGCCACAACAGCTCTGGGCAGAATGGTGGCACCATCATTGATGATGAAAGCACTGGCAGCAGCACCAGCCATTTCGGGGCCTTTATAAGTAGAAAATCTGATCTCAGAACAAGGACAAACTTCAGTCGATAAAGCCTTTCACTTTACTTCAGATATCTGGTTTAAAGTTATGAACAAGTTAGTAAGTAAGCTTACTTCTGTAGATGTCAAGATGGATGGCCTTGCTGTAGCGATAGCTCAGTCTGTCAAGCTTAGGGCTCAGGATCTTGATGGCAACATTGCTGGCAGCAGCTCTAAAATGAGAATTAATAACCATGTCAGACAAATAACCATGGTTCATGAGGACAACAAAATATGGAAAGCCATGTAAGAATTCGCTTACACAGTGGCATAGTCTGGGGCAGTGCTTCTGGTGAAGGATCTAATATAGGAATACACAAAGCTGACAATCTGCATACTGGTCTCCTTCCTCAGAACGCTAGCAATAGTAGATACCAGTGCAACTGTGGGTTTGGTCTCAAACAGAACCACAGCAGCCACCATACGCAGCTCAGGGTGAAGAGCCTTGTCCATGAACAGCTGCAAGGCCACTGGTTGAATCTACAAGACCAAATAAGTATATATTAAATTTGAAGACATCAACATTATAAAAAGACATCAATAAGCAATTTGCAATTCTCCCTTTTAGGTAAAGACATAATGACTTACCAATCTGGGTTCCCTCTTAGCAATGTTTCTGAGAGCCAGGATGGCATCGACTTGCGCTCTGATGGGGAGAGCAGCAGCAGCAGAGCCAAATCCAGGGAGCAACTTCATGATTGGTTTAAGACTGGCAGGATGACCAGCGTTACCCAGTGCTTTGACCAGCAGGGTGATTTCAGCAAGATCAGCCTTTGAAATGGCCTCAGCTGCCCGTTCATGGATAGGCTGAAGAAGGAAGTTTAATATGTAAGTTATGAAGAAATACTATTTTAAAGTTCTAATAGTAAATGCAACATTCACCTGCAGGAGTTCAGCTGAGCAAGTAGGAACTGCAGCACAGTGCTTGGCAATCATGGTACCATATCCCAGAATAGCAATCTCACGCAGAATAGGGTTTGCCTGAACCTTGTGGTGCAGTGCCAGGGCCTGTGTGATTAGAAGAGAAGAGTTACAAGTATTGTCCTTTCAAAAAAATGTTTAATGAAAATCTTTACAACATGTACCAACTTACAGAGACAAGTCTAATGATCTCCAGATCAGATGGAACCATGTGTACAGCAGCTAAAAGCATCTGAGCAGTTTCGGGAATGGTGACGTCTTCAGCCAGGAACTTCTCCTTGATGAACTTAACAGCAGCTGGTGTTCCAACAACAGGAATAGCATCCAGAATCCAGCGTCTAAAAGCCCATTGTAGTTCTTACTTGATGTATCAAACTGATTTACATACAGTATGGACATATTTTTCATTATGGACAGCAGTAAGGACACAAAGCAACTCATACCTGTATTCTGGCCTGGTCTTGTACTGAGTCCAAATGGCTTCAATATTCTCCTGGCTGGCCACGCGCAAGACTTGAATCAGCTGGATAAACTTCAGAGGAGCGTCCTCATGGACCCTAGCCACGTTGTTTGTAACCAGATGATGCAGAATCTCCACAATCTAAAAAATATTGAGATGATAAAGAATCTGAAAATAAGTTAGGAAGATGTTTTCTTGTTATATGCAAGGCTGTAAATTCACCTGAGCCTGTGCATTGTTAATCCTCAGAAGCTGAATTGGAGACTGAAGAATTTCAGTGGCAAATTCATAGAACAGAGATCCACGGGCGACATATTCTGTGTTGATGGGCGCAATGGGGGCCTTCTCAATCTCCAGGAAGGTCAGGCTTTGCCTGGAGAGGGAAAGGATAGTTATAAGGCCCCATTATAAGATATAAACACATTCCACAATAGGATTATACAGTATTTAATAGGACACATACTTGGCTTCCATCTGTGCGGCTCCACTCATCTTAGCAACAGGTGTGACCTGATGAAGTTCCCGGACTGTGGCTTCAGTGATCAGAGCACCAGTGGCGCTTGGTTTCATGATGTAACTGTAGGTTGCAGCTCCAGTCAGGCTCTTTGCTTGCTGTATGTGTGAGATTAAACAATTATTAGAGGGTTTACATAATTAGACATTGCCGTCTCTGAATTAAATTACTTTGTTGCTTACCAGTGTTTCCAAGTAAGCCAGGCCCAAATCTTTGATGATTCTGTCTTGGCAGTTGGTGAGGTCTTTGGACTTAGTGACAAGAATGTGCTCTGCTTTGACATCCTCACTGATGATGTAGTGGGTCTTGCACACTCCCTGAGCTCCAGCCTTAAGAGCAATGATGGACATATTGAGATAGCTGGACATCATTTAAAAACAATAGTGTGACCCTTCATGTGTATTGTCTTACCTCTTGCATCTCATAAACATTCTGGGTCTTCTTGAGGTTGAGCTGAAGAATGTTCAGGATACCTCTGTGGACATTCAGAACTGTAGCAGAGACTCCAGCAGGGGCAAACACCTTACCGACCACACCATTGGCATACTCAAACTTGATTGGAATCAGAAGCTGAGAAGCCAGTGCTGAGGTGAGCTTAGTGGCTGGGACGAAGGGGTCCTTTGGCCAGACACCACTGTACTCAAAGATCTCAGGATCTGCAAGCTAATAAAACACATTTGAGCATTCATTAATGATCACTGACTCAATTTCATTTCAAAATACTTTTTTATGTCTGTTCAGTGGAATAATACCTTCAGCAAGTAGGTGTTTTGAGCCATTGCACTGATGAGAACCTTGCTGCTGACTTTTAGTCCTGCTCTTGCCAGACCTTCCACAGGAAGACCTCCAAGAAGCAGTGCCTCATATTTGTACACGTAGGTCTTGGAAGGGTCAAATTCAGGAGCTGTAGAAATGAAAAAGGTTTTAAGATCCTTTTCTGCATTGAAATAATCCCCCAATATTCTAATAATAGCTAAAGTTATTAGGTGCCTATACTTACCAAGATTCACATGTTGACTCGCTAGAACAGAATTTAAAAAAAGAACATAATTTTTGTCAACATATTTTTATGGACACGCTACTCTGAGCTTCTTGTTTTCAACTAGAATTTTAAAATGTTAAACTTCTGTTCAACCAACACCAAAAATGTTACTTACCCACAAGGGCTAAAGTCAGTGCAAGCATAACAACTCTCATTGGTGGATGGATGTAAAGAACAGACCCAGCAAAATCCTCTTTTATACTCCTAATGTTGCTGAGAACATGTTTAATCTGAAATATATCATTAACTTGATTGCTTAGTTTGAACTCTCCTTGTACTGTCACAATGTTCATTCAAAGTCATGAAGGGACAGATATGTTAGGTTGACCTGACCGTACTTCTATGTGCAGGTGTCCAACAATCCACTGACCTGGATCAAAACTCTTTTCTACCTGCACTGTCAAATTGATCAATATGTACATATTATAAGAATTGAAATGTAGCCTCAAATCCCATAGATACAGTATTTAACTTTAATTATAATCACCAAATTGAAGAGTAGTAATTTTCCAGACATAGGTCAGATCTTATTAGGACAAAGATATTTATGTCAGATAAGATGTCAGATATTTACACTAAAATGTATTCATGTTACAAACCCTTTTAAAGAGGAGGTGTTACAACAGTGTATGTATATATTTTCATTAATGTAACATTACCACATCATCTAAAGATGCATTTTGTTGTTGCCCTCTGTAGAATTCTTAATTATGGAGAAGCCTAAAACTGTCTTGAATTAATTGGGTGCTCTTTATGATATGATGTCTTCCTACATTATGCAAAAATATTCAGGTAATTTCAGTGCAAAATTTCAGCCTAAACAGTAGGCCCAGTGGGTGGGAATTGTTTTTCACTGAATTCATTTTGTGCCACCGGATGTCAGTCTGACCTGTGTGACGTGTGATATGACAAATGTCTGATATGTGAAATGGCAATGATGAGTTTTGTGTTCTCTGGACTTTGCTGGTCAATATGAATGATGTTAGCCTCATACTTACGAATTAATGTGAATGTGACACAAATTGTGGGGTTTGTTGTGACACTGCAACACTGATACCTGTGAACAGTTTCCAACAAAATTGGAGAACAAAAGAAAATAAACATAATTTTGGAATAAAAAATAATTACAATTGTAAATAGCCTTTCTCTTCTTCTGTCTTATGAGTACACACAGTAGACACTGTGATTTCAAAATGAGCTATCCAGAGGTGCATGGACAGATAGCGGAAATCTTCCATAGAGTGACAGAAGGTAAAAAAACAACTTACCCATTAAACTCTTAACACTGAAACCACGCACTTCAGAGCCCAATCAACTAACAATAAAAGACAATAATGTTTAGTTATTTAAAGCAGAATAAAGAAGGGTTTACCATGGCTTTGATGAATTAGGAGATGTTGTACATGGCCAAAGAGTCATGAACAGGATGCATGGTTGTACCCTCCTTCATATGAAAATTTTGAATTTAGAAATAGCCAATAAAATATGGGCGAATTAGAACAAAGCCTACATGTGATGTCAAATTGTGGTTGCAAAGAGAGCACCATTAGCTAAAAGAACCATTAAAATACCGCACCTAAATTGAAGGTTTTAATTGGCACTTGAGCTTATTTTTGATCAATTAAAGTTTAATTTATTCTATTTCAACATCAGAAAACGGTACAACACATTGAGTCAGCTCAGTGTTTCCACAAAATTGCTATAGGCCTACATTTTGTACAACAACTTCCTCTCCCACCAGTTTAGGCTTATAATATCAAAAGCACAATGATTAAAATGTTCAAAAGTAAAGTTAACCAACTTCTAGTTTTGAAGGTTTATCAAACCTTCATATGGTTTTGAATGCCAGAATAAGTCTCCTTTTTGCCACCTAGACTGGAAGCTATAGCACCTGTTGACCACATGAGGGTGTTAGAACAGGGATTCAAATATATTTGACCCCAAAGTACAACAAAATCCAGAATCATAGTGCATCATCTAAACCAGGGGTGGGGAACCTTTTTTGACATCAAGGGCCACATCAGTCTTTCTAACTTGTTTTGAGAGCTGGACTTTTTTTTGTTTTTACCAACATGCTGAACACATAGACACTTTTAGAATTACCAAAATTGAATCATAGAAGTTCCAGAAGACTGCCTAACTGATTATTAGGCTACATTACATGTGAGAGCATCTCTAGTGACAGCACCAATATTCATAAAATCTTCTACACTTCTGTATTATATTACTTTCAACATGGAAGTCATAACTTTTTCAGTGTCACATTCACATTCACATCATCTCAGTGTCACATTCTGAATATTCTGAATACGTTTAAACATTATTACTTCCAGTAATCGCCTATGCTTGTCATTTGTTAACATTTTATTTAAAAATCGTTTGTTTTGTTTTTTTTTCTCAGTCAACTGGGCCTTGCCTCCACGGGATCAAAGACTTTGTTGGACCAGACGTTCCCCTCCCCTAATCTAAACCAAAGTCCACTCTGTCTAATCTACTTAACTACAGCTATATTGTATATATATGTATTTACACAGTTAGGAGAAAAAAGAGAAAGTTTGAAGTAATTTATATTTTTGCACAAAGAAGAAAAGACATGTTGCACCTGTGTTAAACAATAATTTTGTATTTAAGGTGCCTTGCCATACATCTATAGGGTATTTTAAATTGTTCTCCAAATAGGTATGAGGTCTCCAAATATGGCATGGACAGGAGAGCATGGACTGAGCATGGCCTTGCAGCTCTGGAATTGTGTCTTCTGGCCACTGATCAGATCTGTTTTCTTTTTATGTTGACTTTAGCTTTTGATTGTTCACATACCCAACTACTTAGTTGATAGTCTGGTCACTGTTGCAAAAATTACATATCCATAAGTTCACTGACTCCCTCCTGGCTAAATGCCAAGAAAACTCACTACCTTCAATCATGAAGTCTCTTACCTCCATAATAATGAATGGTACATGACAGATGAAGAGAAATGTGACTCCCAGGCATGTCTTACAACAGACACATCCTGGAATGTGAACTGCCACTCCCTATTTACATAGGCCTTAATGTACATGCACAAACCAGAAGCAAGAAACTTGTCCAGCATTTGTACTGTATGGTGTTAGCATTTCATATAACAGAATTTTGCAAATTGAAGAATGGCTTGCAGTCTATGTGTGAACACTTTGAAGTTGATGATGTTGTAGCTCCTGCTTTTCTCTGCCAAAGGCACTTCACAGTTGGTGCCCTTGATAATCTTGACCTCAACCCAAGTTCAACAACTTTTGTGATGTCCTTCCATGGGACTAGAACCAGCATGTTTCAGTTGCCAACCAAGGGAGAGTGTGGTGTTCCAAGACCAGCTCAGATCATGATAGCACCTTCTGCCTGTGGCATTAAAAAACACCTCTGTTGTAGCGCCAGAGTACGATGTATGCCCAGTTAGACTTTTATTGGTGGATGCAAGAGCAGAAGACCACAAATGGGTCAAACCAAGGGAGAGTGTGGTGTTCCAAGACCAGCCATCATGATACCACCTTCTGCCCGTGGCATTAAAAAAAAACACCTCTGTTGCAGCGCCAGAGTACGATGTATTCCCAGTTAGACTTATTGATGGATGCAAGAGCAGAAGACCACAAATGGGTCAAACCAGAGTCTTCCAACACAAAAGATATTTCAGAGACATGTTCTCAGCCTGTTTGAAACTATTAGAACAATTGGCAATCCATTCCTGGATGATTTCAAAGACTTGACAGTAACACTTGACAGTTGTAACTGTTGTAACTGAAGCTGTGGTCAATACAAGTATAAGTAGCTTTATTGTCAATTTCTTCACATGTACAAGACATACAAAAGAATTGAAATGTATTTTCGCTCCCCCTGTGGTGGGGTGGAACAAGAGGTTGCTGTGTTCATCTTGGAAGATACATGAAAAAAACAATACAAAAACAATACAAAAGGCTCCTGATGAGCGCTCCTGATGAGCGCAGCAAATCCATCCATGAACCAATCAAAAGAAATTTGTTGGAACTCTTCAGGCAACCTTGAGAAACAGCAAGGGAAGAAGAAGAAAATGCTTCAAAACAATATGATGCTATTTGGTTAGCTGTACATTGCAATGCAAAGCTGTGAGAGTGACTTAAATTAATTCTTTGCACATGAATACAGTCCTTCACTCCTTCTCTCTGAGACTTCGGAAAGCTTCACCTGCCAGGTTTAAAGTCTGACCTGTTACAGTGTATTGAGCAGCCTGAGCAATCAGAGCCACTCTCAAGCTATGACTGCAAAATTCTGGATGGAGCTGTCGTTGTTTACTGCCTGCCCACTACAACAGTGAGCACATTTGATGCAAATAATGTTTTCATCACCTACCTGCAGAGGCAGCTAAAGGATGCTGGGAGGTTGGATGTAGTATGGGATAGGAAGTCCCCATGTGAAAAAAGAGGATAAGGTATTCTCAGGCTAAACAAAGCTTCCAGGCAACTGGATGGATTTTCTACGGGACCCACTAAATAAGAAAGTACTTTTTTGCCCAAAGTGAAGAGTTCAGCTGGAGTTATGAGCCAAGTCTGTCTATGTGCATACTGTGGACACTGATGTCATTGTGATCCTTGCAGGCCTTTTCCATGATTTAAGTCTGATTCAGCTTTTGATTGATTTCTGGGTGGATTTTAGCATGGGCAAGAAATACAGATTTTTCCAAATGAATAGTATACACAAAAGTCTAGGAGAGGAGGAATCTCAGGCACTGCTTATGTTTCATGCATATTCTGGTTGTGATACAACATCTGCCTTCAGTGGTAAGGGTAAGAAGTCAGTTTGGTGGGCCTGGTAAGCCCATGAGAATGCTACTAAAGCATTTGTCTTGCCAAACAGCGATTCCAGCAATTACATGCCCACTCTTAGCAGTTCCAGAAGCTTGAGAGGTTGACTGTTATCCTGTATGACAAATCCAGTCCTTTGAGCTTCATCAACCAGAAGAGAAAATAACTTTTCTTTCAGCAGGATGCACTCCTTCAACATCTTAAATGGGCAGTGTTTCAAACCAGATTATGGGTGACCAGCAAACAAGCACAAGTTCTCCCTTCCCCAAAAGACTAGGGATGATCCAAGGAATCAGGGCCATGGGAACTAGTTTGGTTGGTGCTCCCAGAGATCCCAATAGCCTGCAGAGAGTTGATTCAATGCTGTTGTAAAGGGGATTGTTCCACCTGCAAATGGTTCAAAGCAAATTTGGATTGCTCACCTCTTTGCAAATGCAGCTGTATCAACTAAACACCATTTACCTCACATCATAACAGACACAGCATTACATCTTTACTTAGATCTATATTTTTTGTGGAACAGACACTGATAATGATCGGAGATGTAAACAATTACAGCTTAAGTTCTTTCCCAGTACTTATTTTAATTTGAGACTTGTGTTAAATCTTCAAATTCAAAGACTTGATTACCATGTAATGGTTAAAGTTCAGAATTAAAGTTAAAATGATTTAAAAGTTCAAAATCATTTGTTTCTGCTATAAGCGGAAGTGTGTTCATTTTCCAACACATTATAACACATATTAATTAATTCCTTGTAATAAAAGTTATTATTACGTCTTTATATAAATACTCTCTCTCTGTATATATACATAAACTTTCCAAATTGTCTTTTGTAAAAACATCAAAGTTGCTATCTAATTTTTAGAATATTTTGTCATCCTATATGACATGTTACAAAGTGTTTTTTAGAGGGCTCCACGGATTTTGCAGTTGGTAGTGTGGTTGGGAGAGAGATTGTGTGATCAGGGCATGAGAGTGTGGTAATAACCTTGAAACTGGAACCATGTGTGAAGGCAGAGAAACTCATAGGATAAACTGACTTTGTATAGCAAAAACTGGTAAAAGTGGACTTTCTACCCGAGCTGGGTGAAAGGATGTTGAGGCTGAATTCAATGAGTTTGTGGTCAGATGCCAAGATCATAGCTATTGACAGTTGGTGGCATAAGACCTGTAGTGCAAACTAAATCTCGAGTATGTCCACAGGAGAGAGTACTTGTGACTGACATTTACTATTACTACTGTTAATTGTCATTTTTCATATATGAATACTTGTAATTTCAAGAAACGTGCAAATGCATGTGACTTGCTCATGTTTGCTTTATTTAACAGTTTAACACATAGGCAGAGGATTGGATATTGGGAAGATTTGACATTTTCAAAGATCAAATTGTTGCATTCTATGCACACCGGGCATTGCACTGGCAAGCCATATGGGCCTCTGCAGTCTCCCTGAGGTCCACAGTCTTCTGAGAGATGTTGCTGAGATCCTGGACGATGGAATCTAAAGAGGACATATGTAATACTTGTCAGACAAACCTGTCCACAATTAAGCAAAAAGAAAAAGTTGAAAGCTGAAATTCAGAAATATGGTGTTGCATATTTATTGCAACCCAAAAAATCCCAAATAGTCTGGTCTCCCAACACTTACCAGTAGACAGACAGTGGAATCCAATAGTGACTGGCATGGTCTTCACTGGGAGACACCCAGGCAGACAACGCAGCACAGGCTCAACAGAGTAGCATTTAGACTCCTGTCCATTCACAATCATCTGTTTCTCCAGCTTCACAGATTCAAGCTTCAGATGGCATTCTGTAGAATACATAGATGTGTCAGCACATTATAAATGGTGAAGACAAACAAAGAAAATCTCGAAACAGTGAATAACTGCTCAGAGATGTCTTTCTTACGAGTGCTGTCACGGCAGCTCTCAGCAGGAAGTGTCCAGGAGTGGGCAAAGCTGACGGGGCTCTTTGTCTGATAACCACTGGGAGTGGTGTACTCCTGTCTGATCTCTCCGTCGGCTCTACCACAGACACCACATGTGCGGCCCCTCATCCAGTCCACAACATTGATCTGAAAGGACACAGTGACAAAGTCTAACTTCTGTTACATTTCCTTAGAAATTACCCAGATGTAAGATCAGTTCACACTGTATTTACCCTCCATGAGTCCTTGTCAAAGTAAGCCTCCTGGAGACCAAAGTGAGGAGCATGCAGTGACAGGCCCTGAGCTTTCTGTCTGATCTGGATAGGGGCTAAAACCAAAACCATGTTGTGAAACCACTGCATTGGGAAATATATTATTGGATCAGTGGAAGACAATAAAAAATACCCAGTTTACCTGTGGGATGTTGGTATGGAAGACTGGAAGCGGGAACTTCCATACCATTAACCTTCACCAGCACATCATTGCCCCTGGCGTGCAGGTCAACATCCCTGCAAAAGGTCACAGCAAATTCATCAGTATTTTCAGCCCCTGTACAATCATATTTTGGGGTGTGCACATCTGATGGATACTTACAGGTCAGCAATCTTGATATTAATGTGATTCTGCCCAGTGAGCTCATGCTTAAATAGGACCATGAATTTAAGCTCAGGAGTACAGTCCTGGGCCAGCACTTGGTAGCAGGAGGCTGGCATCTCATTCTTGTACTGCTTGTTGTTGAATGTGGTCAGAATGTTCTGGGCCATGCTACACTGAGCTAAAACAAATCATAGACCATGAATGAATGTTTGATGATTTTTTTTTTATGGGAAAATGAATCCCTCAGGTGTTTATACTTACCAGAACTGGCCTCAGCATACACAAAGAGCAACTGTTCAAGGATGGTCTCCCCAGGAATTGTTCGGACAACAGCATCAGCACCAATTGGCACAGCAATGGGCAGAGACAGGGCCCGCTTGGAGAGAGTCATCTGAGCACAGAAAACTTGCAGTGTGACTGACCATCAACAATGGATATGTTTTGAATTATGAATCTATTTGAAGATATTCACCTGTGGCAGTTTCACAATGACATCCATAGTCCTTGCGGTGGGGATGGCAACAGACAGTTCAATTTGCTTTTCACCGTTCTTGGCTTTGTTAACGGTGATGCCAGCCATTAAAGCTGCACCAGGAATGTATTTAGCCAACCTAGATGGTCACAGAAAATGTAGAGAATAAGTGCATACATTGTGAAGTAAATGTATGGAATGGATATCGACCCATTAAGGTAACTTGTTGGCCAATGACAGTACCTGGCTGCGTAGGTAGTGACAGCTCCAGGGATCTTAACCCATTCAAACTCCACACGAGCTGCAGGACTTGCACCAAGAAAACCAACTTCTGCCTTCAAGATGGTGGCATACTCCTGGCATTCAGCTCCCCATGCAACCTTGGCCTGATAACACAGATGTTTCACACTCTTAAATTCACTTCAATATACATAATCTCTGGCTTTCTCCAATTTATCAACTGCAAGCCGTAAATGAAGGTGAGAGGGTAAAATGTGAGAATTGCACCATGGCTTTGTGCTTGCTAAGAACAACGCCATCAGCACACATCTTCCAGTTGTTATTCTCAGCCAGAGCAGCAATGATGGTCTGTAGTCTGTAGTTTTCCTTGTCAAGATAGGCAGCAGCCTGGTATCCCATCAACTTCTGGTCGGCTCTCACGGCCCGGAGGATGGCCACCACAGCAGGAGCAACAGCGTTACCAAGGAATTTGTTCTAAAAATATGGATTGACAATAATATTGTCAAAGTGACAATATTTCTTTTCACTCACACATTAATCCATTGTAACGTTTGTGCTGATTAATGATCCTCACTTTTTGGTAAATAGCCTCAAAACTGGATGCACTGCTTCCACTGCTTCTGAGCCTCTGAGCAGAGTTTCCTTGAGAGGCCATGTGCTGACAGACAGTCACAAATATTGAAGTTATATATTTTTGACATTAAGTTATTTTTAATAAGCTGTGAAATATGTTTACCTCTCTGCTATTACTACAATTGAAAGAAAATACCTGGTTCTTGTGTAATTTCTTAAATGGGTGTTGTTTGAAGGAAACCTACAGGACAATAGGTTTAGGAAAAGTTGCAGGAACATCATTTTGTTTGTAATGAATAACATTTCTGTAAGTCTGACACATTAATGTATGCAATGTGATTTGGTAATGTGATGTGGACAATAATTCTGACACATTGGAAATCTTGATAAACCATACATGCAGTGTAGTCCCAACTCACCTTCGACATGCGAGAGCTGGATGAGCTAGATGAGCTGGATGAGCTGGACCTGGAGCTGGAGCTGGAGCTGGAGGAGCTCAACAAGCTGCTGAGGCCAAAGATGCTGGAGCTGAGTAGACTGGAGCCAGAGCTGCGGGAGCTTGAAGACTTCTTGCTCTTAGAACGAGATGAAGAGTGAGAAGAACTAGAGGACCTTCGGCTAGAACGGCTAGAGCTGGAAGAACTGGAAGAGCTGTTCCTCAGAGCAGGCTCAATGATCTTTTTCAGTTTGGTAACGATTGCACTGCCCTGAGGAGCATCAATGATGTTGATTTCCTTCAGCAACTTCTCGGCAGCCTTGTGTCCAACTTGAACTTCAGCCTCCAGTCTCTCAATGGCTGGGCCATCAGCTTTATGAAAGAATTAATTTTAGACAAACATTTTCAACAACATACATTTTCTAAATATGTGTTTTGATGAATTACATTACCTGGTTTCACAGCAACAAAAACGGCATGCTCTCCAATCAGGTTGAGAAGAGGAATATTCTTGATGAAAGCAGCATTGCTAGAGGTGACTTCAAAACATCCCTTTATTCCAATAAAAGCAGCTGGGAAACAGACGGTCTTGTGGATTGGTGCACCAGCCCTCAGCTGAGGTTTCAGATTAGATGCCAAGTCGGAGTAAATGGTCTCAGAGGACTGGAAATAGGACAATGAGAACAGTAACTGTATTGCTTTGATTACTGGACAAAAATATATGACAGCAAGAACTAAGGAAGAGTTTTCAGTGGACTTACTGCACTGCGAGAGGACATTGTGGAGGCAAACCTCTCACTGGACCTCAGGTGTGCAGCAACAACTGGTACCATTGGTGTGATTCTCTCACCTGCAGGGTCCTCATTGTTGCGGGCAGCAGCAAAGGTTTCAACACTAGCAACAAATTAATATGAACAAAATTACATAGCAATATAAAACATTAAAGGAGAAGTCCTGATGCTTCACACAGGCATAGCATGCTAGCACTAAGGGAATAGTGTTGCCCATGCAAAGAAATCAGAATTTTAGCCATTAACAAGGCTAAAAGTAGCTTTACACTTCATTGGTAGAATTCTGAGGGCACTGATGTTTCCATACACCCCAGTGTGAAGTCCACTTCACACTGGACTTATCCTTTAGCAGCTGTTAATATTGGAATTTCATAGCTACAGGTATCATTACCGGATCTTAGCAATGTGCTCTGGTGTCTGAACTGGGAGAGCCTGGATCTTGAAGTTCAGATTGGGAATGTCAGCTCTTGCAGCCAGCTTAGCAGGCAGTGCAGTGACAGCCTTGGCTCTGGCCATGACAGCAGCCTGGATGAATGCAGTGTTGACTCCCATCACAGCAAAGGTGTGCACGGCAACACTAAGATAGCAGAAGTAATTATTTAAGGTGCTGCACTTGAAACACTGTTGTTTTAGGAGTGACCTGTGTATGTTAAAAGAATGTACTAAGAAAAGCGTGTGGATATACTATGGATGTTATCAAAGAAATGTACCTTGGGGTGGCCTCAGCTTCCAGGTGAATATCTGCCTTCATCAGCTGAGCAGCATTGAAGGGTTCAGCAAGAGGTGGAGTAATGGTGGCTTTCACTGTAGATGGTAAATCGATGAGAGAGGTGTTGAGTTAGAAAATAAATTTTATTGCAATGAGTCAATTAGGCCACTTATAATGACTGAGTTGTGTAAAACTCTTGCACAATTATCCTGATCTTGATATCAACATAAAAATGTTGCCATTTTAAGGCCAAAACTGAAATAAAACTCACGGTTGATGGTAGCAGCAGCAACAGCAGCAGAGTAGAGACTGAGCTCCATTGGCACACCAGCAGCTGTGGGGAAGATGCGGCGCACCTCAGCAGCCAGAAGAGGCTTAGCGGCCTGAGCAGTGATGCCATTCTGCAGTGCCCGCAGGGCATCCTTCATCATTGTCTTGGCACCAGCACTCGTGGCAAGCTGGAAATGGGAAGGATAGTAGCATGCCCAAAATTAAATTAGTTACACATTTAAAGTGATTGTTTAGGCAAACAAAAAAGTAAGTGTAGTTCAGTTCAAGAAGAAAAAATACCATTGCTCCACTACATTGTGCTGCACTCGGTTATTAACTTGTACAGACTTTGGCACAAACACGGACAGTGCTGAAGGTGAGTGAGTCTTAAAATTAAATTGTAATTTTAATAGACTTTTGAAAATACTTAACAGAGTTCTTGGGAGGGCCTTCATTGACGCTACTACTGACGTTTGGTGCTATTTAGAGCTTTATTAGTGGTTAAAAAATTGCATTTTGGTTGTGTTGGGAGCATGGTGCCATTCATCTCCGTACATCTCTGAAAACTAGACACAGGCTTGGTCAACCTCATCAACCTCTTGATGGGATATTCGACTCGAGGTCATGAGGTAAACAACCTGGTGTCAAGTTTGTCTGACTTTCACTTTAACACACACAAAAACAAAAGGACAGCATTACATTTGCACATTTAGCAGACACTTTTATCCAAAGCGACTTTAGGGCCAGTCTCCCCTAGAGCAACTTAGGGTTAAGTGCCTTGCTCAAGGGTACCACGGTGGTAACTAGGATTCAAAACCACAATTTCCAGTCTTCTAGCATGCTAGCCAGGTTCCTTAATCACTATGCTACCACCGCTTATTATTATAAGGCATAAAAGTAGACAAATGTAATTTACCTGAATGGCTTGATCAACGATAGCTTTGTCAATGTTTGCAAAGGCAATTTCCTGTCCAAAGAATTTGGCATAGACAGATGCAAGAGGCTGGCTCTTTGGCAAGGTCTTCCATTCTGCAATCTGTAAAATATCAACAAGATTTGATCTCACATTGAAACATATCATTATTTCTATTCAATTCAGAAAAATAATTTCAGTTTCACGTACTGCTTTCATGACACGCTTCATTTTGGTAATCCTGTCATCTCCCATATTTTCCAAAGCTCGCGTTTTCAGAAGGGCCTCCTGAATTCCTTCAGTTCTCACACCAACCTGAGTGAAACAGTATAGTCATACACCATGATCAACGATGGATAGGATTCTAGGTGTGGTGTTCATATTGATTCAGAGATGATATTGTTTTCACACACCTCCAGGACATCAGCAGCAGCTCCTGCAAGATAGGCACGAGCTCTGGCCACAACAGCTCTGGGCAGAATGGTGGCACCATCGTTGATGATGAAAGCACTGGCAGCAGCACCAGCCATTTCGGGGCCTTTGGGAATATCAGAGGATGTTATCGGTAGAACATTCACTTTTTATTCACTATTCCTTTACAAAATTGAGAAACACTTACTTCTGTAGATGTCAAGATGGATGGCCTTGCTGTAGCGGTAGCTCAGTCTGTCAAGCTTAGGGCTCAGGATCTTGATGGCAACATTGCTGGCAGCAGCTCTGAAATCAAAATTAATGACCGTGTCAGACAAATAAACATGGTTCATGAGGACAACAAAATATGGAAAGCCATGTAAGAATTCGCTTACACAGTGGCATAGTCTGGGGCAGTGCTTCTGGTGAAGGATCTAATATAGGAATACACAAAGCTGACAATCTGCATACTGGTCTCCTTCTTCAGAACCCTAGCAATAGTAGATACCAGTGCAACTGTGGGTTTGGTCTCAAACAGAACCACAGCAGCCACCATGCGCAGCTCAGGGTGAAGAGCCTTGTCCATGAACAGCTGCAGGGCCACTGCCTGAATCTACAAGACCAAATAAGTAGAAATTCAATTTGAAGACATCAACACAAAAGACATCAGTAAGCAATTTGCAACTCTCCCTTTTAGGTAAAGACATAATGACTTACCAATCTGGGTTCCCTCTTAGCAATGTTTCTGAGAGCCAGGATGGCATCGACTTGCACTCTGATGGGGAGAGCAGCAGCAGCAGAGCCAAATCCAGGGAGCAACTTCATGATTGGTTTAAGACTGGCAGGATGACCAGCGTTACCCAGTGCTTTGACCAGCAGGGTGATTTCAGCAAGATCAGCCTTTGAAATGGCCTCAGCTGCACGTACATGGATAGGCTGAAGAAGGAAGTTTAATATGCAAGTTATGAAGAAATACTATTTCAATAACCGTATATGCAAAGTTCTAATAGTTAAAAGGACATTCACCTGCAGGAGTTCAGCTGAGCAAGTAGGAACTGCAGCACAGTGCTTGGCAATCATGGTACCATATCCCAGCATAGCAATCTCACGCAGAGCAGGGTTTGCCTGAACCTTGTGGTGCAGAGCCAGGGCCTGTGTTGTGGAGAGAGAATTAATGCTGTTTGAGTACTGTATTTTAAAGGATGTTTTTTTTCCCTCTCTATCTTAAGCAAAGCTGCATTGGTACACTCACAGAGACAAGTCTGATGTTCTCCAGATCAGCTGGAACCATGTGCACGGCAGCTACAAGAATCTGAACTGTTTCAGGAATGGTGACGTCTTCAGCCAGGAACTTCTCCTTGATAAACTTAACAGCAGCTGGTGTTCCAACCACAGGAATGGCATCCAGAATCCAACGCCTGAAACGGATTTGTTACAATTCAATTACAATTTGTTTTTCAGGTACAATTCAGCTTTTTTATGTATTTAATTCTGAAGACAACTCATACCTGTATTCTGGCCTGGTCTTGTACCGAGTCCAAATGGCTTCCATATTCTCCTGTCTGGCTGCACGCAAGACCTGAATCAGCTGGATAAACTTCAGAGGAGCGTCCTCATGGACCCTAGCCACGTTGTTTGTCACCAGATGTTGCAGAATCTCCTCAGCCTGAAAATAAATGTAGATATTCAGGAACATGAAAATACATTAAGAAGAAATGTGTCTTACAGCAATTTATTCAAAGTTCAATTCAAATCACCTGAGCCTGTGCATTGTTAATCCTCAGAAGCTGAATTGGAGACTGAAGAATTTCAGTGGCAAATTCATAGAACAGAGATCCGCGGGCCGCATATTCTGCATTGGCGGGGGCAATGGGGGCCTTCTCAATCTCCAGGAAGGTCAGGCTTTGCCTTTAACCATGACATAAAACAGGATATTCAATATATTCAATCAATAAGGTCTTTTATTGAAATGTATTTTGCGAAATAAGACCACATATTAGGATATATACTTGGCCTCCATCTGTGCGACTCCTCCCATCTCAGCAACAGGTGTGACCTGATGAAGTTCCCGGACTGTGGCTTCAGTGATCAGAGCACCAGTGGCACTTGGTTTCATGATGTAGCTGTAGGTTGCAGCTCCAGTCAGGCTCTTTGCTTTCTGTATGTGTGAGATTAAACAATTATTAGAAGGTTTACATAATTAGACATTGCCGTCTCTGAATTAAATTACTTTGTTGCTTACCAGTGTTTCCAAGTAAGCCAGGCCCAAATCTTTTATGATCCTCTCTTGGCAGTTGGTGAGATCTTTGGACTTAGTGACAAGAATGTGCTCTGCTTTGACATCCTCACTGATGACGTAGTGGGTCTTGCACACTCCCTGAGCTCCAGCCTTAAGAGCAATGATGGACATATTGAGATAGCTGGACATCATTTAAAAACAATAGTGTGACCCTTCATGTGTATTGTCTTACCTCTTGCATCTCATAAACATTCTGGGTCTTCTTGAGGTTGAGCTGAAGAATGTTCAGGATACCTCTGTGGACATTCAGAACTGTAGCAGAGACTCCAGCAGGGGCAAACACCTTACCGACCACACCATTGGCATATTCAAATTTGATGGGAACCATAAGCTGAGAAGCCAGTGCTGAGGTGAGCTTAGTGGCTGGGACGAAGGGGTCCTTTGGCCAAATACCACTGTACTCAAAGATCTCAGGATCTGCGAGCTAATAAAACACATTTGAGCATTCATTAATGATCACTGACTCAATTTCATTTCAAAATACTTTTTTAGGTCTGTACAGTGGAATATTACCTTCATCAAGTAGGTGTTTTGAGCCATTGCACTGATGAGAACCTTGCTGCTGACTTTTAGTCCTGCTCTTGCCAGTCCTTCCACAGGAAGACCTCCAAGAAGCAGTGCCTCATATCTGTATGCGTAGGTCTTGGAAGGGGCAAACTGAGGAGCTGTAGAAATGAGCATGCCTTATCAGTTTGTTGAACAGTAAGCAGAACAATGCTGCTGATGTTTCAAAATGCTGATTGTATTTGAGATGAACTAAGAACATAATTTTTGACTCACCAAGATTTGCATGTTGACTCACTGAGGGAAAAAGGAATTTGATAGAATAAGATATTAAATAGTGAAATGTTTTTGTGTAACCCCTTTCTATTGTCTTGACTAACAGGATCCTGGGTTTCCAGTGGTTGATGTTGAATTTACTGGTTTTCCTGTCTACCATTCACTGTTAGGGGAATTTACTATTAAACCTAGAATAGTAAGTCTATGGTTTAAATGAACTGTGCGGTGCCTCCACTGAAGAAATACTGTACCAGCAACCCTGATGTATGTAAATCCTCAGAAATTACATATAATGACAATAAATGCAATGACCCTCATGTGATGAAATATAACCAATAAGTACTATTTATTTTACCTTGTGTTCACCCAGAATTAACTGAAATACTTAATAAACTGAAATTTGCATATGTATTTGTCTGTAGAATGTATGATAATGTGTACTAATGAAATGAAATGAAACAAACTCTTTTTAAATGACTCTCACCTTTGACACCATAAAGAACATAAAAGATGCACAAAACCTAGCAACCAAATACTCAGTGACCCATATGGAAAAAGGAGATCATGAAGGGAAAGATAGCTCCCACTTTACCATACGCATAAAACTGGTGAGTCGTCTTACATTGCATAATCTACTGTGTCCTTCAATATCAACTTGTATGACTTATAGGCATTAAGTTCCATAAACAGTTTGATAAGTCGATGTATAGCAAGCTTGCAAGCGTCTCGTTGGGGCCCGTTACGTTGGTGCACATGAGAAACCACAACAACAAAAATATAATCTACAATGCGGCCTCCGATGAGGAGCGAAATCCAACTCAAGACAAAAAATAATGAATGCTCACTCACTCACACTGCTACGGTGGTAGATGACGAAGACACAGTTGAGCTTTTAATCAGCTACTCACGACAGTTCAGGATAGCGGTTTCAGTTCAAGCTGACTATGGCTGAGGAGGCTTTCTCTGGGTAGCAGTCCAGATGACCAGTCTTTTTAGAGCGAGACTTTCTTCCACAGCGACTTCGCAAACTTAGTTAACAGTTTGTGCTCTCAGTTTGACGTTTTAGTCCATTAAAAGAAGTGCAAAACTTAACTGTCATGGCCTTTTTAATGCTCCGCGCTACGTATGACGCAGCTAAAAGAAGCGTCACATTCAAACAAAAGTCAACGTTCTCGGGACCCTATCGCTGCATGCACTTAAGTTACAGTTGGGTTAGAAGCTTATCTTATAGCCTATACTCTGTCGTAACTGTCAATTGAAACCTCATTCGAAACTCGTTGCTATCTAAACTCTATCTGCCTCTCGACCACACTTCCAACCACTTCGTTAACCCCAAATCACCAGTACTACTTCCTTTCATCCCCCCCCATTCAGTATCTGCTGATTCGGTATTCTCTCCCAAATTCTAATTGGCCCAATTCCCACCACAACTACTAAACTTATATAGGATTGGTTACAACATAAACATATAAATCATACAAAATGTCCAAAAATATAAAAATTGCATTATGGTACTTGCAGTCATCTTCTTCTTTTCTTTTTTTCCTTTTACATGACATGTAATCAGTTAGATTAGATACATCAAATTGGTAAAGACCTTAGTGACAGCATAAGGCTACTAGTTTAACAGGGCCTTACACACTCCCCCCACCAAATTACAGCATGCCCCCATGCTGTTCAATAGGACAAGCTCTAACGCAAAGAAAAAGAAGACAAAAAGGTATAATCTGAGGCTACACTAAACTGTAATTTCAGGTGAATGGTTAAGTGACCTAATGCAGTTTCCACACAAAGCTTGAGAAGTGCACCACCATGCATGCACTGTATTGAAATTATTTAGGAGCTGTACTGTTTTGGCAGTAACTGATTGATCAATAGAACTCTTAGGAAACAACGGATTTGCGTGAACAGTTTCCCTACTGGGCTCTCCTAAAGTGTCATAAGTAAATCTTTCAGCTGGTTTCCTTTCCCTTTCAGATCATCTAACTATATATGGCTGGTTGCTACCTCCCATATTTAAGGTCTCCCTGGGTAAATTACCCACCTCACCCACTGGGTTAAAGTCTGTATCTTCAGGGACTACTTCAGTATCCTCCACTGGTAATTCGTCAGCAAACTCGCATCCTTCTGCATCGGAATCTATTAGATTGGGGCCTAATGCTGATAACTCAACACTAGATTCAGTCCCTAAGGCTGGCATATCGACAGCTGAATCAACCTCTACTCCGGCTGAATCTGCAACAGACTCTGCAACTGCAACAAAGTCCAGCAGGCTCAGTCATATTAAAATCTCCAGGATAATAACCAAATTCAGACTCTGAGTCTGAGGAACAACACTCTCTCTGAGGTTCATCAGACAGAGGGACAAAATTCTGTGTGGGATGTCCACACCGCTCTTTAGTGTTCCTTCGCCTAATGGCTCTGGGAGGACAAGCAGGCTTTGGAGCACTCTCAGCACTCAATCTAACCTCTTGACCTAAAGGAAGAATGTGATTTCGATGCATTACTTTCACAGGTCCACTGCCATCTACTGGTGTCAGTCGATAAACTGGTAGGTTGGACATCTGGCTTTCAACCACATAAAGACTTGAGCTCCAGCGATCAGATAACTTATGTTTCCCTTTTAGGCCAAGGTTACGAATGAGAACTCTATCACCAGGACTCAAGTAGTGGTAGCGCACTTTCTGATCATACCTTTCTTTATTTGCTTGATTCAACTTGGCAGCAGAGGCCTGAGCCAACTTGTAGGCTGCTTGAAGTTCCTGTTTTCTTTTCTGAATTCTGAATACACTGAACATTCTGAATACACTGAATACACATTCTGAATAAACTGAAGAGGTACCATCGGCAGAAACAGCAAAAAATATGCCCACTCGCAGTCTCGCCTCTCTGCCAAACATAAGGAAATATGGTGAGAATCCTGTGGCTTCATTCGGAGTACAGTTATAGGTGTGCACGAGGTGTGCACGGATTAACGCATATGTCTTGTCCGAACCCAAATGCCCTGTCTGGTCATGCAGCGATTTCAATACAGAATTATGAAACTCTTTGGGTAAGACCAGTTGCTTCCTACGGCGTCCATCAGACAACCTCATTGTTCTGTAGAGTATGTCTTGATCAATGCACAGCTTGTGCCATTCTCTTTTGAACAATGTCTGGGTGGTCTACAGGGATTTCATTAGCAGATTGGCGCTGCTGGACAGCAAGCAAAACTGTTCCAAGGCAAGGATCAGCATGCTGCGCTGCTTGCAGTTCCCTTAGGCTGAACTTGGGCAATAGGTCAGTTACTGAAACTGCAGTTTGACAGTAGGCTTTAGGCAGAGCAGAGACATGAGCACCAATCTGTTGAATGACACAGGGATAGGAGAAGTGACATATCCCTGTGCAGACTGGAAAAGAGCTTGTACTCCTGGAACGGGTATCTCATGCCACTCATCAGCAGCTGACAAACTTGGATAGGGGCGCCTGGAAAGAGAGTCTGCATCGATGTTATTCCGTCCTGGCCTATATTTAGGCTTAAGTTGTTTGTTGACAAGGCTGATAGCCATCTGTGGCCAGTTGCATCAAATTTTGCCGATGTCAGAATACAGGTCAAGGGATTGTTGTCAGTTCTCACTTCAAACACAGCCCCATACAAGTAGTCATGTAGTCTGTCCACCACAGCCCACTTTAGAGCTAAAAACTTGTGCGCAGGATAATTTTTCTCTGATGGAGACAAGCTTCTGCTAATAAAAGCGACAGGTCTCAGTCCCTCATCATGTTCCTGGTATAAAACACCTCCAAGTCCCTCTGTGCTTGCATCAACATGCAAGATATAGGGCTTCTCTGTATCAGCAAAAGCCAGCACAGGCGCCTGTGTTAACCGGGTCTTCAGCTCTTGGAAAGTCCTTTCACAGGATTCACTCCACCTGGAGCCAAATGGTTCTGAGGGTTTAAAGAAGGTCTTAATGGGCTCTCCCACTTTTGCTTTCTTGGTCCGTGAACCAGATGGATATCCTTGAAGCAATTCGTTAAGGGGGCAGCACAATCTTGAAAATTTCCTAACGAATCGTCGATAGTAGCCACAAAATCCCCAAAAGGATCTGAGCTCTGTCACAGTTTTAGGCCTAGGCCAGGACACAACAGCCTCTATCTTTGATGGGTCTGTGGCAATTCCGTCTTGGGACACTATGTGTCCTACATAGGTGACCGAGGTTCTGCCAAACTGGCATTTATCAAGGGACAGCTTTAGACCTTCATCCCTCAGTTGATGAAGGACTTTTAACAACCTTTCTTCATGTTCCTCAATAGTCATCACTCTCTGGAAAGTCGCTGGGGCTCCGGAGATGAGGCATGAGGCATGTGTTCAAACTGATAAAAGCCCAGGGGACAGATGAAGGCCATCTTCTCCTTGTCAGTCTCACTCATTGGTTTTTGGTAATACCTTCTCCTCAAGTCCAAGACACTGAACCACCTACTGCCGGACAGGGAGTGGAGAGCATCTTCAATTCTCGGAACAGTATATTGATCTGGTATAGTTCGCTGATTCAGAGTTCTGTAATCGACACACATCCTTACCTTCCCGGATTTCTTGCAAACGACCACAATTGGTGACGCATAAGGGCTTCGGGATTCAGAGATGATGCCATTCCTCTGGAGTTCCTGTGTTGCCGGACATCTTCCAGATCGGCAGGTGGTAAACGCCGTGATCTCTCTCTGAAGGGTCGTGTGTCTGTCAATCTGATCTCATGTTTAGTACTGGAACACCCCACATCCCACTCATGACAAGAAAAGACATCCTTTCTTTCATCTTCTCACAAAGGCAATGCTTTGCATCTTTGGGCATTGAAGAGTTTCCTAAATCAAAAGAGCCCATAGTGAGTGAGGCAGGGAGGTCTATGTGTCTTGGCAGTCAACTGGGGAACCAGTGCAACAGGAAAAACAGTTCCTCTTTTCAGAACCAACTCTAGAGTGGAGACAGTCACTGTGACACGTTTGTTGCACACAACTGATGCAGAATGTACTTCAGGTCGGACCTGAAACTGATCAGGATGGGACACATCTGTAACCTGGTCTATTAGTGTTAACTCATCATTGCAATTTCCTGGGAATTTTGCTAACCCAGTAACATGCAGCTGCTGGCCAGGCTGAAGTATTAAGGGCTTACCATTGAGTGAACCACACTGTTCCATGCTTTTTGATTTCTCCTGTGGGGATATTCACCTGGCAAAGGGCTTGGTAAAACCTCTTTAACCAGGGGATGAATGGTCAAAGTGTTTAAAAACCCTTCCCCAGCTTTCTTTCTACAGGATTCAAATAACCTTTTCACTAAGCTGGTGTTTGTCCCAACAAGAATGGTTATGCCCTCATCTTTCACAGGGTTTGGGCAGACTAAAGCCAAGGTGTCAATGGACTGTGGAACCCCTGTCACATTTTCAGTGAATTCAAGCCTGATATGAAGATATCCATCATAGGGGTATTTGTGTGAACTTAACCCCCATATCTCAAGGTTCTCAACCGGCTGAATTGCTAAATGTTTCAGGTAAGTGTCATAAAAACTCCTGTACAATATAGTCACAACTGCTATCTAGCAAAGCCCTCGTATTGATCCCTTCTATCTGCACAGGTACAACAGAAGTTGGGCCCACTAAGCCAGCATTAATAGCAGAAGAACAATTTGTGGAACGTGATTCCCTTGGAGCCCTATGCCGTTCCCTCAAAGACCTCCGGCTGAGTTTCCCTGCCTCCTATGCATGTTCAACAACTTCTGATTGACCTCAAGCCTTCAGAGCCCTGGCACTCTTTCCTTGTGTGCCCATCTTTGCCACACTTGTAGAAGAAAATGCCGGGTCGGGGAAGTCTCACAGCTCTGTCTCTGGGCAGGCCACTCTGCGCTGTGGTCTCTGGCACTCGATCAGAGCTTGGGTTTGTCTTTGATGTATCAGAGCTAGGCGTCACTTTAGCTACAGTCAACAATTTGGACACTTGAGAAGATAATTCTCTGACTTCTTCTTTTAGACGGTCCAATCCAGAGATTTCAGATGTTCCAGGAATGACAGAAATGGCCACTTTTGCTGTTGTTCTCACACTTTCCCTGGCACTAATCCAGTTTTCCTCTTCTCTCACTTCTTTCATCAACTGGGAAAAAGAAGGAGGAGATTCTAATGTGTGGCTCATTCGAACACTCAGGCAACCATGTCATTGGGTAGCGCACCTTTAATCAACTGTTCCATCCTGGCTTTATTCATGCCTTCTGCATCAATGCCCCTCTTTAATAAGGCTTGGTGAAGCAGCTTATCTAGTCGATACAAGAACACAGACAGCTTTTCTCCATCTTCTTGGTAAGTGTGCCTGAATTTTAGCCATAAAATCTGGCCCACTCTCTGTTGTTCCATAGGCCATCTCCAAAGCAGCTAAGTAATCGGTGGCATTAGCTAAGGGATTGCTAACCTTTATAAATCGGACAATATCAGCCTATAGCAGCATATAGCAGCAGGTCCTTTCAAACTTTCAACAATGCGCTGCTTCTTCACCGCATCACTACACTGCCATTCACTAATCATTTGGGTAGCCTGTTCCATCCAGGCATCATATTCCTCTTCACCTGCTGGAATAGGTGTCATTCCTGAAAACAGCCTAAACTTTCGATAACTAGGTCCATCAGTGGGCCCCTGACAGCACTTGTCCACTAGCCTACCAATGGCAGTCACTAGATTCATGTTCACATCAGGTTTGGGACCTGGCGCATCAGACACAATAGCACTCACATCATTCAAGGCTTTACCCTCTTTCTGTATGAGGGCCAACAGCTTTGTGGGGAAATCTGAATCAGGCTCCGCAATCTGACGTTTAATGACATGCACAGGCCAAGGCCCTGCCTCTCCGTCAATGCCAATCTCTGAAGGCACTGCGAAAGACTCTGAATCTGTGCTAGTCTCCACTAGTAGAAACAATTTATGACCAGTAGTGTCTCCACGTCGTGCCCGTATTGTAGTGCGACCAAAGACTTTCACTGTGTTCAAAACTTTCAAAATAGTGTCTTCTCCTACTTCTAAGGGCACATCACTAATGAGGATGGCATGAGAAATGTGAACATTCTTGTCTTGACACCACTGAACTGCTTTAGTGAGTTCCATTCTATGCCAAGTGCAACAGTATCAAAAAACAAAAACAGCGCTGTTAACAAAACTCAATAAGTCTCCTTATCTCCCATATCTGGCAAACAGTATCCCAGCGGTGCCTCCAAAATGTAACCCCTTTCTATTGTCTTGACTAAGAGGATCCTGGGTTTTCAGTGGTTGATGGTGAATTTACTGGTTTTCCTGATTACCATTCACTGTTAGGGGAATTTGCTATTAAACCTAGAATAGCAGGTCTATGGTTTAAATGAATAACTGTACGGTGCCTCCACTGAAGAAATACTGTACCAGCAACCCTGATATACACCATGTAAACCCTCAGAAATTACATATAATGACAATAAATGCAATGACCCTCATGTGATGAAATATAACCAATTAACTGAAATACTAAATAAACTGAAATTTGCTTATATATGTGTCTGTCGAATGTATGATAATGTGTACTAATGAAATGAAATGAAACAAACTCTTTTTAAATGACTGTCACCTTTGACATTATAAAGAACATAAAAGATGCACAAAACCTAGCAACCAAATACTCAGTGACCCATATGGAAAAAGGAGATCATGAAGGGAAAGATAGCTCCCACTTTACCATACGCATGAAACTGGTGAGAGTCGGTTTACATTGCATAGTCTACTGTGTCCTTCAATATCAACTTGTATGACTTATAGGCATTAAGTTCCATAAACAGTTTGATCAGCCAATGAATAGCAAGCTTGCAAGCGTCTCGTTGGGGCCGGTTACGTTGGTGCACATGAGAAACCACAACAACAAAAATATAATCCACAACGCGGCCTCCGATGAGGAGCAAATTCCAACTCAAGACAAAAAATAATGAATGCTCACGCACTCACACTGCTGGTAGATGACGAAGACACAGTTGAGCTTTTAATCAGCTACTCACGACAGTTCAGTATAGCGGTTTCAGTTCAAGCTGACGATGGCTTTCTCCGGGTAGCAGTCCAGATGACCAGAGTCTTTTTAGAGCGAGATTTTCTTCCACAAACTTAGTTAACAGTTTGTGCTCTCAGTTTGACGTTTTAGTCCATTAAAAGAAGTGCAAAACTTAACTGGCCTTTTTAATGCTCCGCGCTAGGTATGACGCAGCTAAAAGAAGCGTCACATTCAAACAAAAGTCAACGTTCTCGGGACCCTATCGCTGCATGCACTTAAGTTACAGTTGGGTTAGAAGCTTATCTTATAGCCTATACTCTGTCGTAACTGTCAATTGAAACCTCATTCGAAACTCGTTGCTATCTAAACTCTATCTGCCTCTCGACCACACTTCCAACCACCTCGTTAACCCCAAATCACCAGTACTACTTCCTTTCATCATTCAGTATCTGCAGATTCGGTATTCTCTCCCAAATTCTAATTGGCCCAATTCCCACCACAACTACTAAACTTACATAAGATTGGTTACAACATAAACATATAAAACATACAAAAACATTGCAGTCATCTTTTCTTTTTTTCCTTTTACATGACATGATGATGATGATACATCAAATTGGTAAAGACCTTAGTGACAGCATACGGCTACTAGTTTAACAGGGCCTTACAAATGCAATGTTTTTACACTTTAAAATGGCATTACAATGCCTTACAGTTTTTTACACTATTTTTACTGAAGGCTGTATATGCTATAGTATATCATTTAAAGGTGAAAGCCACTTACCCACAAGGGTGACAGTCAGTGCAAGCACAACCAGTCTCATGGTGGGATGTGGAGACCAGCACCACACACAGCTCTTTTAAAGTCCAATATTTGATGATATCACCAGAGAAATCATCAACTTTGAGACTACTTACACTGAATATCGTGATGCAAACATGCATACTTTGTTCGAGGCCGGGTGCTTTTGACCTGAACAGGTTGGGTTGACCTGCCCTTCTCCGGTCACCAATATTGGTGTCTAGAAGAGTGCAGACATTTTGAACATTGTAACCTACAATTCTGTTGAAATCATTCATATGCCAATCTGACTTCAGGATTTACCATGATCACCATTGATTGTGCTTGATTATGAGGCTAATATTTTAGACAGAATAGGCCCACATTTACCACTCATAAGGCATACAGGATAAAATCATGATTGGGTTCAGTTTATGTTTTTTGATGTCACAGGTCAGTACATTTGTGCTCTGTCATCCCTTCAAGCTATACACACACCTGCAGTTATACTTTCTGGTATTTGTGAAGTTTGTGAATGTTGGAATATAGAGAGATGTTTACTCTCACACTGTTTTAGGCCTTGTTTACATGTATGTAGATATTGTTATTAATGGATATGTTTTATCCGTTCTGGCCTCTTGTTTACACGTAAACAGAATTCTAGCCACCTCAAACAGATATTTTTTTAAAACGGCCTCCAAAGAGGAGATTTTCTGGATTCCACTGGATATGTGTAAACACTATTAAAAATACAGGGACACAAATTATCAATTTATAAAAATATCTAGATGTGTGTGTGAAACAGGTCCAACAAAAGACTTAAACACTGTTTTAAAACAACTTTTTAATAGTCATTCTTTTTTAATGAAATGCCTTATCTTGGGCTTACAATTTATGGCCCAGGTTTGGTCAAGTTTAGGACACTACAGACCAGGTAAATTAACTTAGGTCATGTTAACTCACATTGACATTTGGCATGTCAATTCTCCAGCTTTTAAAACACACTGACACACATGTTGGCCTCATTTCAGATTAATCAACAGATGGAGGGTACTTGGGTCAACTGCACAGAACCAGGTCCAGCACAGATTTCAGGTCATGTCAAAGCTTTTTTACTCTAGTAAAAATGTTAGTATCTGATATATGTAATAAGCTCAAAATATTTTAAATTCATGAACATACATAAATGCATACATACAGCATAGTAGTATTGAT
The DNA here is from genome assembly GCA_027481765.1 of Tenualosa thibaudeaui. NCBI lineage: Eukaryota > Metazoa > Chordata > Actinopteri > Clupeiformes > Clupeidae > Tenualosa > Tenualosa thibaudeaui. The sequence goes on along the minus strand of JAIFZK010000023.1, from coordinate 15,017,021 downwards.
ACAGAATGCAATAATAATTTCTAACAATACAGTATTAGTTATCATTTTAAAGCATGACTTAAAAACTTTTAAGAGCAATAGGAAGGCTTGTTAATGTTGAGGCTCAGTTGTTTACTGTTTTTCTGTGTACATTTTACAATATATTTCTCTAGAACTTTAATTTTCATATCTTTTTAAAGGCAGTATGTCAAAACTGTGTGTATCAAGTTCAGAAATGGTATGCACTTTATTTCCCAGATACAAAAATGATCAGTGTATTAGTATACAGCTGAAATGTACAAATAATAGACAAGGCAACCCTATATGAATTATGTAGTGCATTTCATACAGGGAGCAAATTCAGTTTGATTTACATTCATAAAATAATAAAAGTGAATACAAGTTCAAAAGCCTAATTGCTTAAATAGATTCATGATTAAAAAACAAAACAAAACAAACAAACAAACAAACAAACAAAAAACATTTGTATTTCATCTCAGCTACAGGCTTCAGTTACAAAACTGTACTGCATCAGCTAAAACCTGTTACCGTCTTTACCAAGACTTTTTTTCTGCTCTGTGAGTTCTGGAAGGTATACACATGTTATGTAAACAAGCAATGGTGCTTTGCAGTCAGTTCTGTGACTTTCAGAAAAGTTGTCTGGGATAACACAAGTCATGTATGTTGATTTATGTGGTCCTTACATTATACAGATAAGAATTATATTTTTAAAGTGGCACCAGGCAAGCCTGCTGTTTTTTTTACTGCCAGAGCTCCCACTATAGGGATTTTTATATATTTATAATATATATATAATAGCAAAAGCATTGTACATTTTCATCAATCCATGTGGATTTGTTTATAAACCAAAACCAAAAACCAGCAATGATCATTTTCGTGGAGTTATGTTGACTGACAAGATAATGAAGGGGATTTTAGTTTCATACAGTTTAGGTTCTGTTTAAGACGAGTGTTGAACTCGTGTTTTCAAACAGCAAGTGTTTGTAACTGCATGATTAAGCAATAGAGGGTGCCGAAAGAGCTTTCATTCACCCGCTAAGAGCCATTTAACCATCAAAGTGACTATGAAACTGGTAAATTAAGCTAACAATGTTGCCTGGTATTCATTTAACAGGACTGTTTCCATTGGGCTTATGCTATGCTATCCTTTGCTAGTTATGTTATCCACCCATCAGAAACGAAAAAAGAATTTGGGAAAGACTTTTAAAAGAGTAGACTACAGTCTGACACACTCCCACATCGCAGATTATGGTTTCGCAAAAACCCAGAGTATTAACAAGACTTGTCAGGAAACAGACAGAAGGGACCACAATAGCATCAAGTTGCAAATAGTCTTTATTAAGGATTGGGGAAAGGGGAAGTGAGAGTGTGCTCTGAGAGTACGCCCTTGGCGCGGGGATGCAGGAGCCGTGCAGACCAGAGACGGGCTGGCAGAGGAACTCGTGGTCGGACAGGTGTCCGGTCGAGTTGCCAGGGCAGAGGAGTTGAGCGTTGGTCGAGGACAGGCGGCGAGTCGGGAACCGGGGCAGAAGAGTAGGCGTCGGTCACAGGCAGGCGGTGGGTCGGTAGTCGGGGCTGGAGCAGAGGCAGTGAAAAAACAGGAACAGAGGAGCAGACACGGGAGTCAGGATTGTTAATGCTTGCCGGCAGCTATAAAGCGTGCTGGTTTGCTAATACACTGACAGGGAGGAATAAATATTAACAAAAATCAGGGAAAACGAGACACAGCTGGGGAGCACAATAGGGAACAGCCAGTGGAAACAGGTGAAGACAAACCCAGTGATTAGCAGAGAATGAGGAAATGAGAGAAGGTGATTGGCATCAATTGAGCTTGTTAACGGCAGAGACAGGGGGAAACGAGAGGAAACAGAGATAAAAGAGGGTGGTGACAAGACTGTAAGATTCATTTTGAATTATTTCCAGATGTCAACAGAAAGCTAGCATCAAATAATGGATACAGCACTTGTTTCAAGGTTTTCGTGCCTCTATTGCAGGGTTGCATGTGCAGCATCTCCAGTGTTACCTATAACCGCACCAAATGAGGTCACATTTTTTCTCCATTAACAGGTAAAAGATAATGTGTTTATTCATGGGCAGGTTGTTGGGCTGTAGAGTACTTCTGGAAGGGGGATATTCATAATTATAAGGAGACTTGCAGCAGTACAGACTGCTATAATCTCCTCTGGAGGTTAAATTTGAAGGAAGTTAAATCTGAAATACAACCTCTGCCGTTTCACTAAATGTGAGATGCGAAAGGTCCCAAGGACTTAAGTCTGAATATTAAAATGTTTAATTTAAATTGGACTGGGGCTGAAAATAGTGTGGTGATTATTACCATAAAGAAGATAGTTTGTAGAAGTTTGTAAGGTATACAGTATTAAACTTAAGAGTGTAATGCTTATACTAACATATAAAAGAAACATATGGAAAAAGATTGTTGCAAGACTATTCCAATAGCTGCTTAGGAGGCCCAGACAGACAGCAGCAGAGAAGCAGAGAGGGGAAGGGGTGGCCCAAATAGCAGGAGCACATTTGAACAATGGATGCTTGAGTGCACCACTGACTATAGGGGAATGAGAGGAGAAGGAGCTCAATTCATAGGGAGTTCATATAGCGGCCAGAATACATTCAGGCTATACCTACTGGAAGCGAAGGGTTTGTCGTGTACAATGATACATATTGAATGGCCACCATGAGGTAATGGACGTGTGAGTAGTGGAGGGGACCGCTGTGAAAGGACACCGTTTGCTGAGAAGGCAGTCAACTGCAGGAGAGAATCATGTGAAAAACACATGGTTAGGTGAAACTTGGGCAAAAGTTGGAAGATACACAAAGAACCCACCCAGAAGGAGTAGAATGCAGTAATTTTTTAATAACAAATTAGGAGGAAGAATCCACCAATATGAATTAGATCGGAGCCTCCTAATTGGTTGACTGGAGCCCCATGACAGGCAAGATAGGAGGAATCTGTGTGTTTCGAGTAGTATAAAAGGCAGATGCTTAGAAGGGCCAGTCAGAGCTTGATCAACTCTCAAGGTAAACGGTATCCTATCTGCAGCGGATCTCCATCACTCTACTACGCACTTATACTGTGGGGCAATTGCCTCTTGTATACTTTGCTGGTATTGTGAATAAAGTCTTTGTCAACAACTCTACTCCAACTTGCGGACAGCGAGTTCTTGGTTTTTACCAAGAGTGCAGGGTGGGTAAGGACATTGATTTTGGGGCTTTGCAAACATCGGGAAGACTTTCCATGATAGAGATTTGGCATCACGAACAGGATCTGCAAAGAACACAAGAGGGCATTAGACTCCAGAGGGACAGCTTTTCTGACCAGTGGTAATTCTTGGCAGGGCCCAAAAGAAAGCGAAGGTAAGACAGAGAGCAAGAAGAAGGAGTAGGAGACCTTCCCCCACTAGAAAGTGAAGGAGAGGTCGAGCCTGAGTCAGAGGAGGAAGGAGAAGATGCTCTCCCACTAAGGAGTAAGCCTGAGAGTGTAGAAAGTGACATTGGAAGTGCCGAAGAAAAGAACAATAGGGAAAATGATGGGGAATATGAACGAGCAAAGAAGCTGTTATGCTTTGAAGCCATAGTTGAAAGAAGACTAGAAGAGCTAAAAGATTGGATAAAGGAGACTCTGGCTAATGAAGAGGCAGAGGAAGTGCTTGAGGAAGTAATTGACAAAGATATAAGGGAGCTAACAGAGTGGGGAAAACAGGTCTTAGCAACTGATCAACCTAGAGGAGAAAGAAAGCCGAAACTGGAAAACTACCAGAAAGTGGGTGGTGGTTATCTGGGTTAGAGGAAGGAGTGGAGATTACTGTGCTAAGAACCGAGGACAGACCCCCTCTACAGGTGAATATTAGAGCAAGAAAGGAGGATAGGGAAAGGAGAAGTGATCTCACCACAGAAAGAAAAGAGCAGGCCCTCCAACGCATTATTAAAGAAGCATGCACGGTACTCCAAGTTGATGACCATGGGGAGGGAGGCCAAAAAGAAAGTATAGATGTGTGTGAACTTTGCTTTCCCAAGATAACTTGTCCATGTTGATGTAATCGATTGAGTAATGTAATTGAAAGAAATTGAATAGAGATTTGTGATGTGCATGTGAATGTGAACTTGAGCTACACTGTCTGTAAGCCTTGATACAACAGGAAAATAAAGGAAAAGAAAACTGATTCAGAACTGTGTTCACTGTTAATGAGGCTAGGAAGTCTGTTTAGCAAGAAACTTAGAGTGGATAAATGAAATAAAGGAAAAGAAATATAATTCAGAAAAATAAATCAAGTGTATTAGTGACTATATAAAATAAAATATAAATGAAAAAGGTGGATGTAGTGATTCCAGGAAGGAAGAGGAAGATAGAGGTAGTGCAAGAGGAGAAAAACTAATTTTGGGTAAAGGTAATAGATGTAGAGAAGGGAACTGACTTTGAAATAAAATACAGGACCCCAAGGGGGGTGCTGAATTATCTAAGGTGGGAGTTTGAACAAGAAGACTAGGGATAAAAGAATAAAGTAAGACAGAGAATCTTTATGTCGGATCCATTCCAAAAGTATGTATTCCATTGCATAATAATTGGTTGGATAATAGCAAGCATAGTCTTTATTGTAGGCCTAGCAATAACTGTATCTTGGGGAATAGATCAGAAATTGGATCAAGGGAATAGCAGTTGGAATAACAGTGATTAAGGGGACTCAATAGGATCACATGAGAAAAAAACAACAAAGTAAGGTAATAAGAAACATTAACACATATATATATATATAAATTAAGTAGAAAAAGAAAAGTAGAATCAGCAAAATTAACGCCAATGGAAAGAGTCATTAGAGCAAACCCAGGAAGCAGAAAGCTGATAGAACAAGCAGAAAATGGGTAGAGAGATCGAAAGATGATGCCACTCCATGGCCAGGAATAGGCACACTAGAAGTGCCAATCTTGTGCCAAATGGAGGAAAAAATAAAAACTACAGGAAGACTGGAATGGGAGAGAAAAGACAAGCAAAAAGAGAGATGGAGCATGAAGTATTGTTGAAGTTTGCCCAGCTGACAGGCATAGAAGAAAAAAAAAAGAAGCAGTCAGTGAGAGAACCAGTGACCTCAGAAGAATTAGAAGAGTGTTCAGAACCATCTTGTCCAGCTGAGGAAAAGGAAAAAACCCCACCATACGCACCAGGGGAGAAATTGTACCCAGACTTACCCAAGACAGACATTATGTTCCCAGTAATGAGGGTCAGAGCTGGACTACGAGTGGGAGGAATACACATCAAGGGATCAGCAAAGGAATTCACAAAACTGACTCGCCAGCTACATACCATGGGGCAAAATGACGACCTGACAGGTATTGATGAAGAAGACGAAGAGGGAATGGAAGAAAAAAGGATGAGCTCAGCACAAGGAACGCTGACCTCAGGCTCAAAAGAGGACAGACGCCCAGGGCAGGCGGAAGGAGTAACCCAGACAAGCAGGCCCAAACAGAAAAACAGACAAATGACTATGGCACTAGGAATAGGACCAGATGGGGCACAGAGGAGCAAAGAATAGAAAGACAAGACGAGAATACATTCAGACAGAGAGAGGAAGGGTAGTTCTCAGTCTGGATATCAGGAAGAATGCTGGGAAAAACGGGCGCACACAAAAGGCCCCTAATGAGGACACAACAGGAGTATTATCAGGTGATGGAGGACCAGAAGTCAATGAAGAATTACACCCGAGCCATGGGACATTTGGAGCAGCAAGGAGGAAGCGATTACAAGAAAGCCATGTGTGAAGGAATGAGTCCCAGATGCCAACCGTCAGGGACATGTGACTGGTGGGAAGAAAAAGATGAACAAGCCGGTCGAGCTGAAAGAGGAGTGTCCACCATCCTAGAGGAAGAAAGGAACCCTTATAGACACTGGGCACCAGACCAAGAGATAGCCCAGGGAACAAGGATGGAAACACTGGAGCAGGAGAGAAGGAAGAAGCAGAGGGAAAGGTGGATGAATGGCGAGATAATAGAAGAACAGTTAGGCAAATGATGAAAGAAATGCAAGGAGGAGAAAGAAAAGAAAAGAAGAATGCAACACAACAGAGCGCAGCACTGGGCAGAGCCTTAGAAGTGGAACGAACCATAGGAGAATTGAAAGGAAAAATGGCAGAGTTAGAGAAAGAACTCGGATTGACTATGGAGGATGTGACTCTGTTTGGTGAAGAGGACGATGAGGTGGCGTGAACACCAGGAGGAGGAAGCTGAAAGGGCGAGTCAAGAAAGCGAAGCACTAAGGCAAAAAACAAACAGGGGCCGTGAGGAAAATACTTAAATGGAAGGAAATAGGTAAAGGAAGCTGGAGCAGAAACAAACAGCTGTTTGCTGATGCACCGACAGGAGATCTGCTCGAGCTTGATGGGAGTAATGAAGAGGGAAAGGACAAGGAAGAAGAAGAAACAGAGTATCAGGGCCTGAAAGAGAAGGGGGACCTGGGAAAATGGTGCAGAGGACAGCCCTCCAGTGTGCAACGTACAGACAAGAATTCAAAGGAGAGAGAGGACTGAAGATACACCAAGCAAGAAACAAGAATTCACAGTGCAGAGACGCAGAAGCATTAATGGAATGTCAAATAGGAGAAAAGCCGATGATGGTGTTGCTCCCACCAGCCATGATTGCTGCAGGCCTGCTGGGCCTTGACAAGGTATGGAAAGGGGTGTCAAAGGGCCTGGGTGAAGTGCTTCGGGGGATGCAGAAGGGCCTGAATGAAATAGAGAGTGGGGTCAAGGAAAAGTTTTAGAGAAACAGAGAAAGAACTAAAAAAGGAACGAAAAGAGACAGAAAAAGGAAGGAATGGAAAAATCCTGAAAACGGAGGAAATAGAATCGGATGAAGAGGAACATATTATGGCACCTCTGATAGTGAAAAGGGCTGTAGCCCACTACCAACCATGGACATACACTGATGTGGAAGGTCTGATGCAGAGGCTTCCTGTTCTACAAGAAGGAGCAGGAGTATGGATAACTAAGTTCGAAGAAGAAACAATAGGGAAGACTCTAGCATTAGGAGACATGAAGTACATACTTAGCAAAATATTGGGAAAAGCAGAGGCAGAGACAGTCCTGAACAGGGAACATCTTGCCTTCATAATGAGTGACCCAAGTATGGATGTGCATCCCTTTGACAACGGAAGAAATAGAATCTGGAAAGCCCTGAGAGAAGCCATTTGTGTGGATCGACTAAAAGAAGATGAGAATCCAGTGGCGTTTGTAGAAAAGGCATCCCAGCTGTGGAGAATAAGGATGGAACAAGATCCAGAAAGAAATCATGCAATAATTCAATAAGACAGGCAATCTTGAATGCCCTGCCAAAGAAGGTAAAAGACCATGCTGGAAGCAGACTATGGACAAAGACGAATTCAGACAACATGTTGTGACACTCTATAGGCAAGACAAAGAAGAGAAATATCAGCAGAATGAGGAAGCTGCATGGAAGCTGATCCAAATTCAGATACAAGAAACCAAGAATTCAAAAAAGGCGGCAGTCAAAGCTCCTGTGGTACAACAAACACCAAGCCCTCTACAATCTACTCAGCAGCCTCAAATAGCACGACAACAGGTGATGCAACACCCACCATGTCCCAAGGGTGGGCTCCTATGGAGCAACAGCAGCCACAGGCGGTCCAGCAAGGATTGCAGCAACAGCCACAGGTGGCGCAACCCATACCTTAGCAAGTGCAAGTACAGCCCTGCCAAGCGCCAGTCCAGTACATAGTGCCAGCCAGATATGTACCTAGTGTTCAACCAGGAGTCCAGTGGCAGCAACCCGTGGGACAGTGGCCCCATGTAGTCTGGCTAGCCTTACGGCCTGAAAGGCAGTGCAGCAAGTCAGACTACATTTGGTGTCAGAAGTTTTGGCAACAACAGACGCCTCGGGAGTGGGCCTGGGTGCAGTCCTGCTACAGGAGGTGCACGGACAGCGAAGGCCCGTGGCATTCATCAGCCGGAAACTGTTTGACCGAGAGAGGCGGTATGCTGCAGTGGAGTTAGAGGCCCTAGCCATCAAGTGGGCCCTTGACTCTCTGCGCTACTACCTCCTGGGCAGACGGTTTAAGTTGGCGTTTATGAAGGGTGTGCTGTATATACTGGTAATCCGGAGTATTTATTGTTTATAAACAGAGTATTTATATATATTTTTGTATGTGTTCTTAGCTTTCTAACCATGATTGATTTTGCCCATGGTTTGGTTTGACCCTGGGGCTAGAAAACCCAGGGGAAACCACGCAGCAGGGAGACGGTTTTGAGGTGAGCTACAGCAAACACCTGACTAACCAGAGAGAGTTTGGGATACTAAATATTTTGGTATTGCTTTCTATTATTGAAGTTACTTTATCGTGTAAGACTTTTGTTTGCATTTTGGAAAACGTTAAGTTCTGATTGATTTTGTTTGGAGTTTTTTTTTCTTTTGTTTTTTTTCCTCTGGACCATTTTTTCCTGCTTGGGAAGGAAAATAAACCAATTTTGTACCATCAGCATCTGACTCGCTGCACTGCCTTTCAGGCCGTAAGGCTAGCCAGACTACATAACAAGCAGAGAGGAGGCAAACCTAAGTGGCAAGGACAGCGGAACAATCAACAGAACCCACAAGGTCAACAAGGCCAAGGACCAATCCAATGCTGGATGTGTGGAGGAGTAGGACATATCTCCAAGAACTGTCCCAGCTCTATGAGGAACCAGAACAGAGGAAATCCACAGCCTCAGCAAGGATACATTCAACAGAACCAACAAAGTAGTCAACCCCTTGGCACAGCCCCAAGTACAACAACAGGAGATGCAGCAGGGAACCAGTGGGCCAGTCTCTCCCTATGGAGGACCCCACTATTGATGAGTCCCAGAAAAGCCAGGGGAGGGTCAATTCCTCATCATCTCAAGAGGAATTGATAGAGAACCAATGCTGCAGGTTCTCATAGAGGGCAAAAGTATACAATGTCTAGTAGACACCGGAGCAACATACACCTGTCTTCAGCCAGCTGATGCCCAGCACCTCCCCAGGTCGAAAGGAAAGTTTTGAAAGACCGTTGGCTTTTCGGGGGAAGTGCAGCTTAACCCAGTGACTATTCCCGTATCAATCCGGATCGAGGACAGGGAAGCAAAGATTCCTATACTAATTGCGGAAAATACCCCAAGCAACCTACTAGGAAGAGATGCACTCTGCAAATTGGGATTGAGAATAGAGTGCTCACCATCAGGAATATTGATCCCAGAGATAGCGAGACAAATGACCCTGATGACCCCAGAAAGACCAATCAGAAAGCCCAGACAAGTCTACTGGATAGGTGAGATTGAACCAAAAATTGAGAGAGTTGTAAAAGAGGGCTTCCTGAGGAGAATACATGGAATGTTGAGACAACCAAGATGCCCATTCCACTGCTCAGTGAGGTTTGACAAGATACCAGACAAGGAAAAGGAAGAAGAGTGGCTTCGTGAGATGGGTCCGGAAAATAGGTACCCATTGGAGATACACAGAGTAATTATCGCTGCAGAAGGAATGGCGGCCGACGTCCGTTTCAAAAGCGGGGAGCTTGGAGAGAAACTGATGCAACACTTTGAGATACCTGGAACTGCCCCATATAACTCTGAGAGTAGGGATAGGGCTCCGGGCCAGAGACATGGGACCAATAATGCTAAGAGCAAGACAAGCCACATGGACGGTGCTGGAGGAAAAACGAGGATTTCAGTTGGCAGGCACAGGGAACGAGAAAAACAGACTATATAAGATTACGTGCAAAGAGTTCCCAAGCACTCACTGGGGAATTCCCCAGGTGGTGGTGATGGAAGAGAACGGAGACGCGGGAGGAGTGGAAGTGAAGTACGCTCAGAACTGCCCCTTCGGGAACCCATACTGCCTATATGGATTGTTTGGAGGTGCAGGTTACCGGAGGAGAATGGAGAAGGAGAATCACAAGCCATTTGATGAGTTAGACGTCGATTGGGACAAATTCGCCAGTCGAACACACACAGTGCAGGAAGGGGAGTGGCCAAATCGGAGATTCAAGGTGATACAGTGCCCAGCTCCCTGCCCGTTTGACAAAGACAATTGCAAGTGGTGTAGCCACAACATACTGTAAAGATGTGCACGAGCACAACTTCATGGCTCTCGGATGTGCCATCTGTAGCAGAAAACACTGCCCAGTGTGCCAAAAGGAGCCCTGTGAGAAAAAGGATGCAGGAGAAAAGATGCTCGTGCTCCAAGGAGAAGCGGAGAACAAAGAAGACAGAATGGAAAGGATCCTGGCACAAGTACCAAAGGAAGTCTGGTCTCAAGGGGAAGGAGACATCGGCATGGTAAAATCAGCTAGCCGGATGGAGTTCAAACTGAAGCCCAACGTGGCCATTCCAGCAACAGTACCCTCTGTCAGCAGCATTCACAGTGGGAATAAGAGGGGCCATAGAGGAACTGTTAAAAGCAGGGGTGCTGGAAGAAACGAGTCAAGCATGTTGCAACACTCCCATCTACCCAGTGATAAAAGCGGATGGGGTAAGGTGGAGAATGGTACAAGACCTAAGACCAATAAATGCTGTCATTGAAGATTACCCCATGCTAATGTGTTACTTACTAACATACATCAATTTGGTTTGTTTGGCACCCTCGAGACAAGGCCTGTTTGCATTTCAATATCAAGGAAGGACACTGCAGTACACAACAATGGCCCAAGCTTCAAACACACCCCCATGTGTTTAATCAGGTGCTAAAAGAAGAAACAGATAGTGTGCCAGAGTACCGTCCTGCAGTACGTGGATGACATCTTGCTGTGTTCGCCAGATGTGGAAACATGTGAAGAGGATACAGTCCACGTGCTGACAGTTCTTACAGAAGGGGGATATAAGGCCTCCCGGAAAATGCTGCAGTTCGCACAGCTGCAGGTAATCTACCTGGGAATACTCATCTCCCATGGAGAGAAGAGAATAGCACCAGACCATGTGAAGGCCATTACCAAAGCCCCAAATCCACAGATGGTGAGACAAATGATGTCCTTCATAGGACTCACAGGATTTAGCAGTGACTGGGTGGACTGTTATGAACAAAAGATTGCTCCTCTCAGAGCATTGATCTCAGTAGCAGGGAAGGACAATCTGAAGAACAAGCTCTCATGGAATTTGAATGCTAAGGAAGCATTTGAGCGGATTAAGAAAGAAATGCAGCAGGTGCCAGCTTTAGCCTTACCAGACTATAGTAAACCTTTCAGCTTGTACGTTACAACAAGACGGAAACCAGAGCAGGACACGTATATGGCATCTATCCTAGCTCAAAATCAGTGCAAAGGGAAGGCAAAACAGGCCAAAGCATACTACTGCTCAAAGCTGGACGCCGTTGCGCAAGGCTATCCTCCCTGTTATTAGGGATTGGAGGCAGTATATTCTGCATATGTAAAGGCATCAGCAATAACGATGGGATGGCCAGTGGCCATCTACACAAGCCACGCAGTGGCCCAGTTAGCAGAACAGGGAAAGTTTTGTCTTACCCCACAGAGGGAGCTTCGCTACTACAATCTCAACAATAAGCAGTGACAATGGGAAGGCATTTGTGGCAAGGGTGTGGAAGAAAATAGCCCAGAAAATGCGCACAAGGGTGAGGTATGGATATGTCTACCACCCCCAGAGCCAGGGGATGGTAGAAAGGGCAAATGGCACATTAAAGAACAAAATGTTAAAAATTTGCCAGAGCATGGGCATGAACTAGATGGATGCCCTGCCTATAGCCCTGATGAAAATGCGGAGTGAGAAAAATCGCTCCACCCATTTGACACCACATGAGATGCTCACAGGGATGGCAATGCCAGCCCCTATGATCAGAGATGGGCAAGGCCCAAGTCTCGAAATGCTGAACCGAGTCCAATCCAAGAGTATGTATGTATGACAACTGTCTCATTTTCACAAAACTATTTTCAAAGAGCAGAAGGCGGGGAAAACCGGCTGGGGAAAAGTGTCCAGGAGGAGAAGAGGCCGATCTGGCCAGGCGATTACGTGTACCTAAAGGTGTTCAAATGATCCTGCCTGGACCCCAGAGCTGAGGGGCCATACAAGGTGGCACAAGCTACCCCCAGAGTGGTAAGAGTTGAAGGTTCAAATATGTGGTATCACCTTAATTCTTGTTTCAGGGCACCAGAAGGTGAATGAGGACAGGATGATGGGGACCAAGGACCCCAAGCGAGAGGCAGCGAGGACAATGGTGGTGGTGGGGGCAGCAGATGAGGGGGGCAGCAGACGAGGATAGGGCTACAGCCCGGAGGGGGTTGCCGGTTCCTGCTGTACGCCCTACGACTGACATGCCTGGGGTGCCTCGTGTTTTCTCTCCCCAATCTGTGTCAGCAGGTGGTGATCCAGATGAGCCCAGAGCGGTACCAAGCCGACAGGGGGGTGAAAGAGTACAACCAGGTCCGGCTTCCACCCGAGCCACAACCGGTTCCACAAGGGCTGTTGCCGCCCCCACGGATAAAAGAACTGCGACCACCCACACAAGAAAGGCTGTTCGGCAGAGGTCGAGAGCCGTACCAGTCCTGCGGGCCCAGACCGACAGTGGGGACGAAAGCGACAGCGAGAGAGAAGGCCCAGAAGTCCCAGAGAACCAGGGGCGAAGGCAACAAAGGGGGGAAGCGAGTGACGCACATCCAGAGTCCGGAGACCAGCTCCACCCTGAAATGGAAGGAGAGCCAGAACTCTTCACACAGGGCAACTACCCGTGGCCCCCACCAGAAGGAGTTACCGCTGACTCGGCCAGAGATCAACATCACTCCAGCGAGGGGGAACGTGAACCAGAGTTCCTTACAATTGGAGATAACCTATGGCTACCAGGAGAAGAACGGCCAGGAGGAATGCCCTGCATCAGCGGAGGATACTTGGCCCCTGGGTTCTATGACCCCAGAACCCTTCACCCTGATGATGTATTGGAAGAATTTTTCGAAGAAGCACCAGAGCAGCAACCTCCAGGTGAACACGACAGATCGCCCAGACCAGGACCCTCAGGGGAAGGAAGGGGGTCGGGATTCACGGAGGAAAGAAAGTATCAATACAGTTGGGGAGAGCTTCAACCTTCCACAGATGACAACAATGATGAATAGACTGGGCATGGGTGTCCAGCCCAAGGACTATGATGTATCTTGGAGATGGGAAACCCAGGGCGGGGAAAAACAGTAGAAACTGCAGCTAGATATGCAACCCACGCTGCCCACGTCTTACAGCAAACAGCAAAGAGAAAAGAAGCCAGCGAAAGGTCATTTCCAGACCTAAGGGCCACAGAGAATGAACACATCACAGAGTATGAGATTGATTGGAACGCAGGATATGAGTGTATAATTGGAGAAAAATTGTCATATTACAAGGGACAAAGTGCTGGTTGGAGGTAGGGGAGTTCACAGGCCCCTGTAAGAGTACATGGAGGAGAGTCGAGAAAAGGTGGCTATCTCCTGAAAGGTGTTGTGAAGATGCGTGGAAAAAGAAGGAAGCCTGGCGTTGTAACTTCAGAAACGATGAACATTGTGCAACTGTGTACCAGGCTGAATTTAAGGGGTTTATAGAACAAGAAACCCCACTGGAAGGGATGTACTGGGTGTGTGGGAAGAAAGATGGAGTACAAAAGACTCTGCCTAAAAATTGAGTGGGAAAATGTGCCTGGGTGAAGGTTGTCCAGGCCACCCATATCCTACCCTTCTCCCAAGAAGGAAATACCACGACCCAGGCTCCACATGTGAAGATCCGAGAACAACGGGACATTTCCAAAGATAACCCAGCTCCAGGATTCAGCCAGGATGTTCCAAAGGAATTCATTGCACAGGACCACAGGCTGGCAGGCTTCCTTGGAGCCCTCCCATTTTCTGGAGCAGGATACCAGATCTCAGAGAATACAAGGTGGATTAATTACATTTACTATAATCAGATGCGCTTCTTGAACTACGCTATGGAAGCTTTGAATGCTCTGAATGACAGGGTCGAAGCTCTGGCCATAAGACACCCGAATTACATTGGAAAACAGAATGGTGTTGGACTGGATGTTGGCCAAAGAAGGGAGAGTGTGTGCTGTGGTGGGGGAAACTTCCTGCACATACATCTGAGGATAGTAGCTCTGACAGTACCTTCCACAAAGCCATGAACCGCCTCAGGAGATTAAAGGATGAGACCCATAGTAATGCAGGAAAAGGCCCCAGTCTTGATGGCATTGACGTGTCTAGAATAGGATCTTTCTTTACATCTGCTTGGGAGTGGATGAGGGACACGTTCGGATCCCTAGGGGCCACGGTCATAGGCTGGATCCTTAAGTTACTGTTGGGAGCGGGTTTATTGATAGCAGTGATTTGCTGCCTTGTTGCATGTTGTGGCAAGGTCTGCTCTAGATCCATTACTAAGGTTGTAGAGAAGCAATTAGTGGTCTTAGGACCAGTAGAAGAAGTGGTGGGTCACTCTTTGGGAATATATGAAGTAATGGACAGAAAACACTCTGTGTACCACCGGATTAGCTCAGTCCCGGGAACAAATGAAGAACACCACCCTGTTTAAAATGGAATGTAGGGGTTGGGGAAGGATGATTGTGTGTCTGAGTGTGTTCACCTAAACTGATGCTTATGTGTGCAATGAAGTACCAGCTTACACTGCAGGCACACACTGCTATTTCAATTATTGACTGTTTATGTGCAGAAAACACAGGCATACTGACATGAATGCAATGAAGGAGCAGTTTACATTCCCACTTACTGATCAATAACATGCACCAAGACGAGGCCCACTTGGAGTGGTAGTGGGCGAAAATTTTGTTGAAAGATAATGCTTATTGAATTACATAACGCTACAGGCAGATATTGAGGTGGTTGCCCAAATGGGCGTCCAGAAGGAGCATTTGTAAGGACAATTATTAATCTGGCTTGTTACATTTAACATGAAAGGTAAGTTTTAGAGGAATAGCCCTCAACTGCATGGCCACCTGAGAAAAAGTCAGGCTGATCACTTGCTGGCTTCCCACTGTCACTAGAGGCGGAGCAGGCATGTGCCTAGATGGCCATTGAGTCGGGCAAGAATACCATTTCACCTGTGCAGCCATATAAGTAGTGGAAAAGGGAGGAGGCAGCCGCCGGAGGGACAGTTGCGTCCTACCCCCATACTTGGTTCGCAAAAAACAGGATAAAGGCTATTGGTAGGTTCAATGTGCCAGGGCAGTGGTCCGGATAACACTTTGCCCAGGTGTGGACCCCTATTGCATGCTTAAGATGCTCCCTCAGGACTAACAGTATAAATGTGTAATCCTACATGTGTAATCCTACATTTTGCAATACATTCTGTAGCTCTGCTTACATCCACGCAGAGGCATTTTTCTTGGTCCATTAATTAAAATCAACACATAAAATTAAAATCAACACATGATGAACCATACATCACAATAAGCAGGAGAACATGATTACAATTAGGCTACAATTAAGTAGCCTAATCAAGCTAGAAATCAGAGCAAAATTCTGCATATTCTCCTCCAGTCAAAGTAAAAAATATTGGGGTCTGGGTAAAGAGCAAAAAAGTTTTTATAAATTGTATGGCATATTTAGTTTGCGCTACGTGCACAGATGGACAAATTTGCTAGTATCTTTTTCATGAACATGATGCCAAACGGACTTAATAATACCAAATCATTGACTTGACTTGATGGATAGAGGTTGTAGTGATAAGAAATTAATAGGCCTATATGTCAATTAAAACATTCAACATTTAAATGGATATGGAATTGGTATCAAATAGTTTCATAGGTGACAATGACAAATTCAAAACCTGATTAAAGTATTTCGCGACACACCTGGACAAGGATCACAGCACCCACTATGAGGACCCCTGTATTAGAGGACTTTACATTAAAGTTTAGATTCTCTGCCAGAGCCCAAACCAATTCAATTCAGTTCAATTAATACAGCGCCTTTCATAGTAGTATTGTCTACAGCAAGGAGCACCCAAGAGCAACAGGGGCAAGGAAAAACTCCCTTGTGGTAGTGGTAGTATAGGCTTGGCCCAACCCAACTGCCAGGGGTCATGCAAGAAAAGTAGTGGTTATCATTATGAAGGCTACAATTTGATCATGATTTTAGTTGAGCATTATAATAATTTCAGGCCAGGCATAGTGTTAAAGTCAAGGAGTAGGATCAATCGTGGGGATAACATTAGGAGGTTCCATTCTGACAGTGCCATTGTGAGGAGGGATCAGTCGCAGAGCTGCAGAATCGGTCCTGGCATGGGCGTCAAGGAAGGGCCTCTAGGAAGGAGAGTCGGTCCTGGCATGGGTGTCAAGGAAGGGCCTCTAGGAAGGAGTCGGTCCTGGCATGGGCGTTAAGGAAGGGCCTCTAGGAAGGAGAGTCGGTCCTGGCATGGGCCTCCTGTGGTCGCATTCCTCTCAATGGAAGTAGATGACAGGAGTCAGCCAGTGGGAGGCAGTGGGGAGCAGTAAAGTGGAAGGTTTTAAGTCTAGACTTAAAGGTATTCAGAGTGTCCACTTGCCGATTGTGGGCAAGATTATTCCACAAGAGTGGCGCACAGTAGCAAAAAGCTCTTCCTCCCATTGTAGATTTTAAATTAGATGGAGGTTTTTAATACAGGTATTACTACATCCAGTCAACAGAGCATTACAATAATTAAATGACAATAATTAAACAAATGCATGTTCCTATCCCACAAAGGATAGGAACTTTTTAACCTTAGTGATATTACGTAGATGAAAAAAGGATGTTTTTGAAATATGTTTCACATGACTATTCAGAGAGAAGTCCTGGTCAATGGTTACCCCAAGGTCTTTTACTCTTGTGCTAAATGAGAGTGAAAGGCCGCTGAGTAAGTTTGAGGTAAAATGTTATTCAGCTGTTTAGAGTCATCATAACTTTAGTTTACATTGACATTTACATTTAGCAGACGCTTTTATCCAAAGCGACTTACAAAAGAGGATAACATTCAAGCTACAACACAATGAAAGAACAAACAAGGGGTGCATATTGCTAACATAGAAAACATAGTTTAAACATGAGAAATTATTGGTCATCCAGATTTTAATGTCTTGGAAGCAGGCATCAAGTTTAGTTATTGGCAGTGGTGGAAAGTAACAAAGTACAAATACTTTGCTCCTTTAGTAGTCCAAGATTTGACAAAAAAAACAATGCTTTTAAAACTGCACTGCACTGTTGTGGTATTAGCAAAATATGTTTTTAGAATAAGTTCAGAAGCATCTAAAAGAACACATGGCTATAATGTAAATAAAATTTCTAAAATTATGTTTATTTCTAAAAATGATTGGTCCCGGACCAATAAAGTTTGAGATTTTTAGAGTTATTAGGTAGTGGACAGTTAGCGTAGGAAGTTGAGGTAAGATGTGAGTTGCACTATTTATACTCTATATGCAAATAGAAGATCAATGGTGTGGTTATCTTGATGTGTAGGTGTCGATCGATTCAGTGAAAAAACTCTGCTGAACATTTCTTCACCGTGTTTAATAGGTATGGGACTAGAGAAAGTTACAGAGTCTGACATCGTTTGTGCCAACCTGCAGAAGGAAATAAAACTTCTTTTGGTGATCTTAATCGGACATTGTTAGTGCCAGTGTGGATACCTTTCCAGGGATACTACTTGTTTAGCCACCACCATTTTCAAATAAGCTTTGATGTCGCTAGCTCAACCCTCAGAGATTGAAGTGACTATGGCCGCTAGAGTAGTTAGTTTCACATTTCGAACAGTAGAAGCGCCAATTACCCGAGTTTCATCTTGGTTGGGAGAGTTACACATATACTGAGATATCCCACCACTTTTCTCTAGCTCTGTTTGAGTCTGGCTTGTGATCATGTAGTCCCATATGTTTTTTTAATTATATGGTTCTATGGTGTGATAATCTGAGATGTTTTGTAGCCTATGTTATAGTTACATCACATTTTGTTATTCCTAAATCGGTTTGTAGAGGAAAGAAAAAGCAACTGTAGCAACTGACAGAGGACAGATGTAGGTTTTCTAGAGACAAAATAACTAACTGTAAATAATTGTTGTAAACAATGGCAGTTATTAAAAAAAGAGAGAATGTGGCTTCTAACCCTCTAGAAGCCAATGTGACTCAGGAGCAACACTGTATATACACCATGGATCTCAAAAATATTTTTGTCATTGTTTAAGCTACTCCTGCTGATTTGTAAGTGGTTTAGTTTCCTGCAAGTGCTAAAACATGTATCTCAGTCTTGTATCACACAATTGACACATTTCATAATGGCTGCCTTCACTCAGAAGAATGGATGAGCAAAACAGGTGAATACACCTGCCTCAAATGTCTGTTAAAAAATATGAATTGTTGAATAGTTGATAATGTATGCATTAAGAGTGACTAATAAATATAGAAAATCCATTTTGTAGTTTGCTTTGTAAAAATGTGATTTCTCCCCAGTCACTTTGACTGCTAAGGTCAATGCATGAGTCAGTGGAGATTTTGTATCGAACTATGTGAACCCTTTTGTTTTTATGACTGTTTTCAGGCATTGATATGTTCCAGAGTCTTCTGATATGTTGATAATAGATGGAACTAATGCTGTGAGTAATAATAAAGCCTAAAAGTGGTCCTTATAAGTATTGTACATTATGAAAGAAAATGGCAACCAATGCAAGTCAATGGAAGATACGGCAGGTACACACACATGCATACACACATACATTGATACTGACACGCACACACAGAGACACCCTCCTATACACAAAAACACCCCTGCACCCCTACTCCTGACGGCTATTTTGCCACCCCCTGCATCTGCATATAAACATACACACAAGACACCAGTGTTGTTGTCCAGTCACTAAACCTGAAGTACAAGTCCTGTCTTGAGTCCCCAGTGTTCGTCCAAGTCGAGTCCGAGTCAAGTCCGAGTCAAAATAAATAAAAAAATAAGTTGTCCAAGTCAATTCTACCACTGATCTGAGTCAAGTCCAACTCAAGTGGTTTGTCTTCTAATTTAGAAAAAAAATGTTAAGTAGACTAGGATATTACATTTGTTATATATAAGTTTTGAATGCAATTGCTGCATTAATTTCCCTAATATTCTCATATTAGGAAATATTCTAACAGTGTCAGTGAGTCTCTGGAAAATGTTTGTAAGGTTTCATAATTCCAGTAAGATTCCTATGATATTTTATGTAAAAAAATATTATATTGTTGATTATTTTCAAACTTTTTCATTAGGAAAAAAAAATAAATGAGGAAAACAAAGCCTCTTGACCTAAACAATAGCATGTTAAGTGTGTACCACACTGGTCAGCAAACAGTGATTTTAGTATATGAGCAGCCTGCATTTCCAAATGGGACCAATAATTAGACGGACCAGGAACAGAACCAGCCAAAGCAATATCTATGAATATGAATTTAAATATATGAATAACAATACATGAATTTAGGAAAAGCCTGAAGCCAACAGTGTTGAGAAAAATGGGGAAAATCCGAGTCCCAGTCTCGAAAACAGTAAACACACATGTCCAAAATCGTCAGTAAGGAAGTCCGAGTCAAGTCACAGCTTCATAAAATTAAAGAACAAGTCCAAGTCTCCAAGTACTCCAAGCCTCAAGACACACATGTATATACACACACATGCACAAGCACACAGGTGTGTGTACATGCACACATAAACACACACATACAATAATAGTAACCCAACAGCATTTAAATAATCTATTATTTTTATTGTAGTTACCTATTAACTACATCGTAATTTGTGTTTTCCCTTTAACAAACATAGATGCAGGAACAGAAGAAGTTTTTAAAACACGCTGTTGAAGTTAGGTTGAAGGGTTGTGCTCATAGTATGTTCTGCACTGCACCCAAGCACTGTGGAGACACATGTAGGCCACTATACAAGATGCTTTATTGTCTGTTACATAAAGTGACAGAAAATCTGGAGTTGGGGGAAAAAAGAAATTTGTCAAATGAGATGTCAGTTATGACAAATGACATGCCTGGACACTGTGGTGTAAAACTGAAATAACACTAAGGAGATAAATCATTTTGTAAACCTCTGCTGTTTGTTTTAACCTGCTCTACTGTGTATTATGACATAGTGCAAAAATTATTTACATAAACTTATTAATTGATCTTTTTAAAATATTTTTTCAACCTCTAGTCTAGTCAGAGTTGTCCCACCTTTGTCATGTTTAGCATGTCAGATGGTATATCTTAGTTCTGTGCAAACTGCACAGATTGTGCTGAAAATGTGTTGCAAAACCTCCATTAATCAGCATGACACACAAAAATGAATAAGATATGAGTGCATATGTAAAAATTCAAACATAGACACATAGAAACAGAATGTTGTGCAAATTTAATTTAATGTTTCACGTTTAGACTCATTAGACAATAGCAGAAAGGTTTGTTTGTGAAAGCAGCAGTGTTGTGCTTTTCAGCTTATTTTAAAAGTTACATAGAAACAGAATGTCGTGCAAATTTAATTTAATGTTTCACGTTTAGAGTCATTAGACAATAGCAGAAAGGTTTGTTTGTGAAAACAGCAGTGTTGTGCTTTTCAGCTTATTTTAAAAGTTACATCTAGATCAAAAGAGCTGCACCTGCAATGTATCCTATCAAGATGTGCAGACCCTCTTGAGCCTTTGTGAAATGTTTCAGCTTTAAACATCTTTTACATCATAACAGTTCTAAGCAGTGTCTCTATGCACAGTCTGCGTTGCACTGGCAAGCCATATGGGCCTCTGCAGTCTTCCTCACATCCACACTCTTCTGAGAGATGTTGCTTAGATCCACAGAGCTGGAATCTAAACAGGAGAGAAATACCATTTCAGATACACCTGTAACTTCACATCTAAACAGCAGAAATTCCTTTGTCAAGAATTCCATAACGGAACACTCACAGGTGGGCAGGCAGTGGAATCCAATGGTGACGGGCATGGTTCTTACTGGGAGGCAACCAGGCAGGCAACGCAGCACAGGCTCAACGGAGTAGCATTTAGACTCCTGGCCATCCACAATCAACTGTTGCTCCAGCTTGATGGATTCCAGATTCATGCGGCACTCTGCACATGTGCAAAAGAAACATAGTGACATAGCAGACAACTCGAAGTAGTCAGAAGATGCGACTGAATAGAAACATCTTTCTTACGAGTGTTGTCACGGCAGCTCTCAGCAGGAAGAGTCCAGGAGTGGGCAAAGCTGATGGGGCTCTTAGTCAGGTAACCATTGGGAGTGGTGTACTCCTGTCTGGTCTCTCCGTCAGCTCTACCACAGAGACCACAAGTCTGACCCCTCATCCAGTCTGCAACATTGATCTGAAGGAAAACAGTTTCATTAAGTTTGCCTTTCCTATTACAATGAGAGTCGATCCCCAGTAACATTTCTATGCAATGTTGTATTCACCTTCCATGTGTCCTGGCCAAAGTAAACCTCTTGAAGACCCCATGTTGGGGCATTCAGTGACAGGCCCTGACCTCTCAGTTTAATCATGATGGATTCTATAGGAAAGGAAGTGAAGTAAGAGGGTGTTAAAAATAATGAACCCAGTACAATAATATGGATACCATGAGAATTTTTTTGAGCTGTTTCCAGGATAGTGATGGAGGACAGACCTGATGGATGCTGGTAAGGAAGGCTGGACATAGGAACTTCCTGTCCGTTAATTTTGACATGCATATTGCTATCCATTTGATACAGATCAACCTCGCTGTGGAAAGGCAATAATATTATATATAGTGAACTGTGCATAACATAAAGAGCCAGTGCGTACAAACAGGCCATGACAATGCTACTGCTGTGCTCTGAAACTCTGCACAGCACGTTCCACCTCCTTTGAATAATATATGAATGCATGTGAAAATATAAACACATAGAGATAGAATGCCCATCTAGAATATCTAGAGGCCCCAAGGGAGGATCATTTGGTAAATGCATTAATGACACAGCACTTACATGTCAGACGCCTTGACACGGAGATGCTTTTGTTCAGATTGATTGCTTTTGTTCAGATCCTTCTTTGTGAGAACAATGAACTTCAGCTCTGGAGTGCAGTCCTGAGCCATCACTTGGTAGCAGGAGTGTGGCATCTCATTCCTATACCTTCTGCTGTTGAAGGTGGTCAGGGTATCATGGTCCATGGAACACTGAGCTGAGGGGGGTGAGAAGTGGTGTGTGTGTGGGGTTGGTGGGGGGGGGTGCAAACTTAGTAATACTGACAACATCAGAAATTAATCTGATTTAATTCATCTATTTTTATCTTTAAACAGTTTTTTGTCAATATAAAAGGACCTTGATTTCTTCCACCTACCAGAGGTGGCTTCAGCCAAAAGGTTTTTGACATTTTCAGTCATATCCTTCTCTGGAAATAGGCGATCAACATCCTCCTTTGTGAGAGGCACAGAAATGGGCAAAGGCACCGCCAGCTTGGAAAAGGTCATCTACGGCACAAGAATCCACAAGTGAAGCAACAGTTATAATTAGTGCTGTGAATGTTAACGTTTAACGCATGTGATTAATGTAAAAATGTTAAAGTTGTTTTTTTTTTTTTTAACGCAAATTGCACTACCCGCCAGTGCCCTCCTCATTTACACACACACCAAAGTGATTGGTCGAGTTCGTCCACTTGCTTTGTTTTGTTTGCCAGTGTGTTTCAGCAGCTCACTGTAGGTACTTTTAGCAACATGCTGTATAGACTTTCCACTGCTGTATAGACTGTCCACTGTATAGACTTTATAAATAATGTAAGACATAGTTTTGAATTCAGTGGCAGAATTTCTCGACTGTACTGTCCCTATCTTTCAATAATGTTTTAAATTATGTTAAAATAATGTTAAAATGTTTTCATCAGCAGGCAGTACTTAGGCAGTTAGAGAAGTTTTATTGTTAACAGAACATAAACTGACTGCCCAGAAACCTTGTAAATAGTTCTGATATATGTTCTGTATCAACAAGACTGTTGAAATTTGCAATGTCTCTTTAACAGCAATGTCAAAGCAATTTGGTGAATTGTGCTACGTGAACACTGACACACTTGATGCAGAACCATAACAGGAAAACAAGGCGACAAGACAATGAGTGCCCTGTCCATTGAGTCAATGCAGAACCAGAAATCAGGGATAAAAGAGGTGCAGAATACAAGCAGCATAATGATGGTTGTAGATGCTTCATTATGGCATTTTTAAAAGAGCTGATGAACATAATGATGAGAGCACAAGGAAAAGGCCAAACTCTGGTAGATTTAAAGCAAGGGGGAATGTGCAGAATTTATGTGCCTGGGATGCGAGTATGTGTGTGGGGGGTGTTAAAAAATCAAGTGGTCAGTCACCCCTGGGCACCCCTGTCACGGACGGCCTGTGGCAACTACACTCTTTAACATTGTGTGTGTAGGAAACCGAGGAGCTCCATGTGTGGCATTCTTTCGCCATTTGAGATTAACTTAATCCATTCGAGATTAACTTAAATTTTCTATTGTGATTAAACACATTCATTTTTTTTATCGATTGACAGCACTACTTATAACATGTTGGGAAGTAGTTGTAAGTAAATATCACCTCATGCAATCTACTCTCACCTGAACTCACAATCCAACAACCATTTATCTTAGGTGTTATCAGCTGTCTTAATCCTAAATTGAGAGAATTTAAGAGAAATCTATTTACTCTTGGGGTCTTTAGAATGATGTTCAGGGTCTTCTTGGTTGGCACGGCAACAGTCAATTCAATTTCTTTGGCAGTGTTCTTCTTATGAGCTACTGCAATTCCAGCCTGCCAAGCAACTCCGGGCATGTACTCAGCCAGCCTGGGTTGAGTTAAAAAATAACAAAATATTCATGGAAAACATGTAAGTTTCCTATATTTCATATACAAAATAGAGATTACAGTATATTTCAGACAGAGTACCTTTTTCCATAGGTAAAGACAGCGGCAGGGAGTTTCACCCATTCAATTCCTAGACGGGCAGCAGGACTTGAGCCAAACTTTCCAGTCTCGGCCTTCAAGATGGTGGCATATTCTTGGCACTCAGCTCCCCAAGCAATCTTGGCCTGATTACAGACAGGTTTTGGAAATATTTTTCATGTTACAAAAGTGAAGTGTTAAGATAATGATGATTAAGAGAAGAAAGTTTGATGTCTGTGTTGTACCATGGCTTTGTGCTTGCTGAGCACAATGCCATCAGCACAGGTTCTGCGGTTGTTATTCTCAGCCAGAGAAGAGATGATGGTCTGCAGTCTGTAGTTTTCCTTGTCAAGATAAGCAGCAGCCTGGTATCCCTGCAACTTCTGGTCAGCTCTCACGGCCCGGAGGATGATAGCCCCAGCTGGAGCATTAGTGCTTCCAAGATACTCATTCTAGTAATCATAAACATTTTTGGTTAAGTTGTGCATCCTGTTGCGCAATTCTAAATGGTATCCACAACTCTGATAATAATAACTCAGTTAATAACTGTTTTGGTTTATCTTTACCTGCTTGTAAATGGCCTCAAAGCTGGATGCACTACTTCTGCTCACATCAGCACTGACTCTGTGCTGTTTGATAGACAGCATCATTCATTACATAACATACATTAACAGGAGGGTGCATAAAGAACTGTCTAAGAATGCAGTAATATGATCATTACCTGGTGAACGTGGTTCTTGGTGAACTTGTGCATTGTTTCCTGCAAGGTACACATTTGAGAGGTTTATTTTTATTTCCTATCTTGATATTAACTCATTCAATTGCATCATTCAATGTAACTAAATTCTGTTATTTTTGGAGTCATAGTCAGGAAACGGGGTGATTTCCTGTTCTTAGAATTTTAACAGAATTGTCCACCAGACCATCAGCCCATTATAACTGCCATGAAATACAGAGTGTCGGAAGATTCATCATTCTGTGCAGCAGCCCACCTGGGATGAGCGCCTGACGGAGCGAGCACTGGAGCTAGAGCTGCTGGAAGACCCGGAGCTGGAGGACTTGGGGCTGGCTCGGCTGGAGGAACTCTGTCTGCTGGAGGAGCTGCTGGAACTGGAAGAGCTGTTCCTCATACCAGTTTCCAGAATCTTCCTAAGCTTCAGCAAGACGTTCTTGCCTCCTGGAGCACCCTGGGAAGTGGGCAGGCCCTTGTGGAGTTTATCTGCAGCCTTGGGTCCCACCTGGACCTCAACTTCCAGTCTCTCAATGGCGGGGCCATCAGCTGGGGGAAACATGCAAAACAGCCAACGTATGAAGACAACTGCAAGGGAAGGAATATACTGTGCTAATCTATGACACTAAAATTATTCTTTAATAAAGAAAAATCCCAGTGCACAGCTCTAAAAAATCCCAGTGCACAGTCTCTAGGTACAGGTGGATTAAAGGAACAGAAATGACAAAAAAAAAGAAAGTTGCCACTGTGCACCAGAATAACTGAAGTTTATTCAAAGCACTAAAATTATTCAAACACTTAAATGATTCTTCCTTACCAGGTCTCACTGCCAGAAATGCTGCATGCTGTCCAAGGAGGCTGAGCAGGGGTGCGTTCTTGTTGAAAGCAGCATTGGTAGACCTGAGCTCAAAGCATCCCTTGATTCCCAGGAGTGCAGCTGGGATACAGGTGGTTATCTGGAATGGTGTATTTGCTCTCAGCTGAGGAGCAACCTCAGATGACAGGTCAGAATAAACAACCTCAGAGGATCGGTCCTGGAAGGAAAGAACAGAAACATGGGTTAAATGTGAGTCATATATAGCTCAAAATTAGGTACAGTTACAGGTGCAGTTGCAGGTTCAGGTACATTTACATTAGGTACATGTTATACCAAGGTTTCTCAAAGTGGATTCCATCATGCCAATTCAAAGTTGATATGAAATTCTTTAATATTCACCAGTCCCTTAAGAGTCTAAAGATCAAATTACAAAATTATTTTACTAAGTACAAAAACATTCTTGGACAGTGCAAATCAAATATTTACTGAGATTTCCCTGCCATACCCAGAAGAACTGCATTAGACAACTGCATGAAAGGAATCATGGCTGCTTGTGTCCATCTTAGCATGCAGCTAGCCACTGAAGCTGACCACTTGTGTCTATCTTATTATGCCACTAGCCACTGAAGCTGACAGCTTGTATCCAACTTACAATGCCACTAGCCATCGAAGGTGACAGCTTGTGTCCATCTTACCATGCAAATAGTCATCAAAGCTGACCACTTGTGTCCATCTTACCATGCTACTAGCCATCGAAGCTGACAGCTTGGAGGTAAACCTTTCCTTGGAAATCTGCTCAGCTGGAGCCATCGCAGCAACCATGGGTGTGACTCTCTCATTTGCGAGGTCTTCAATGTTTCTGGATATTGCAAGGGTCTCAAAGCTGCCAAAAGAGTGTGATATGTAATATTCCGTTGTTACTATTATGGTCATACATTATCTGGATCACTTTCCTGTAGTCAAAGAACTTTGAGCACCAGTACCGGATCTTAGCAATGTGCTCTGGTGCCTTAACTGGGAGAGCCTCGATCTTGAAGTTCAGTTTGGGAATGTCAGCTTTTACAGCCAGCTTAGCAGGTAGTGCAGTGACAGCCTTGGCTCTAGCCATGACAGCAGCCTGGATGAAGGCAGTGTTGACTCCCATCACAGCAAAGGTGTGTACGGAGATGCTAAGGAAGGAAAGGATTATTTCACCAGTATTGAAGGGGCACTATGTCAACAATGTGACAACAATCAACAATGTGATCAACAATCTTATACTGATACCTTGGGGAAACTTCAGCATCCAACTTAATGTCTGCCTTCCACAGCTCAGCAGTATTGAGAGGTTGAGAAATAGGTGGGTTTGTGGTGGCTTTAACTAAGAGCACATGTCATGACATTGGTCATGTTATGCTGTTTTACGGTAATGATATCAACATAAAAATTTTGCCATTTTAAGGCCAAAACTGAAATAAAACTCACGGTTGATGGTAGCAGCAGCAACAGCAGCAGAGTAGAGACTGAGCTCCATTGGCACACCAGCAGCTGTGGGGAAGATGCGGCGCACCTCAGCAGCCAGAAGAGGCTTAGCAGCCTGAGCAGTGATGCCATTCTGCAGTGCCCTCACAGCATCCCAGAGACTGGCCTTGGCATTGGGACTGATAGCCATCTAGATATGGTTATGGTTATGGTTATGGTTATGGGTTCTTTGTAGATACTTTTATCCAAAATGACATATTACATATGATATGACACAGAATGATAATATTTTAACCGTAATTCCAGTGAGAAAGCAAATAGAGAATGTAATCTCATAAAGAACATCTGTACAAAAATGTAAAGAAAGCTGTAGTCACGTCTACATAGCAGTCAAAACCTACAGTCCTGCAAGATCACTGATTTACAGAAAAAACATACCTCAATTGCCCAGTCAATCATGTTTTTATCAATGTTGGCAAATGCAATTTCTTGTCCCAGGAATTTGATGTACGCAGAGGCCAAAGGCTGACTCTGAGGGAGAGCTCTCCATTCTTTCAGCTGTGTGCAGACATGGGAATACAGAATTACAAATATATGAAGGGCCAATTTCAGTGCTATTACATTCATGGAAAGAATTGTCTACTTACCGCCCTCATGACTTGTTTCATTTTGGTCAACCTGTCAGTGTTCTCAGCCAGAGCTGGGGTTTTCATGATAGCCTCCTGGATTCCTACGGTCCTCACGCCAACCTGAGGGAAGTCAATCAAATGATTGCTGTTAATGGAAAAAATGAAGTAAAAGAAGACTATTATACATTATCATAATATGAAAATTTTTCTTCTTAACCTCCAGGACATCAGCAGCAGCTCCAGCAAGGTAGGCACGGACTTTGGCCACAGCAGCTCTGGGCAAAATGGTGGCACCATCGTTGATGATGAAAGCACTGGCAGCAGCACCAGACATCACAGCATCTGGGGATAAACCAAGACAGTGATTCTTTCACTGGTGAGAAGCTAAGAGCTAAGCTCTGAGAAGGTATAGTCTCCAACAAGCTTCAGATAAATGTAGATCTTACTTTTGTAGCTACCAAAGTGGAGGGCCCTGCTGAAACGATAGCTCAGTCTGTCCAGCTTGGGACTCAGGATCTTCATGGCAACCTTACTGGCAGCAGCACTGAAACCCAAGTAAAGTAAAGCAAAATAAACTTGACGTGTTTAGCAGTCACAGACTGGGGCTCAGAAATCAAACCCAGGTCACATGATTGTCAGTTGGGTGATATAACTGCTGCTCCCATCACTCCCACAAACATCAAGTACAGACATCTGCTAGACAGACCTATTTCCAACTCATACAGACTGTAAAGTCTAATCAGCAAAAATCTATTAAAGCAGTTATTACTGCTAAACTGATGGTGATGGTGGTATGTGAACAATGTGAGGCTGTTTCTATGGAATGCGAAGCAAAAACAGTTAACAAAATAAAACTACAGGCGTACACAGCAGCAAGGTCTGGGGCAGTACTCCTGGATAGGGCCTTCATGTGGGAATATGCGAAGCTGACCAGCTGCATGTTGGTCTCCTTCTTCAACACATTGGCAAGAGTAGACACCACAGCCATGGCAGGTTTAGTCTCAAACAGTGCAATGCAGGCAACCATCCTCAGCTCAGAGTGCAGGGTCTTATCCATAAATAGCTGAAGAGCTAATGGCTGCACCTGTATACAAAACCAGCCGGGTTATCTCAAAGATAGAGAGACAAATAAATCATCTTGGAGAAGATTAACTATGAAATAAACAAGGATTGATGATAAGATTTACCATCATAGGCTCCCTCTTAGCAATGTTCCTCAGTGCCAGGATCACATCAGCCTGAGCTCTGATGGGGAGCGCAGCAGCAGCAGAGCCGAATCCAGGGAGGAACTTCATGATTGGTTTAAGACTTGCAGGATGACCAGCGTTACCCAGAACTTTGACCAACAGGATGATTTCATTAACGTCAGCCTTAGACATAGCTTCAGCTGCGCGCTCATGGATGGGCTGAAGAGCAACAACATTATCATATCAAGACAAAACCAAACAACTTCTCTCTGGAAAAGAATGAATACTGAATATACAGGTAAAACATTCACCTTCAGGAGTTCAGCTGAGCAAGTAGGAACTGCAGCACAGTGCTTGGCAATCATGGTACCATATCCCAGCATAGCAATCTCACGCAGAACAGGGTTTGCCTGAACCTTGTGGTGCAGAGCCAGGGCCTGTATGATTACAAGAGAAGAGTCATAAGTTTTTTTCCTTTCAAATAAAACTTTAAATTAAAATCTATACTACCTGTACCAACTTACAGAGAAAAGTCTGATGATCTCTTGGTCAGATGGAACCATGTGCACAGCAGCCAAAAGAATCTGAACTGCTTCAGGAATGGTGATTTCTTCAGCCAGGAACTTCTCCTTGATGAACTTCACAGCAGCTGGTGTTCCAACAACAGGAATGGCATCCAAGAAAAAGCGCCTACAACAATATTACCACAACCACTGAAATGGAATGATACAACAGCAGGCCATCCAATTGTGCAAAGGCATGACATAACGTTCCCATCAGAGGTAATGATAATGATACCTGTATTCTGGCCTGGTCTTATGTTGAAACCAGGTAGCTTCAAGGTTCTCCAAGGTGGCCATACGCAAGACCTGAACGAGCTGGATGAACTTCAGAGGAGCATCCTCATGAGCCCTAGCCATGTTAGTAGCAACCAGATTGTGCAGAATCTCCACAGCCTGAGATGATAGGATGATAGGATGTGTGATTTTCTTTCAGATTACCTCATGGAGCTAAAGGTAAAGATCTTAAAAATAATATATTTGGAAATGTAATGTTCAAAAGGAAAATACTGTCAACCTGAGCCACTGGATTAGTGATTTTGATAAGCTGAATGGGAGCTTGAAGAATTTCAGTGGCAAACTCGTACTTCAGAGATCCACGGGCCACATATTCAGCATTGGCCCGTGCAATTGGAGCCCTCTGAGCCTCAATGAAGGTCAGGCTTTGTCTGTTACACAGAGTAAAGAAAAAACCTTTTATTTACAAGAGTTGCATTTATATTGTTATAACTGTGATATTATTATAATTACAATCTATTAAGAATGCTGATAAAGCTCCTACTTGGCTTCCATCTGTGCGGCTCCACCCATCTCAGCAACAGGTGTGACCTGATGAAGTTCCCGGACTGTGGCTTCAGTGATCAGAGCACCAGTGGCGCTTGGTTTCATGATGTAGCTGTAGGTTGCAGCTCCAGTCAGGCTCTTTGCTTTCTATGGAAATTTTGGGTGGACTGTTATAGTTGCAATGGTAGAAACAACAACAATGCCTGAATGCTTGATTTTGTTCCCAAACTACTTCTGCTAATGATCTCATCAAACATATTAACTAAAGATAAACTCATCATATTAACCAAAGATAAACTCAACATTAACTAAAGATAAATTCAACATATTAACCAAAGATAAACTCAACGTATTAACTGAAGATAAACTCAACATAATAACTAAAGATAAAAGTCCGTGGGAACCCTGCGGGAACAGTTATGATGGTAATAATCAAACTCTCTTAGGTACAGTCTGTTCCAGTCAACATGTACAGTGTACATCATTCATGTCATATGACATGTGAATTAAGTGGCCTGTGTGTCTCTTACCCACTGGCACTCAGCACAGGTTTCCAAGTAGGCCAGGCCTATATCCTTAATGACCTGATCCTGGCAGTTAGTGAGATCCTTGGACTTGGTGACAGCAATGCGCTCTGCCTTGACATCCTCACTGATGACATAGTGGGTCTTGCACGCTCCCTGAGCTCCTGCCTTCAGAGCAAATATAGACGCATTATTTACATCGTATTACACAAACAGCACAACATACCGTATGATTTCTTGTATTTATTCCCTCACCTCTTGCAGCTCATAAACATTCTGGTTTTTCTTGAGACTGAGCTGAAGAATGTTCAGGATACCTCTGTGGATGTTCAGAACTGTAGCGGAGACTGCTGCAGGAGCAAACACCTTACCAACCGCACCATTGGCATACTCAAACCTGATGGGAATCTGAAGCTGAGCGGCCAGTGCTGAGGTGAGCTTAGTGGCTGGGGAAAATGGTTCCTTTGGCCAAACACCACTATACTCAAAGATCTCAGGATCTGCAAGCTAGGAATATGAAAGCACAGTTTTGGTTACAGTGTTTTTTGGTTACAGACTTAAAAAATAGTTCTCACTGAATAAATGGATTTTAAGACCAGTTTTATGATCAGTGGTGACTATGCACTCATGAAGCACTATAAAAGTATCCCTAGTAAAGTAAAAGTAAAGATCCAAAAGTCCAGAATTACCTTTATCAAGTAGATGTTCTGAGCTTCAGCACTGATGTGAACCTTGCTGCTGACTTTTATTCCTGCTCTTGCCAGACCTTCCACAGGAAGACCACCAAGAAGCAGTGCCTCATATTTGTACACATAGGTCTTGGAAGGGTCAAACTGAGGAGCTGTAGTGGAAAAAACAATATTATTTATAATTCACATAATTTATTTCTGGAGAAGTTCAGAGTAAGTTGTAAACTTTGTTTTAAGGTTTCAGGTGCAACCTACCAAGGTTACCATGCTGACCAGCTGTAATGAGAGGTATAAAAACAGACAAAAAAAGACCATATAAATCAGTGTATTTACATTGACATATTTAGCAGAAGCTTTTGTCCAAAGTGACTTACATCTGTCAACTATCAATTACAACAATGCCAATTAGCCCTAGAGCAACTAAGGGTTAAGTGCCTTGCTCAAGGGCACAACGGTGGCCACCAGAATTTGAACCCACAATTTCCAGGCTACTAGCATGCTAGTCAGGTTCTGCTATGCCACCACCGCCGCATGCTGTTGAATTCTCTCTTGTTGTAGACAGATCAACAGATGAACTTACCCACAAAGGCTATGGCCAGGTAAAGCACAAGGACCTTCATCATTGGGGGATGTGGAGCACTCAGAGGATGGATAGACTTTTATAGGAAATTTTGCTGACCTCATATCAGTGGCCCAGTTTATCAT
The DNA here is from genome assembly GCA_027481765.1 of Tenualosa thibaudeaui. NCBI lineage: Eukaryota > Metazoa > Chordata > Actinopteri > Clupeiformes > Clupeidae > Tenualosa > Tenualosa thibaudeaui. The sequence continues at coordinate 14,985,081 of JAIFZK010000023.1, read as the reverse complement.
TAGCCAGATGCTTGTGATGGTTAGACATTTCTGGAAGCATTTGACTTGCAAACTGTCTGAAGGTTAGGTTACCCTGTCTTTTGTTGCTGACCTTACCAAAGGTAAAAGTTAAGTGACACAAGTTGTTCTTTCAACACTGAGATGCTCTAACATGGAATTCAAATGAAATATCAGATTTTTGTTTATCAACTCATTTTTTTGCCTTTAATCAGACAGGACAGAAGGAAATGAATGGGAGAGAGAAATAGGGAAGGTTTTGTTGGAATCAGGATTTTATGGTACAGGCACCTTAGCCAACTGTGTCCCAGCCACCTCCCATGTTCATCAAATTTTTTATATCAGATTCTTTATGTTTACTATTTATGTACTCAGACCTTATTAATATCTCACGATTCACAAAAGAGATCAGATACTAATGACTTACAGTGTAATGGGGCTTATGTACATAACTGTAGGCTGTCCTTCTAATTATATTGACAAATTTTGAAATGTGACTACATTTACCACTTTCATTAGCTTTCATTAGCTTTGCTTTCTCATTTGCTGTAGCTTTTTTGGCCATCTGTCTCACCTGAAAATCAAAAGCTGCCCTCGAACTACAGTGAATTTACAGTTCAGGTTTTAGTACAGGTTATTATTTATCTCATGATCCAAGTTGTGATTGTCCTGTCAATAGATGACAAGACCAGGGCAGGCTGACCATAATCATGGCACCTCCGCAGCCTTCTATAGCAAACATTGCATTGGAGAGCAAACAACATTAGAGCTACAGCTTTAGCTCATGCTTCACAAGTGTGGAAGTGTGAGGACTAATCAAAATAAATCATAAATGATAAAAATAAGGACTTTATTGGAAATAATAATTCTGTCTTTTAAATCTTTATTTACAGCAAGTAGCCTACAGCCTAGGAATTCTTTGGAAAGATTTCACACCCTTTTGATGCGCCTCCCAGAAACTGGATTAGATCCAGACCATGCAGTTAGGTTTCCCAACACTATATATGTTTGGGATCCAGTGACCAAAGCATCCACAAGCCATCTCATTGACAGACGGTGTCAAGCTGTTTTGACAGACGGTGTTAAGTTGTTTTGTGTCTGGTCATTTTGAGCTTATGACACCCACAATTTGGCTAATTGATACTCCCAGTCAGCTATTGACAAAGGGCAGTTTTGTCCTAATTAGTTCAGCAGGTTTCATTTTCACCAGTGATAACTGCAAAATGGTTTGTAATGATTGGTTAGCTTTTGACAATTATGAATTCTTCTTGTAATGGGCCCCTAAGTTGAATCGTTGCCAGCTGATAAAAACAAATACACTTTTAAATGGTAGACTTTGCATGGTTTGATAAAGGTGGCCCATTTTTTTCAATTTCCCCTTTCCCTGTAGCTAACTGGCAAATAACATTATGCTCTTATTTTGACAAACGGTAGAACTGACGGCCATAATGAAAGATCACAGTCCACACCGGGCTCATATGATTGTCATACCATTCTTTCGTGTTATGAAGTTTCCTACCCGATGTTAGGACTACTAAAAGCCTGGCAGATGACGGCATGACGGACTCTTTGTGCATTATATTGTTAATAGTTCTGGGAGCACTGTTTTTCAGTGCATTCGGGATAGATGACTGTCCTTGCGAGGAACAGGAACTTTGTAAACAAATTCAAAACAAGACGCAATTCGAGGTAGTAAAAAACCCAGTTTCGCTTTCGACATGAACTTTCCATTTAACGTACGTACTAAGGACAGTTTAAAATCCTTTATTTCTTTCAGGTGTTTGTTTTTGATGTCGGAGGAAAGGCATGGCGATATTACGACTGGACCAAGGTGACGACCATCGCTGCTTTTGGACAGTATGATGCAGAACTCATGTGTTTTGCCCATTCAAAAGGAGTCAGGCTAGTTCTGAAAGGTAACAGTGATGCCTCCATCTGTAAACGGTGTCACCGTTTCATGTTGGCCTAACCATTCTGGCAAACACTTAAGTTAAGTGAAAAATCGCAGGGTTTCAGATGCTCTCTAGCTAAAGTACTGTTAGACGTGAATACTGAATAGCCCCATCTAGTGGACATGTCATGCAATTACAGTTGACAAGAAGAAGCATCTGGGGAAATGAATTTCAAAACTTCTGAAGGTGTATCATAGGTCATTGTTGTTATTTTTGTAAATGTTGCCCTCAGGGGATGTGTCGGTCACAGCAATGGTAGATCCTACCAACAGGACAGCCTGGATCAAGGACAAAGTCAGCTTGGCTAAGAGACAGTTTATGGATGGGATCAACATAGACATTGAACAAGCTGTGGAGGAACAGTCTCCAGAGTATTTTGCCTTAACAGCACTGGTCAAAGAGACCACGGAGGCTTTCTACAAAGAGATTCCTGGTTCCCAGGTACAACATAAACATAAACAGAATTACAAATATACTTTGAATCATGCTCACTCTTTTATCTCCTCCATAGGTCTCCTTTGATGTGGCGTGGTCACCCAAATGTATTGACAAACGTTGCTATGACTACTCTGTCATTGCGGATTCTTGCGATCTAGTGTTTGTGATGTCTTACGATGAGCAGAGTCAGATTTGGGGTGATTGCATTGCCATGGCGAATGCACCCTACAACCAGACGCTAACAGGTGAGGGACTCATACCACTACCACAAAGCTGTCTACAGGCTACACAGTTTAAGCAGACGCTAACCGCTAACCTAACTGCTCCAATAACCCTCTGACTCTCTGTTTGTCTTTCAGCATATGAGCAGTACATAGCCATGATGATTGAACCAAGGAAGCTAGTGATGGGCGTTCCCTGGTATGGGTATGATTACCCTTGTCTGACCTTCTCACAGGTAAGGTTATACCAGGTTCCTGCAATGCTGCTTCTCACAGTTAAATGTATGCCTTCAATGCAATTCAGTGCAATACAAATTGACATAATTTCTGCTGTAAGGATTCTTTTAAGGCAAAAGATACCTGCTGTACAGCTGTCGCCTGATTAGTTCAGCAGATATATTTTTGTCTGTGTTGTTTGTGGATTTTTAAAATTTTGTGTTTATGTGTCACTCGGCAACAGGGACTCTGAACTCCATAATATAAAGTCTGCAGTCATAAGATCAAAAGTATCAAAATAACCAGTCCCGGTTGTTTTCTGAAGAGTAATAAAACCTGGGGCAGCTGCATGGCCTACTGGTTGGGGACTCAAGACTTGTAACCGAGGGGTGTACATTCACACACACTGTGTGTGTGTGTGTCACTATTTCACAGATAGATAAACAGATAAATGCAGAGTATGATTTTCCCACACAGGATCAAAAGAGTATATTTTTTAGTATTTTTATGACAGACTGAATAGTTTTATCTGTATTATAGGGTGTAGCATTGTTCTGATAGAATAATGGGTCTGTTTCTATTTGTAGGCTAGAGTATGTGCCATCCATAAGTAATGGGTCTGTTTTTGTTTGTAGGCTGGAGTGTGTGCCATTCATAAGGTGCCATTTCGTGGAGCTCCGTGCAGCGATGCAGCTGGCCGGCAGATTCCCTACAGCACCATGATGAAGCAGATTAACAGTTCCATGTCTGGAAGGATGTGGAACAAGGAACAGCATGCCCCTTACTACAACTACAAAGTAAGAGGGACTTTAAACTATGTGCTGATGATCATAGGACTTTTTATTATACCAGTTGCTTGAAAACTATGTGTGACTATGATTAGAAAGGCAAAGGGAAGTAGACAGCTAGTAGGCCTACTTTATGTCGTAAATATCAATAAGAACTTGTGAAACTAATCCCCTGTGGCCACAAATGATTCATAAGTTTGGAGATGATTAATTATGGTGTTGTGCACCACAAAGACAGGATCTTATTCTACCCAGTGTTTATGTTTACAGTCACTGCATTGTAAATACTCCTCTTCTTATGAAATGTCCTGGTCAGGATACAAGCGGTCAGATTCATCAGGTGTGGTATGATGATCCGGAGAGCATCTCCCTGAAGGCAGCCTACGTTAAGAAGCTTGGCCTGGGAGGCATCGGCATGTGGAACGGCAACCTTCTGGACTACAGCAACAACCCTGTCGCCCAGCAACAGAGCAGAGACATGTGGAATGCCTTGGTGGCAACCAAGGAAACCGTCTAAAGAGGAGTCACCTTGGAGGTGAAAAGTATGTCTTAAGAGTCTACACACTCTTTGTGTCTGGATCAAGAGGGCCAGCAAAGGCATCCTCCCCTAATGTTCAGGGTTACACGTCCATGCACACAGATTTAACAGCTGCTTTATTTCATCCATTTTACTTAAAAATACATTCTGTTTTAAATGTGTGCTCACAGACATCACATGATTAAATTTGCACTCTTTCATATAAAGATTCAGTCTTCCCCTCCTTCTGTAATATAATTCAGTGTGTGCAATAAAAAATATATTTACAAGTCTTCAACCTCATCCTTATTATCCAAATTAAACCCTCTATAAAACATCAAGTCATAACTTCATTCCACACCAAGGACTGCAGTCCTGATATGCACATGGCTTCTAGGGTTCAGACTTGTTTCTGTTCTGCAGGAGGTTTGGTATACTGCTGTCTGCTGCCCTGTGCATCCTTGGGATGCTTGTAGACAGAGGGTTGAGATTTCTTCGAAGCCAGCTCAGCCTTCAGTGTACGGAGTTCTGTAGCAGCTTGCACTCTGAGCTAAAACATTTGGAGATAACTGATTGACTGCAAAATGTGTTCAGTTGTTGTAGTTTCAACAACATACATTGTAAGAATATATGACAAACCTTCTGCTCAGTTTCCAGTCTCATCTTGGAGTCTTCCACCTTCCTTCTCAAATCGTCAATCTCATTACTCTCTGTCATAATCTGGATTATCAAATCATTCTGAAAAAAGTTAATAGTATTAAAGGACAATTTTTCATTTAATTCAACAGCTTATCATCTTAATATAATTATATTCATGCTTCAGTCCACAAAGTGGGAGCTCACTTTCATGTTTGAAGCTTTTCCCAGGTGTTTGTGCTTATTTCTACCTTCCCTAGCCTGTAGCTGTTGTAGGAGTTTGTGGTAGAAGGTCTCCAGTTCCTGGCGAACATTCTTCAGGCTTTCTTCCAGTGGAGCTGTAGTCTTCTTGGTGTTGAAGTATTTCCTCTTCCAGCCATTCCGAGCTGAAAGAATTCATAATTATACAATATAATAAGATAATAATAATAATAATAAACAAAGGAACTGCAGATGACATCTTGTAGGATAAACATCAGTAATAAACGTCTCTAGTTTGGATCCAGAATGCCTTGGTTACATGGCAACCTGCTCTTGCCTTACTGATGCCTCAGTTCAGACAAACTGTAGAAGTACTGTATGTCTTTCCATTGTAGCAAAGTGCAAGACAAGTTGAAAATGTTTGACTAGACATAAACTAGACAAAGACTTGATTGGTCCACAGATATCTGAACTGCAGTGTTTTATACCAGCAGTAACTCTGCACGGGTCTTCAGCGCATTTTGAACATTTTGGCAGGGAGCAATAGATTTGAAGTGAAAATCAAGCCTGATGCTTTAGAGACACACTAGCCATTTGTCTGGCTAGCACGCTTCTCTCTTAAGGTATTGCTGTTTGAAGCCCAGGGCTGGACTGCACGGAATAACCTCAATTACATTTAAATTAGCAAAGGGGAATATTGGCAGCTGTGGTGCAGTATGTCCATTGTTTCTAATGTGCCACACTTCTGTGCTGTTCTGAGAAGCAGGGATCATCCTCAACACATGCTGATTGACACCTTGGTTCCTCCTGTGTCTGTTGAGAGCCAGAAGGTCTTTGCCCTTCCTCAGGAGATCCTGTCTTATGCGTTCCATCTGTTTTCTCTCCTCCCTCAGCAGTCTGATCTCCTCAATTAGCTCTTGCCCTGTGAAGAACCGTTTGAGATGAGAACAGGGTTCTACAAGCAGAACAACACAACAGCAGCAGTGTACAGGAATGTGTACAGTGTTTTAGTCTTACTGTTTGTAGAGAAGATGGAGGCCACAGGTTTTCTTGCAGTGATTATGAATGAGGAGGCCATGGCTGGTGAACTCTTAAGACACAAACCGCAAACCTTGACCTTTGCTGCCATCTCATTAAATGAGCTTTTCACACAAACACAACTTGTTCAATGTCTCTGCACTACACTCCTGCACTACACACTCCACTGGTTAAAAAAGCAGACCACCTGCTGACTATGGCATCTTGAGCAGAAACAAAAGCTCACGGCCCATTTACCAGAAAAGACATAAACCATTAGCAACCATCTGGCACTTCCTGAGCATGTAGAACGCACTCCAGACACCCAGTTATTCACATTCTTCTGCCCTCCCTTCAGACAAGCAATGGAACATGATGGAGTTCCTTAGTTTGACTGTACACAGAAATAATGTTAGACTCACCTCTTTTGTGTTCTTCCTGATTCTGTTGTTTTTGTTGTCTTTGTATTTTCTGTGAAGCAACAATAATAATATGAAATGCAAACGGAAACGGTATGGTAGTGTTAAGTGTGGGTATGGGTATTACGGGATGGCTTGTCAGGGAGACCTGTCTTGGCTGAGAGATAAACCAGAGTCTGCATCTTCCACACAGTCAGTGGTCCCAGAGTCTTTGGTTTCAATCCTCCTTTTTGGGTGCTTCTTTGAGGCTGAACTGACTGTTCCTCCTAGGGGTAACTTGTTTGAAATTTCTGTTAAGGGATCAAAATTTCACTACAGCTTACAGTAGTTGTTGTAGTCTGACATTTTCAAAAAAGTTAGAATCTGAGCCATAAACTTTCTTCTGTCAAAAATAAGCATGCGCTACAGTACTTCAAACAGCCTGATAAAATTATGGAATTATTCTGTTGGGAATTCTGTTGAGCCCAGTTCTTTCAAGTGTTTGATTCTTCTGTTCAGTAAGTACTTGAAACGCAGAATGTCAGAAGTCTACTTGAGGTTGCCTTCTCTTATGTGAATTATATCCCTACCTCTTCCCTTTTTGGTTTGAAGTGGCTCATGAATGTTCTTTTGGCTGTGGTCGTCTTCCCACACTGAGTTGTAAGAAGAACCATCTTCTTCCTTCTCCTCACTTGAAATGATGCTCTCCTCAGCACCGTCACCATCCAGACTAAGATCTGTAGGCTGATTGGATGCCTGTTTTATCGCAGGAAATCGAACAGGCTCTTTGGAGTTCACAGCTGCTCGGGCACAGGGCTCGGAGCGGAAACTGGTGTGAGGGATTGAGCTGTAGCTCTGCATCTCTGAGGTGTGTGAGTGTGAGCATGTGCTGCCACTAGGGTCCAGGTAGGAGGGCAACAGATACAGCTCTGGATGGGGGGCCTGAGGAACATGGTCATTTTCATCATCATTCGCAGGCTATTGTATGAGCTAGTGCAGGGGTGGCCAAACTTCTCTGTTTGCGGGCCACATCCTGAAAAAGCTAAGTTGCCAAGGGCCAATGCAAAAATAGGAGCCTAGTTTTTAACCAGTTTTAAGTGAAAGGGCGACTGCAGGCTGTCTAATGCTACACTGTTTTATTACTGGCAAACATGTCACACCAGTACTGAAACTATGATGTGCGATGGATATATAATAGTAGATTAATATAACAATGGGCCACTACATCTTATTTTCTGACTTCATGGCGGGCCGCATAACAGAGAGCACAGGGCCACAATTGGCCCCGGGCATTAGTTTGGCCACCCCTGACCTAAACACTTAAAGACATTGACTTTGTATAAATGAGCCCTGCTCTAGAGTATATTTAGGTAGATGATATATAGATGATGTACACATGAGCCCTGCTCTAGAGTATATTTAAGTAGACGATATATAGATGGTGTATACATTTAAGTAGATAATAGTGTATTTACATTATACATTAACATTCGAGAAAACTTGCAGAATAAATAAATAAATGAATACATAGTCTGAATGTATAATCATCAGGACAAGTGGGGAGACCTATAGGTGAAATATCCTTTCAAAGGCAGACATAAAACAACACCAGTGCCTCACTATGAGACTTATTCCTTTTAGATGGTACCAGTCAACCCCTCTGGCTCAAGGACTAAATGGAAAGGTTGCTCATCTGATCCTCAATTGGTGCAATTTACTGAAAATGACTACAAAACTAAGAGGGACTTACATAGGGAGGCGAGAAGGCTTTTACTTTAAGTTCTCTTTCTTGTCTGGGCTTGACCTGTTGTTAAATATAAATATACATGTTAACATGTAACAACCGACATTTTCCCTCTGTAGTAAATAGTTATTAGGTGGCAATTCAAATTTACCAGTGCCAGACTTCTACCGATACACTTGAGGAAGGAGAATTTGTCAATACAGATGTCCTCGCCAAGAAGAATCCCAAGTTCATCTCTAAGTGATTTCAGAGTGATATCTGGATAAACCCTGGGACAAAACGTAACAGCTTATAATTTCAGTTTTTAATGCAAGATTGCGTTTGCAGTAACCTACCTCATAAAAATCTATATTTTAACCCACCTTATAAGTCCGGCAGATATGAAATTATCAATGACCTCAGATGAAATTGTATTTAGTTTTGAATTCCAGAGTTCAAGGGGCACACAGAGGACGTGTAACTCCACATACTGTTCCAGATCACAAAGAAACGCGTCAAAGTTTATTTATTTGAAACACATCTATTTAAACATCAGATAAAACTGCTAGGTTATAATGTCGAGTCAACTATGAACTACATACCTCCGAGCTTGCGCGTCTTCCTCTATGGTTCATCATGCAAGGCAAATGGGAAAGTCTGAGTAGGCTTAGGCTACCATTTGTGCATTCAACATGTACCTTGGTTTATTTTGTCCTAAACATAATCCATTTGCCTCCCCGAGAGCGAACGATCTCTTGGCATCCCAGTCTGGGGGTGGGCACCACTGCTAAGTGACAATCTTGCGTAATCAAACACTGAGCAGGCAGCAAGCCACGTCTTTACGGGAACAGTGGCTATAATTTCTTCTCACTCGCACCTTAGCATCAAATGTAAAATGTGAACGTTTAGGATAAAATAAACGAGTGGCTGGCGCTGTGCATGTATAGTAACGGTTTCTATGGTTTTATATGGTACTACATTTATATGGTACTACATGTCTCAGCTCCAAGTACAAAGAGGTCATAAAACGTCCCTTTCAGGCTTGTGCTTTGTCCAGCGCTATCGGCATTAACCCTTGGTTTAGCCTCGACAGAGCAAAACAACTTGCATTAAGTAGGCTTTAAGGAATAGATGTGTATACACACACATTTCTTTACTTACTTTACTGACGCAGTGAACATCTATTACTACTATTTATTTTTGCATTTTGAAGAGCCAAAAGCACATGAATTGTTACTCTTATGCCAACATACCAAAAACTATGAGATAATCCCTCTATTTAGAGTAATAGAAAAACACTTCACAGTGATAAAGTATAGATTACTACTATACAACATTTGCATGAGCTAGTGGCTGATTAATTAACTAACAGGATAAAAGCATCTTCTGAACGAGTCTGTTAAAAGGTAAAAGGAAATGACTTCAACAGAGCAAAACAACTTGCATTGAGTAGGCTTCAAGGAATAGATGTGGGCTATACAAAGCATTGGATTCAATTTAAAAGTAGTTGAAATCAGATGCATACAAGTCACCTATGAAATTGAACTCACATCTCAATTTTGGTTATAAACAAGCAAACATTAATCCTTTTTCTTCCTCCAAACTGTATTTAGCATGTAGAACAAGTAGTTTGTTGCCAGCAATTTATATCTATCTATCTATCTATCTATCTATATATATATATACAGATACTTCTGTACATTCATTGCATTTGTCCTTGCATTAAATCATTCGAGAGTAACAACAGTGGGACATAGTTGAATAACTTCAGTTTTTATTGCCAAAGATTCACTGCAACATCTGAAGTTTGGATGACAAAAAACATTAATTTATGCATGTGAATATATGTAGGTGTGTGTGTGTGTGTATGAGAGAGAGAGGTCCTGCTATACATTAAGTAGAAAAACTGTTCAGAGGTGGAATTTTCTACGACTGGTGTCCATATCATGCCGCTGTAGAGGAGATATAGAGAGATGAGTCATCATTATATGTGCACAATAACATACAATTATTAAATTTAATAAACTAGTACTCAGTTACCAGTACTAGTGATAACAATGAATAAGGACTCACCTTGTGAACCCATTCATATTCCCCAAATTTGGAGTCAAACGTCCCTTTTTGAAGTGAACGCAGTTTTAGGGTGAAGCGTGGTCCAAGTTCCTGGATCCCCACCTTCTTTTCATTCTTAAAGATATACCTGTGTGTCAATGAGGGAGACAATCAATCACACACACAATCGTGTTCACAACTATTTTGCTGATATAAACATAAAAGCTTGTCCTATGTTGTTTTAAAAGCAAGACTTCCAATTGTTTAATTTTGGATAATACATCCGTCCTAAAGTCTTGCATAAATACATTTCCCATGCTCCTTCCCTGATCCTCAGTCTAAAACTGCTGCATAGCAACCCTGACGTACAACTGACTCGAAAGATTCCCAGCATGGCTTGTTAAAGTGTCATCTCTGTCAACAAGCAGTAAGTGATAGGGTAGGACTGCAACACTTCTGATTGGATCAGTCCATCACAGTTGGAGAAACAAGTTTACCGCCCTTGGTAAATCCTGTTTAAGGAGCTGCATCTCATCTCAGGAGGCCTACTTGACTATCTGCATTGCTATGGTATGAGAGACCAATAATTACACCACTGCTACAGAAAAAAAAAGAAAATTTCAATTTTGTGAAAGTTGTTGTTAAGGCTGTATTATTATTCTGAACTTTTTGTGAAATTTAGAAAAGATTTCTAGCTGTCTACAGCACTGTCTTTATATACACTCAAATAGTCAGGTGAGCACTACCATTACTGTTTGGAACATTCCAAAGCTACTCAAGACTGGGAACTATCTAATGTAGACTGGGAACTATACATTACTAACATTAAACTTCAGTATTAAAATACTCAACAACTCCTTTTTTTCTCATTTCCATTGAATGACATACCCCGCTTTAACAACAGACTAAATAGCGGTCAGTTATCCACATCATAACCAGAGATGCCAATGTTTTTAACCTTGGTCAATACCTAATCCAGACACAAGAGGGCGCCCATGATGTGATCTTAAATAATTGAGGCTCAGCTAAAATGATCGACTGAATTTGTTTGTCTTAGGTAGCACATTAGTAGCAGTAGTAGAAGTAAAAAGACTGCAGGGCTGGAGACACTACACAAGATTCGAGGTCAGGCAGCCCAGGTTCTATCTGTAGTGAATTCAGACCCTTAGTACCCTTATCTTCACACCTCACGTTTGCATGCACCTTACACAAGACACTGTGTCAGTATGAGAATCAAGTTAAGCATAAGGGCACCTCATTAATTAATGGTGTTACTGACACTACTCTAATGCAGATACCGAAGTTACTAGCGATTCTGTTCACTCATTGAACCAAACCCAACACAAGTCAATATTTTGTGGTATCAACACAAGTCAATGAGCAATGTGTGTAAGCCGAGAATTTTCATTTGCAGTACTTACCGATGAAATCGGAAGAAGATGAAATCTCGCTGGTTGTGAAAGGTGGCCACCTGTCGTCCGACAAACTGTGGGTCGTGGGGGAAGAGCGCAGCAAACAGTCGGCCAATGCTGTGGCCGAGACGCGTTGTGAAGTTGTTCAGGATGACCTCAGGGCTGTGTTCTGTAGGCTCTTTCCCTCGTCTCTAATGAAACAACACAAATCAAGTTAATTAAAAACACGTTTGATAGACTTAAAGGAGAAAGGACATTATACAGTCCTTGATGGTCTGACAGTTCCTTGGAGCTGGGAACGATTAGAAGTTGAAAATCTAATATTACATCCGTTTTAATTCACAAATTTTGCATGAATTCCAGCAAAAAGTCTGCAACCCCACAATGGACTACAGTATCTATCTGCCCATTGTATCATAACAGCTTAGGATGTTCACTTTGATTCTGTGAATATGAACAACAAAAGCTTGACTGAGTATCTGACTTACTTTCATTTCCTTGCGCAGTCTGACATTGCTGATTTTAAAGTGAGCAGTCGGCCCATCAGGAAGATGACAGAGAACCATGCCATCTTTTGAAAGCAGAGTTAAGGAGAGAACTACAACAGATATGAGGTCATCTCCCCATTTATACTCACACACCCACACACACATATATATATATATAGAGCCAAAAGCACAGGGATTGTTACTCTTATGCCAACATACCAAAACCTATGAGATAATCCCTCTATTTAGAGTAATAGAAGAACACTTCATAGTGAAAAAGTACAGAGTTTACAGCAAAAGTGTGCTAAACCAGACATGCAAGGATACTGGGCACTTTTCTGTCCTCGTTGATGACCATGAGATACGTGAAACCTCTGGACACACATTGGGGAATAATCCTCTTCAAAGCAAGGCCTCTTCTGTAGTACACGTGAGCGTCTGGTATTACCGTTGCCAGCTGATCACAGAACTGAATAGTTCTCTGAAAGGAAGAAGAAATGGCAACTTCATTGATGCACATAGAAGAATATGCTGTAACACTTGCATACTGAAACAAACAATAAGAAACAAACCATAACAAACAAACAATAACATGGTAAAACAAAGGGAAATGTCAATCCATCAAGATGTCACAAATCAAACTCATAATTTCAAAAACAATGTTTTACAGTGCAAATGATAGGCCTATGTTATTTGGCAACAATGACATCGTAGAAAACATGATTTAACAAAAGGCACATTTAGTAGTACACACATTTAACAATGTCAACAATCAGTGTGAACGAATAAGACTTACTGTTTTGGGTCTGTCTGATGTGGTGATTAAAACCTTGGGATTTGTAAGACGGTTGAAGTAAGCAGAGAACTCATCTGTTCCCTCATCAAATGCAACCTGAACATGACAGTAAGAAGTGTTTGATAAGCAAATCTATCAGTGCTATTCCTGGGGCCACTGCGGGTCATGTTTGACAATATCTTACCTCCTCATCCTGGGGATCCACCGTTGTTTCATCATACACTCTCTGATTTTCAATGGTTTTAGGGACCTCCTTTGGTGGTGCCTGTATGATTAAAAAGAGGACAGTTGTGTAACGGGCAGAACCATATGCATAATGGGTGCAAAGAGACTGCTTAGTGATCTAAACAGGAAACCCGCAATACACTTTATTTAACAACAATACAATAATGCACTTATGTTATATGGCCATCATGTCAACATTTCGCTTACCTTGTCACCAAGGGCCTCTCTCTCCTTCTTTCTCTTTTTCCTGATCTCTAACTTTTGCTAAAACAGAAAAAAGTTGCAGTGTTATTAGAGCAACACAATCTCTGACTGTGAATGATGTAAACAACCGGACCGTCACCACAGATTCACTCTTCACAAGTCTACAGCACGTCACACTCACTGTTAAACTACACATAACAACACACCACCCGCTTAGAGTGACAGAAAACAGCTTTACACTGTCATTATAATCTAACATTACCTTTCTCTTTTCCTGTTTTAATTTCATGAACATGGCATGTCTCCGCTGTTTATTTTTTATTTCAGACACGCTGAAAGTTGGGGGGAACGCAGTTGCAGTCTCTGGGTCGACGGAGCAGGACTCCGTCTCTTCTTTTTTCACAAGTTGCTCTTGAGAGTTTTTAGCTTTCGATGGTTTCTTCCCCTTATCTTTTTTCTTTTTTACAGTCCTCTGTTCGGGTTCCTCTTCGAAATCCATGTTTTCGGGTAAATCTGTACTGTCCATGGTATTATTTTGCTGTTCTCTTCTCTCACGTGTGTGGTACGGACGTAGCTAGCTTTGCTACTTCCGTGTGAAAAAGGAAGCGTGTATTATAGAACCATAGAAGGGATGCTGCCTCCTGGCGGCGGGGATGAGCAAAATAATGAAACAAAATAATTAAACAGACTGAGAAAGAAGCTGAGAAAGAGGCTGAGAAAAATATGCCTAGGTCTTACGATAACTACGATAGCTGTTTTTTGTTTTAAAAAACACTATGTTCAAACAGGGTCTTTTCCAAATGCCTAGACAAATTCAAGAAAGAAAAGAGAAGTCATTTTATAAATGAACTATATTCACAGTGGTTGGGTCTATGGCCAGAAAAAAGACATCAGAGTTTTAGGGAACTTTGATGTTTGCCCTTAATAATGCTCTTGATCCAGAGATAGACTCCTGTGTGACTGCACTGCTTTTTAACTTCTCCCACATAAAATGGCATACCCAGTCAGGGATCACATAGAACCCACTGACTCTCAATCTCACCCTACCTCTTCATATGAGGTTATTAAAACAGAACAGCATGCACCAGGAGTCAAATTATTCAATATTCAGTACCATTCAGTTGATCAAAAATAAACAAAAGGATCATGGCCCTACCTGATAAACTTTAGTATGTATAAGTGCATTATCAGACATTATGGGATATGGGAATTGGTGAATACTGTAGGTCACCATTGAATATGTTGAAAAATACAATTGCATCCACCATCAGGATGTAAAGTTATAGAGGTTTTCTCAGTGACAGGTCAGAAGTTCATGGAGACTAATAAAACCATTATGACTTGGTGGTTGTGTTTCTTATGATTTCACTTCTCCAGAAACAGGTGCTCATTGTCTCAATTTGTAATGGCTAACATCACAAAGTCATTTAAGAGTTCAAAACAGTTGTGTTTTATTTAGTATATTCAAGCCAGTCTGTTACATACAGCTATCATTCAGCACATGGCATGTATTCATACACAATACTGGAGAAGGCATTCCACACCGTAGGGTTGTCTGTGCACACAGCCCCGCCCCCCCTGCTATCCTGGCTGACTTCCCTGTTCATGTCTGCAATGCATGTCCATGATCCGGATGACTCATCCACTGTCACACACCACTTGGAGTGGTCGACAGTGTCTTTGAAGGGCTTGGTGGTAGGAAGCTGCACAGACTCCACGTTATACACAGAATTGGGCACTGAACAGTTTGATGGCAGTGGATGATGAAGCCTACCCCAGCTCTTGACATAGAAGTCACCTCCCATGTGTTTATCCAGCACAGCCGAGTACAGGTCTGCCAGAAGCAATCTCTAGTTAGATTCTGTCTTTCAATTATAAGATGTGTATTACCTTACTCTACACTACCTTACACTATGCTCAAAGAAAAGTTTTTAAAGAACTGCTGTTGTTTCCATAAAAATAATGAATATATGAAACAGAATAGCAGAGTTTTTTTTTATTATTTTACCATATTTATTACTGTGAATTTCTGGCAACCCAGCTTTTTAACAGTGTAACTCTGGTCAAGCAAACCTACCATCATGGAGTCTGCCACATTTGGCATAGCTGACAAACTTGTGTCCTCCCAGGGTGGTCATGTTAAGCTGTTGATAGAATGGTGCCACTCTAGGATAGCAACTCTTCCCAATCACACACTGCAGCTCAGGGTAAAAGGATTCAGGGATGTAGGAGTTAAATGAATTCACATGGATGTATTTTAGCTGGATTGCTGGGGAGGCACAAAACAAAGGACAGTTTGTAAGTGATTCACAAATAGAGAAGCTTAAAGATTTTTGTTTCTTATTAAGACCCCTAAAATCCAAATAGTTACAGCCATACCAATTTCCTTGAAAGCAGAGTACTTGTATGTTCCACAAATAAAGGTTTGGCCATTATGATAGCCACTTTCTGGCCAGAAGGAGTTCATGTTAAATCCGGGGAAGTCTGGGGTACTGTGTGACAACCAAATGCCAGTTTCTTTGTCCAGCAGAACGATGCCTGTGCAACAAAAATATAGATATCAAGTGATGTGAGAAACTCAACTTTAGCAGACATAGCTGTGCAAGCCTTGCCTCGTGAACCAGACTTTCATGTCATTTCACTTGCAATGAGTCTGGCACCTCTCAACAAGCATATGTTAGCTCCCTGGTAGACAGATCCTTGCTGTGAACTTTAAAACTATTGGGCATGAACTGGGCCATTCAGAACCATTTGGTCGGGACATCGCTTCAGCCCTCCCACTGAGGATATAGCCCTCTCTCTGTTCACTGATTGGTTGTAGACCGTCCGACAAATTTTTGGGCTGAGGAAACCTAAGCCTATGGATAGGTATGATTAGTGTTGTAGCAGAATGTGAGATTGAGCAGAAGCACTAGGGTGCGCTATCCTAGCAATTGCAAGCCCATTGAAAGCCCAGAGCATGAATAGATTGTTCTAGCATATGTGTAGAGGGCGCTGGACGCAGGGGTACAGAGTCCACCCACTTTTTGGAACAGATAACTTATGTATTTCCACTTTTTAAATATTCATTTATAAAATTATATGTACACACATCAAACCTCTCCAATAAGCAAATGCATCGTAACATTATATGATGACCACAACCAAATGCAGTGATGCTATCAACATAGGTTTTGGAGGTGCGTGTGACTTTCTTTGCAATTAATATCACCTACCCTCCACTTAAAAAATCCCTACTACACCTCTGCTGTGCCCCATTGAGCAACTAATTTAGCAGCTACTGGCTTTACCGACAGTGTATCCATTTCATTCTACCAGCTCATGCTGTTTGCACACAAGAGTCTCACCTTTACTGTGCCCATAGGTGGAGGAGGCAGTGCTGTAAGGCACTGGTGGTTGATCATTGTACAGTATGTAACCAAAACTCTTGGTCTGTTCAGAACAACACAAGGCAAATCAATGACGGGTGAAATCTCACTGAAAAATCTAAGCAAATCAAACTTATGTGATGTATTTGTATGCATGTATTTGTACTTACCTGTGAATCTAAGTGATCAAATAAAGGTTTTAGGGTTTGGCCCACAGCACTTTGTTTATCATCTATATTGTACGTTCCAGGGATCCAGCCATCACTTGATTCATCCATGTAGAGATACCTTAGTCCATTTTTGCCATCAATGTTGGGTTGCTTGTACAAGATGTACCTAAAACACAGTAAACACACCACCAGTCAGTGTTGTATAAAGCACCCGAAAGTCCCACTTGAGTAAAAGTTACTTTGGTAGAATTTCAAGTCACCCACTAGCATGCTACTCAAGTAATAGTCTAAAAGTATCTTGTATTTACCGTATTTAAGTATGAGAAATAATCTATAATTTAATGTACTTAAGTAATGAAAGTAAAAATACAAGTAGGCCAAAAAAGTCTGTTAAAAACACATAGATTACAACAAACTTCAGGAAATGTCAAAAAAGACAGGGAAAAAAATCCTCCCCACACAAATTCTCAGTCAGAATGAAAAATAGTGGCTATGTCACATCTACAGTTTTAATGTAAAATTTGCAGTCCAGTGATGAGTGGATTTCCCCCAAAACTCGACAGTCACTCAGTCGACCCCAACATTGAAATTCATCTGATACTTGTAACTATGCTGCCAATTGAATAAGTAGTGGAGTATAATCATACAATTAACTCAGAGTAAAAGTTGACAGATTTTTAACAGCTACTAAAAACATACTCCCAAACAACTTCAAAAACATACTTAAAGTAAAAATCTAGTGAGATTTAATCCTTAGCCCTGTTGTTTGAGGTCACAGAGTGCTGTCAGTAGGAAAAAGAATGGGAAAACTTTATACAACATAGACCTAATAGTGAACCAACAGCTAACATTAACTGAATGGGGCACAGAAACTCCCTTTCAGTATATATGTATATATATATATATCTGTGTATAATAAATATATATATTATACACAGAGGAGTGGATGGGTAAGGTGGATGTCCATATTTACCAGTTACTTGTCCATTCTCATTCCGACAGGAAACAGTTGTGGTTGCCCTGCAGCCTCCCAGGATCAGAAGAATGCCAAGTAAGATCCAAGTCATGTTGCCCTTTAACAGAACAATCAAATTTTGCATTTCGTGTTCGGTTGCTGTTAACTTGTACCAAGCATGCTTATTCAATATGCAGTCATAAACCTCTTATGTACTTATGCTGCTATTAAAATATACTTTACCAGTAGTTCCTGTGTTCTCAGCTTTCTCTTGAAAGGAATGACATCTACCTCAAGCCCTGGGACTTTTATAGTCATAAGAAAACCTAGTATGCGTAAAGCAACCACCATTATTCATTTCTATATCTGAAATATTCTTATCTAAATTTGATTCCGTTAGAACATTAACATAATTAATTTTGCTGCTAAATGACAGCAAGATTATGAATGCACTGTTTGCTGTTCTTTTTAGAAACTTTATGCTTTCATTACGTTTGACCCAGACAAAGTCTCACTCATAATTTTGACAGTATACTCAATCTTAACCTGTAATTGTTTTACACGAGGACTGATTTAAATAATTAAATGAAGGAACAACTGGTATGATTGCAATAAACATTGCAAAGCACAGAAGACTTTATTTCATGAAATGCGTAATAGTTTGACTGTGAATGGACCTTAAAATAAAAACACTGAATATTTTCAATCAATATTTTATTATGAAAAAGACCACATAGTGCCACTTGCCAGTCTCATCGAGACAAATAACATGAAGGGATTTCTTTATGGTTGTTGTAGCTGTAGTAGTAATTGTTGTTGTTGTATATCGATAGCAGTTGTGGTGCACTGTGATGTCATACCATGTTTTGGATTATTTGTTTGGCCAATAGTGAGAGGTCCCCTGCTAATGGCACAAAGAGACCAATCTGTCCTTCTGGCCTCAGCACTTGACAAACGAGTAAATGGCCTGGCGGAAGACCCGGTAGATGAGAGGGTTCTGTGTGCAGATCAGTCCTCCATCCCTCCAGGCCTGACCCCTCTCGCGGTTCAGGTCACCCAGACACACCCAGTGATCCTTAGTCTCCACGGAGACACACCACTTGGAGTGGTCATTGTGCGAGTGAAAATAGAAGGGGCCGGGCAGTCGCACCCCGCTGACGTTCAACACATGTCTGCGCAGGGAGCAGTTGGAATAAAGTTCATGCCCTTGTCTCTGCCAGCTTTCCACCAGGAGGTCCGTGTCTAGCAGCTGAGCGACCCAAGAAGTGTAAATGTCTGCGTGGAACAGGACAGAGAGACACAGGGAGAAAGGTTAGAGATTTCCTCAGAGTAAGCAGTGTTTCACTTCCTGAGAGGCATTTATGAACTGCAACTATGAGGTACAAATGAGGTTCATTGTTGTATTAATTTAGTGTGGTTTAGGCCCCTACTGTCCTCTGGCCTCATCCCAACCTGGCACATTGCTCTCCAGGAAGCCTTCTGTTTGAATTCAAATTAATCCATCATAGTAGTCCCTACAAACCAAAACATAGCTAAATGTGTGCGGTGTGATAACTGTACCATCTGTAAAAAGAGTGTTTCTCTGTGTTGCATAATCAAGCCAACAATTGCACAAGTCACTTGTGCTCCGTCGTTTTCAATGTCAACAGCGCTCTTACGTGTGAAAGGCAAACACAGCAGTTGTACAATAGGTGTCCTCTAATGATACTTCCCCCCATGCAGATGATATGTGTGTGTGCCTACCATCAACAAAAAGATGTGTCTTGACAAAACTGAGAAAGCTCTCCCCTTTGGCCGACATCAGTTTCTTCACACTGCGGTCCCTGGGCACCGGGGGACTCGTCCCCAGACACAGCTGGGCCAGACGGGTCAGGTCTGCCATCAGAGGAGCTGGCAGCGAACAGTTGTAGACGTGTGGATTGCTGTACGCCAACTGCTCGGCTGGAACACACACACACACACACAGGACAATTACACAATGCAGAATTAAATACACATTTACTGTATGTGACAGAAATTAAGACTTGAATTAACACTTCATTTCTTTCACCTAATGTTCATAATGATTTATAGTAATAATACATTTCATTCATTACTTGATATTTATCAAAATCAAAGTGCTTACAGGATTTTAAAAAATCTAAATCTTTAAACTTTAAAACTAATATTTATGGTTTATTACTACATAAATGTTATAACACAATATTATTAACCACCACTGTGACTATATGTTAATGGGACAGAATAAAACTGAAAGCTTAATTATTCTGGAAAAACCTGATACTTTCTGTGGGTACACTGAAACTGCACGATGGAAAAAAGGCAAGTTCACATGCAAATGGTGAAAACATAATGACAGACTCATTTTTTTTCTTTTCTTACATATTTCATGAAACTGCTCGTAGTTGTAAGTGACACAGAAAAGCACCTGTCCATAGATCATACCACTGGAGGGATAGTCAAAGCCCTTCTCAGGGAATGGAGGGAAGTGGGGTACAGTGTGGGATAACCAGAATCCCTGGGACTTATCAAGCATCACAACCCCTATGGGAAAAAATACAGACACAACACACAAACCATTATCTCAACACACAGATCAATCAAACATACAAGTCACAGATCAATGAGGACACGGCTTTTATAGATATTCTAAAAAGAAATTTCTTCTTTCTCCAAGAAAGCTCTATACAACTTTCAGATGTGTGTTAAGTTTTATTTCAAGGTGACCAATCATTTATATTACCAAAACAATACATGATGTTACATCTTTACCCGCATTAAAATAACTGAAGCTGAAAGTTTCTGTCTGAAAAGAAAAAAAAATCAGTCTGACGCAGCTTCTCTTATCAGTAATGCTCTTTGTTCCACCCCACCTCCCAAAACTGCACATGTATTGGACTGCTGTCTTTGCCATTCAAATCTCAGGGACTAAGTTCAGGGAACAGAAGTACTACTGCATGGAACCATCCATTGAGAATGTATACAGCACAGAGGTCCTACCTTTGGTGTGGCCATGGTTCATGTCATATGGTAGTTCTGGAGGAGCGTCATTGTAGAGAAGATAAGCTGAGTTGTTGGACTAGATAAAAATAACACATGTACATTATGTTCCTATAATGCATTACATGCAATGTATATTTCATGCAATTTAAAAATATTTTTATATATTTTAAAAATGTGAATGCAACTGAACCATAATGCAACACTAAGATCAGGCTTTCCTGATTGCCTACCTCATACCCTCTGCTCTGGTACAGCTGTCCAAGGGTATGACCTACTGCTCCATTGCTGTTGTTGACTGTGAATGTGCTGAGGTCCCAGGTCTTCATGGAGCCATCCAAGTACAAGTAGTCCAGGCCACTTCCAGCAGAATCCATTACATATTTGGGTAACTTATAGATAATAAACCTTACAGAGGCACATGAAACAGTAAGAAAGTAGTAATCACAATCTCAGCTCAGATAAGCGCTTGATAGCCTAGAGTCAAGTGGAAGGTGGAGGAGGGCAAGGACCTACAATATTTTGTGAGCTTTCAAAAAAAAAACAACTGTGTCTGCATTCTAGTACATTCTATTGTGTTCTACTGCATTCTACTGCATTCTATTGGATTCTACTATATTCTTGCATTTACAACCAAACTCCTCAAACTCTTGAATAATAAAGCCTGAGAAGTTATGAACTGTAAAGTCTACAGTATATTATATGATACATATGTTATATACACACACACACACACACACACTACCACAACACTGAAAACAATCCATCATGATTAATGACAATGGAAAAATAAGGGAGGAACGGGTTAACACTAGCCTTGAAAGTCACATGTGAACGGTGTCCTATTTGACATTGTACCTACCAGTCAACAGATTCATTCTTCTCATTCCTACATGAAATATTGCTCTGGCCAATACACGTAACTGGCAAAAGCAAACATAACAGGAGTAAAACTACATTAAAAGACAACATTTTAAAGAGCAAAAAAGTGGCTCGGGTGTCACCACTGAACATCACAATGTAAAAGGAGAAGTGGTGTTTTCCTGCTGGTTTAGTTCAGTTTCCTGTTCATTAGGTAAACACAGCTGTGTGATTCTTAACCTCAAACCATTTCAAAGCATCCTGGGTATTTGGGAATTTTAGGGTTATTACAGCCAAAGATCAAGACATTCTGCGCATGAAAATGCATTAAACAAATGCCAGACTAGTTAAGATAGCCAAACTGGAACTAGTTGATGTAACTGCCACTTAGATGACTTCAGCATTGGTGCACCCTTTAATCCAAATATATAAAAAAGATAGATGATCGAATGGGTGATAGAACAAGGTGGTAAACATGGTGATAAAACGGGTATTAGTATAAGTAAATAATACTCTTCTGATCCTGTGAGGGAAATTTGGTCTCTGCACTTATCCCAATCATGAATTAGTGACACGCACATAGCGAACACACACTGAGGTGAAGCACACACTAACCTGGAACAGTGGGCTGTCTGCTACAGCAGCACCCGAGAGCAGTGAGGGGTTACAGTGCATCCAGAAAGTATTCACATTCATTAATAAATTTGCAAAAATCTCAAAAAAACTTTTTTCAAGTTGTCATTATGGGGTGTTGTGTGTAGAATTGTGAGGAAAAAAATGAATTGAATCCATTTTGGAATAAGGCTGTAACATAACAAAATATGGAAAGAGTGAAGTGCTGTGAATACTTTCCGGATGCACTGTGGCAGTTGTTTACCCAGAGGTGAACACAGTATCCCAGAGGCCATCATCCCAAACTCCAGACATTGTGCAACACAAAGAAAGTAAATAGCCTACATGCCACTCAACAATGTCAACAATCCTCCTGTCAGTGAACCTGCACTCCTGGAGAAGACAGGGGAGTGAGAAGGACGCAGGTTAAACATGGCAGCGCAGGTATGGATCCAATCTCATCAATTTATTTTATCTTACTTTTCATTTTTAAAACTTTATAATTTGATTTCCCTCCTTTCCAATCTTTCCGATCTTTGCACACACTATTTATTATATTTTTAAAAATATATATTTTTTACCTCAGAGTCAGGGCAGCAAAGGGTGGGAAAACTATTCCAAAGACACCAAGTTTAATGGTGTTTGTCTCCTGTTCTACCGTGCTCTGAGCAACTTTTATGTACCTTACTTTGCAATGGATCTATCTGAATCTCAATATTAAGATCATGAAAAGTATTTTGCAATATTTTTCAACTATAAAAAATCCATTGTCTTCAACCCAATCAAATACCAAATGACAAAAATACTATTCTGTATTTGGAAAACATTTAAAATATCTGTGTAATGTACTGTGCCATTGTTTTAGCAAAATGTGGAGTTTGTGAAGACAGGCTATGGCAAAAATCTGGTGAAGGTTTTGTACATCAAACGTGAGGGGCTACACCACAGCATCACAGAATTGAAGGCAAATGTGCAGCTAACATTAAATTCTCGCAAAGACTACCTTCAGGGAGACAACTCGGACATCATTCCCACAGACACCATCAAAAACACAGTGCACGGCCTGGCCAAGCTTAAAGGAGTAAGATGAGCCTGTGGTAAAAGGCATTATCACTCTCTGTACATGTTGTTGTTTAGGGCAGATATAAGAATGATATTGTATTTTATTTTTGGAAGGTTAAAACAATAGAGGATTTTGCACTGGATATTTGCGAGCATTTCCTGACGTCCTTCAAACATGTCACCAATGCAGAGGTTTTCATTGAAGAAGCCCCCTGGAGACGACTGGAAAAGGTAATGTTACTTATGGTGAGACATCAGCCCTTAGTGTGACTTCTTCTGCAAGAATGGTTTGCTATAGTAATTAAAGTATATTCTTGGGGTTTAACCACAGAATGGAGTGGAACATGCCCATGCCTTCATCTTCAGCCCTGAAGCATGGCACTTTTGTGAGGTTAAACAGGCTCTCAATGGTGAGTAGCATGACGAGATGGACCAAATCATTACATTTGAAATGTCCCTTAATCGAAGACCTCGAATCAATGTTAACAAAAGTTCCTTTTGACCATTTGCAATTGCAAACAGCATTTCAAAATGGTGTTGCTTATGTAATTTTCCAAATTTATTTAATTTATGAGATTACATTAACATAGATGACAGATTCTGGCCATACTTCACCTGAGTGCTTGTACCTTTGTTAAATAACCGCTGAAGGTTGTGTGCTGAGTTCTGAATGACTATTCCCTTTAGGGACTCCTGTCATTTACAGTGGGATACGGGACATGAAGGTGCTGAAAACCACCCAGTCTGGCTTTGAGGGTTTCCTGCGGGACAGGTTCACCACCCTGCAGGAGGCCAAAGACAGGTGCTTCTGCACCTCGGTGTACACCAGGTGGCTCTATAACACACGCAATGCCCCATTCGACAAAGCCTGGTGAGTTGTTTTGTGTGTGTGATATGTGTGATGTGGACGCAACATTTAAGTGTTTGTTTGGGGACATTCAAACAGCAGTAGTTCACTACTATTACCTCAGAGGTCTTTGTACTTGTGTGTGAAGGAAAACTGTCAGAGACACAATCATTGAGAAGTTTGCTGGCCCTTATGACCGGGGTGAGTACTCTCCATCCGTCCAGAAGACACTTTATGACTCTCAGGTCCTTGTGCTGGACCGTGTGCCTGAGGTAAGCCAAAACCACAGCTACATACATTATGACAACCTGTAATGCAATTGGACTGGAATTTCTTACTCAGGATGCAAACCAGCGCGTCACAGCACACTGCACCTTATGCCCCCCGCACGTTCTTGCTGCTATCACTTATATTTATGTAGAATAGTCTCTAGCTGCTATTATTTATATTTATATTGAACAGTCTTCATTTTACAAATCACACCACTAGCCACAGTGCTCTGCAAAAAGCCATGCCCTGTCTAGCGTGTTTGTTTTAGGTCACCTGTATTTTGACCTGCAAATCGTTTACAACTGTGTTGTAATGTATGTACATATGTGTACAACAGTGTGCACGCGTGCGTGTGTAGTTGTGTGTGTGGTGTGCGTGTGTGAGTAGGTGAGTGAATCTGTGTAGTCCCGCAATAGTGTATGTAGGCACTATTACGTATCTGTCTTGTCCACACTGTGTTTTAACAGTTACGTGTATCACCAATTGTTCCCGGTGAAACGTTGTCTCGTCTCACTATGTACTGTGTATATGGCTGAAATGACAATAAATCCCTACTTGACTTGACTTGAAAGCAGAGCTAAATACGTATTTCAAACAATGTCACCTGAACATTTGACAGATATGAAAAGATAAGATAAGACAAAACAGTTAAATGATAATTAAGCAATAGAACAGTTAAAGTATTCCACAGCAATTATGTAAGATAACTGTGCACATTATTAAAGCGTCTTTGAGTGCTCAGAAAAGCGCTATAAAAAAACTATTTATTATTATTATTATTATTATTATTATTATTATTATTATTATATATTCTGTTTTATCGATATGTACTTAATAGGTGTGATTTGGTGTTTTGTTTGTCTGTTAAATTACTCAAATTACAAATCAACTATGTTGTCATGGCAGGAAAGCAAACTCGGTAACACTCAGTATTCATAAAGCATTATAAATGCATTAATAAAGGGCATGCAGTCATAAAGCATTATAACTAATGACTTAGCTGAGCTATGCCTTATGAAACAGTCATGAATGCTTTGTGAGCAATTTATGACAGCCACTATGAATGTGTTATGTACTCACCCGTCAAGTGTTGAGGAAACACCACTATACCTTATTAGCTTTCATGAGTAATGATATGTTCATCTCACTTTACTTAGAGTACTGAGCACACTGAGCGCTTCTAACTCTTCATTATTTGAGGTTATTTGGCACTTGGGCACATAAAACGACAATTAACAAATTGAAGCTTTATACTTTATACTCTATACTTGTGACACTTCAGGTTGTAAAGGCTTATAAATTAACATTATAATGTCTCATACGTACAGTCATGAGAATGTATAAACAGCTATGAAAAGTAATGACATTAGTAAGACTTTATGAATGTGCTTTTTAATGCTATATGAATTACTGGGTTCATAGGAAGTGTTACCGCAAACTCTAATTTATGCATGTTCATGACGTCAAATGTGGAAAACAAGCTGACTACTTCTTTTTCTCCAAGATTGAGGAAATTGAGATTGTGATGCCTAATCAGCATTACTTCACCATTGACATGACAAAAATGGGCTTGACAAACAAGGATGAGGTACGTAATAACTGTAATAATAAGGTCTCATAAACATTTATGTTGTGTTGGATCCCAGGTTATTCCAATCAGGACATCATTATTATTACATATGCTATATTATATGAAGTTGATGCACTACTGCTGACATGCTGTTCATTTATTATTCAGCAATGCCACCATTAGTACATCAATTGATCTGTTGCTTCAGCATACAAATATCCAGACTGTAAAGTTCCCTTCTCATTGAGATTACACATTGCAAATTGGGGGCGTATTCCAAGTAGGTGGTTAGATGACAAACCTAGGTAAGGTAAGCTCCTAAAGAGTAGCTTGCTTTTTTTGTTTAGTTTTGTTCAGAGAATGAGGACTCAAAGCTCTTCTATTAGCAGGTTTGCCACTACCTCTGGCTTTCCTTAGGGTCAGGTTTGCCAGGTTTAACCACCTTCTTGGAATACCCCCCTGGTTCTGTGAAACCAGTTTTGTACACAATGCTTTAGGTCCATGCTACAGTCAATATTTGTGTTTTTGCAAGTATTTGATCATGCCGAGATGTGGTATGTGCATAAACTTAAAAAAGTATTTACATCCATGAATTCACTAAAGAAAGGTCACTCTAAATCAATCATGATTTCGGTCACATCTACATGTAAAATTGCACATAGTTGAGTGGAAATGAGCAAGCACACATATTCAGAGAAACATTATGTTACTTCACATGTGTGTTTTTCTCTCTGATGTGAACTTTGAGTCCCATATGCTCTCCTTAGGTACTTCTACCCCTGGACAACCCATCTGGAAACATCACAGGCACTGTGAAGAGGAAGTCCCGTTCCAAACTTTAATGGAGATGACTCCAAAACTTCAAGCTATACATCAGTTCAAGCAACACTAAGGAGTTCTGGTGTACATGCAGTGAACTGGCTAACAAAAGGGCACATAAAACCTTTTAAACACTTCCCTGGGCCTGACTGGCACTGCTAGAACATGTTCAGTGGACTCTGATGGCATCACAGCCAGCAATGTTTTTTTAGTTGTGATTTCCTACCCTCCACCCACAACTGCGCACACACTCTATATCCTGGATGGCTGATGGTAATAACATATGACATGTAACTATATGCCACCCAAATGAATTTGGATACGATTCCAAATAGTTTACGATTCCAAATACCTTGAATAGTGGCAAAATCTTACATAGTGTTGCTTTAAGGTGCCCTCTTGTTAATCAATTCAAAATCAACTGCATTGGTAAAGGTCTCAAAAAAAGTACAAGAAAACTTGCTTTTGGTATTAGGAAAGAAGCTGAAGAATCTCAGTCACAACAAAACTATTAAATCATATCAAATAAATCTCTTTTATAATTCTTGTGCATTTGTCAACATCTGCAAAACCAACACAACTGTAGTCATGTGAAAACAAAGGATTACTTTAGGAGAAAACTGATCACAGACTTGATCCACACATTCAACAGCTTAGAACCAAGTACAGAGGATACCAACAACAGATATTGCCTGATGAAAACAAAATATATATGAACATTATTTCTCAAGAGTTGTAACACATTTCATGAATATCTGAGTTATCCATTCTTGGACATAAATCTAAAATGATTTGACTTACATTGCAAGACTTGCTATCTATACAAAATAAAAGAAATCATAACTAATTCAGTGATCTCAAATTAACAGTCACCATTCTTATAAAATAAATTAGCACCACTGATTTGATCAGGTATCATACATTATTGATCTACATTTACCTCATGAGACCAATGATTCTTAGGGAATATGACTTGTACTACAAAACTGCACACATCTTTAATAAAAAGTAAAATAAGCATCAAAACCCAACATCCCTGGTATTTACAAATGAAATTAGAGATTCATTTTTCAGACCATCCGGTTTGGGAGAACTGCATGCAACAAATCAGGAATATACCACAACGTGCAATGTAGTGTTCGACTTCTGTGTGCCACATAAGGGAGAATAAACATATGTACATGTAGCTTATAGAAACACACACACACACACTCACACACACACACACACACTCACACACACTCACACACAAAAACACACACACACAACTGTCATAACTTAAAAATAAACAAGATTAAATTATTTCTAATGACCCAATAACAAGAAGCTATGAGCAGCACAACAAATACTGCAAATATGCCCTCTTTCAAAACATCCAGTAGTCCAATGACAACCCTGTCCTCCCCCGACCGACAGCTCAGTAGCACCATGCATGATGCTAGTAGGAAGCAAAAGCAAGCACTTGCACTTCCTCTTATCCAAAGTCTAACCCTGCTGTATCCACACAGTCACATGATTGTCTTCTCCTCAGTGGGTTAGTGGTGCTATGAGACATTGGTCTTCAGATGCTGCGTTTGCAAGGGCTTTACATGGTACTCGTAGATCTTCAGCGCTGGCCCAAGCTTTATCGACAGACCCGTCAACACGTCATTGCGTGTCATCAGCAACAAGGACTTGCCATCAATCTCCTGAAAGCATAGGTGATTCAATGAATGTTACTATAATTTTTTGAAAATAACCTGACAAAGGTCAAAGGAATCTGTATATTTTGAATGATAGATCGAAAGTCATCTTCAACGCAACTGTTCGCAAGAGGTGTGCAAAAGTCTTATTGCTTTTTTGTCTTTGAAAATCAGTAACAATTGGATTCAAAAGCAACTTTCTACAATGGGCTGAATTGAGAGATATATTTGCCTGTGTTATGCTCAACGTGGGTTTTTTCTCAGTCTTACCTGATCCTGGAAGGCAGTTGCTTGTTCTTCAAATCCAGTGGCCTTGAAGTAGTTGACAACATCAGCGACTGCCCACTGGGCAGGGTCTGGAAGCTGACCGTTTTCCACGGTGCTGTCAATCACATGTGAGAATCATATAAAATTTACAAGAGCTAACTACGTAGAACGGTGTACAGTGTACCAGGTTTTAAAAACACCTTAGTTATCAGTTTCAAAACAACTGAAAGCTGATGTTGTAAAAAGTTATCCTGTTCTGTTCATGTTAAGTTCGTGTTCAGGCTCTACCATCTACGATAATGTTGTATGGGTTTTGCCATGGTTTCATCTAAATACTGATATCAAGATACTCAGGCATGGCATCAAGTTGAAGTCATAATCTTGGTATCATTTGGTATCAACTTCAATCAGTTAGCCAGGGTAAATCAGGCCACTGTACTGTAAAAGCAGCGCTTCCAACAGAGGAGCAGAATGGCTTAGTATTAGCTAATTATTGGCTTAGCTGGGAGCATGAAACCACTGTACACCTCTGGCAGGTTTGCTTGTTTTAAATTCACTCAATCTGGTTTGTTTCACTAATCCACACTCAATACTGATGATGAGCGAAAGATATAAAAAAAGAGACATACCTTTTGATTTCTACAGAACCATTCGCTTTAGTCTCCATGGTCACTACCGAGGAACAGTGGACAAGCCAGTCAGCTACAGCAGTACTGAAAGATCAAATTCATTAATTAGAAGTCTGTAAGATCCTACTAAACCACTCCAGAGTTCACTTGAACAATGCTGACTTTATTCTGAGCATCACTTGCGATAACAGTTAAATGGCCAGTTAACTTCATCACATTAGATATAAAAAGACATTTTTAGTACACAGAAGGCAAAAATAGCCAGTTGCTTAGCAACATCATTGATGGTAGCTGATATCTCAAAAAAAAAAAGATAAGCAAGCAAGCAAACAAGAACAGAAGCTCCACCCATCATATGATTATATCATATATTGTGTCTGTCATAAAATTAATACATAATAATATAGGCCTAAATGCTACTCATTTTGCCTATGCAAAAAATATCCTTTCAATCAGAAGAAATAGGGCTGGGTGCTTAAAATGTATAACACATTGTTTAAAAAGTACTCATTCTGATACAATGTGATACTTAATATTTATTTTTTATTATTATGATACGTTGTTGATATCCATTGATGATTACACGGACAACTTTCTCCCCTGCCAAAGACCCACGTGTGTTAGCAGTATAGTCTCATTCGCTTTGGTACTGAGAAGTAGTTACTGACACTTCCCTGTCTGAAGCAGACCTGTCCTGTCGTTAGTGTAAGGGACAGACCCAATTAATTTAACATAGACATGAAGCATGAGATTTGGTTATCCCAGAATACATTGTGGCATCAATACGAGAGATGTGTGACATAACTATTTAGCTTTTAGCTCTCGAAGAATAATGAATAAAACTGGTCTTGGGGTTAAGGAAATACAGTTTAGCTGCTAGCCAGACAGCAATGGGTAACGTCAATGTGTCAAACCACAGCCTTAATTAGATGCTCTGTCATTTAATAACAACGCCCGACATATCTATTTTCGCAGATGTGCTAATTAGTCACCTATTTTAACGCGGTGTATAGGTTATTTTGACCAAGTGGATAAGCCAGCTGACTAGCAACCTATTCATATGGCTAGCAAGTTAGCTTATGTTATGCTGCTAACTAGCTAACTTCGCAATTAATCATAACCTCATAACACGTCACATCATCACTCATGTGATAAATCAAAATAGTCTGACTTGAAACACCTAATTTGTTAACTAAACACACTCCGACCTATCCGTGCAAATGTCAACTGATGAGGGGTTTATCTTTACTACAAGAGCTATAACGTTAACATCTTATCTTAGCGAAGTTATTTCACTAACCTTTCATTCTATTCAGGCTCAGCTGGTCAATGGTACATTGCGTCCTCCAAGTCACAAAGTTTAACAATACCAAAATAACTTTATGGTAAAGTTTATCAGTCTAAAACAAACCTAATATCTGTCCTCAAATGTCTTTCAATGAGGGTAGCATAACAACTGCAGCCTATGTGTGGGTATGGCAGTTGCCTCGTCAGATTTCAAAATACAAACTCAACTGGTTAACCCTTTCCAGTCCGAACAGAATTCTCTATCAGGTTATACCATTAATTAGACACGTAAGAAGAAATATCTCAAGGTTAAATTTGAACAATTTGAAAAGAATACTTTAATATTTGAATTGATACAATGCCCATATGACCATGGCTACACACAACACCACAGAGCTCTGTGAGTGTGACAGAAAAAGGGAGCCTTGGATGTCCCAATGTAACGTAGGCAAGATCTGTCTTGCACATTGACAGTGAGACTCATCTGACATATCAGAACTCCACATCAGACATACATCTTCTCATGATAACTTTTAGTCTTTTCTTCCTATTGTAAAATATGTGATGTAAGCAATGTCAAATATTCTTTTTGACAGGTAACAACAGCACAATAACAAAGGCCATCAGAGAAATCTGCAAGGCCAGATAATTCTATAAGTGAAAGGGTGCAGAGAAAGAATAAAGCTAAGACACTGAGAGTGGTTTTGACATCTGTGTTTTTATTGGGAAAATGCACATACGGAGGAACCATGTAGGCCTATGAGAAATAAAGGTTTCATGGGTCTACAGTGTGTGACAGATGACAAATCATAGTAACAGACCACAAACTTCATTCCCTATAATTATGACTTATTCCAAAAACTCAAATCAGCTTCTTACAAACCTATACGGAATACACTAATGTATACCTTGAACCCTCATCCTTTTTTTAAAAAATTATTTTTTGTTATTGGAGCCTTGAACAACCCTGCAGTAACTGTTCAGCGGTTTGGACAACAACTATTTGGTTACAATAACATGACTCCTGACACACTATAAACCCACTTTATGACCACAGACAGTACCAATGACATCTCTAAATGCACCCAAAATATTGGAAAACACTGGAGTCCCCCAGTAGCAGACGCTGGTGGGTTACAATTTTCACAAGTACTTTGAGAATCCAGCCCCAGATTCAGATTTCGGTTCAAGTTTATACAAAAAAGAAATAGTTTCTAACAGAGGCCATTTGATAAGAGCAAACTCAGCAGTGAGGAGAGTAATGCGGGTACAGTTTTTGGGGACAATGCTATGGAGGTCAGACAAAATAAAAATAAAAAGTCAGAACTGAAATTAGGCATTTGAAATACTTAAAAATCAAAAAAAATTTTCTGATGATTACTGACAACATACGTTACTTGCATACATTTTTCAACGTTGCAAGTAAAGTTTCTTGGTGAAATGAAATACATCATGACTGCAAAAATGTACATTTATTAGACATCTATAACATTTAAAACTGAAGTAAATCAACATTAACAGACCAAAAATCGAAATGAAAACTCAGCTATGTGAGGTCTCTTGCCCTCAATGTCTTTAAGTACACAATGTTGAGGTTGAAAGGGGAACAGGACAGAGTGTGTGTGTGTGTTTGTGTGTGCCTTAGCATATCTGCTCTAACACATATTGTATATACTTATTGAACAAGCTCCACACATCTTTGGAGGAAACTCAAGAGACTTTTAATGACTTTTGACAGTCCTGCCAAAATAAAAGTCAACTTTTGATCTACGACGTCTTATCGTAGCTAATGAGTATGCCTGCTCTGAAAAGTCCTACCCTGTGGATGACAGGAGAAGCACATGTGCACATGAGGGATTATCTCACTGATATGACTTTGCTCTGTAAGGGAGGACAGACAGGGGTGTTTTCTGTACAATGCTTGAAGTAAAATACATCAGGAAAAGGGTATGACATAAGATGTGTGTGACAAAAATTCTCCTTCATTCAAGTGTATTTTTCACTTTTGGTCATAATCTACACTCCACACCACAGACATAAAACACAGACCTTTGGGGTAATGGGGAAAAAAATTATACAATACATAATGGCAAATGCTTTTGTTGTATTATACAAATGCTCAGTCTCAGTCTTGTCTAGCTCATTATGATTGTTTTAGATGTGTGTTGAACCTGTGGATAGTAGTAACTGAATGAGAGAATGAATCATCAACAGAGTGAATCTTATTAGCTTAAAAAACTGGGAAGGTACTCTGACTGAATAAGTTAATAAATCATGATGAATTTCATCTTTTAAATGCCCAGTAGAATGGTAGAATGGCTCAAGTATTGTGATATTAGAGAACTGTGTAACTTCTAATAAACTACACCCCTACAACAGACACACCCATACACATACACACAAACATAAAGTGCAAAACAATAAAGATTATGTGACAGATGGTGCTGTAACAAGTGCAAACAAAAATAATAAAAAAAGAAAACAATAAAATCACTACTACGTAACAACTGATGCTGGAAAAACAATCTGTACTACAATTTCCCATCAAAAATGTGCAATACCATGCTTTAAATGAAATTCTGTCAGAAACAGAAAGCCACATTTGCATCATTTCATTCGTGTGGTTCACAGATGCAGTGTCTAGTTCAATTACTTTTTTCTTTATCTCTTTCTTGGGGTTAATAACGCTAATACTGGTATGATTATAAAAAAGCAATAAAAAGCCAGGTTAGCTTCTCCATAATATGCCTGGGGATTAGGCTGTGCAAAATCCACACAAAGATCTTGGCATTAAGGATCTCATACAGCCTTATGGAATGAAGAAAGGAAGTAGTAGGCATACGTTTGAACATATATGATGGTCTCAACTTGATCTTGACACAAAATAAAATTAAAATAAATCAAACTGACATAAAAACAAAATAAAACAAAATCAAAATACCTCAGATTCCAATGGAGTCCTGCTCATTTGTAAATCTTAAAATTCAAGGAATTCCTTAGCACATTTTTCAGTATCTGAGATACGAATGTCTTCCTCTTCATAGTCGTCAAAGTTGCTGGTGTCCCCTGGTCCTCGGCACTTTGGTATTATGGGGGCCTCCACCTAGAAAATGGACAAGATTGGTATGTGAGATGCAACAGTTAGTGTTCATTCCATGCACTTTGGGGTATAACAGCCAACCTGCTTTTTAGAGACGTGGATATATTATCATCTTTTGCTATTTAAACACCATATCATCCATGATCTTTTACATATTCTGAGAGAGACAAAGTTTAATTATGTTTGTCCATAAGCGTGAAAGCGTCTCTAGAAAAAAAAAATATCACTATGATGAACGGTGGTTAAAACACACACATCATCAAAGCACAACACACATTACCTTTCTCTCATAGATGGCAATCCAATCAGTTGTTGAGAACCACTTGTGGTTCTTGATGTCGTTGACTCCATTTTTTAGGTTTCCAAAGCGTTTTGTCAGGTCGACCTGCAGCAGGTTCCTAAGTAGATCCTTCAGATCTGAACTAAAGTGGGAGGGAAATCGTACCTATAATAGCAGGAGAAATAACAGAAATCAGCATTAATGTTCAAGTGTACCTTTGTAATACTACTTGCAAAACAAATTCCAAATCACTTGTTAAACATTCACAGGACCTATGGACCAGGACCATGGCCAGGACTATGTTTATGGTACCTTGCCAGACACAATTTTCTCATAGATCTGTATGGGCTGGTCGGCAAAGAAAGGAGGGTATCCTGCTGCCATTTCATAGATCAGAACTCCCAATGCCCACCAATCCACAGCTTTATTGTAGCCCTATTAGACAAACGAAATATGTAAAAAAAAAAAAAAAAAAACAAAAAACATTTAAACAAATTGGGAATTAAGAATGAATCCTAGCTTTAACGTTCATGTAAATTTGACAAAGTGAATACCTATCTACCTTGCTAAGGATTATTTCTGGGGCTAGGTACTCTGGAGTTCCACACAAGGTCCAGGTTCTACCTTTTACTCTCTTGGCAAAACCGAAGTCTGTGACCTAAAAACAGAAAACATGGTCACATAATCATTACTGAGACTAATCACCTCAATTCAACTCAGGAAATGGCAAATTACTTTAAGTGTGTTGAGAAAAAGGCTATGTACGGTCATGGATATATACAGAGAGTGTATTATACAGTCTTATAAAGATACCAAAGATAGTATTTTAAAGATACTGAAAAACAGACATTCTAAGGTAACATAAACACTTCTCGTCACACCCAGCAAGTAACTCCTCATGACCTCTAAGCTCTCTCCATTCTCTGAGTACACAACAAAAAACAAAAGACTCTTCAGACACCATTCTGGCATCCATTTCCCAAAAGCTTAGCTGCTTAACAGTTGGCTGGCAATGAAAAATTGCATTGCTAACTTAGTGATCAACTATGCTTTTGTGAAACAGAACCCTGGCTCTGTGAGCTAAAAACAAGCACACCGAGTTGGTCCTCTAGGGCTGCTCAGGGATCCCTAAGGGCAGGAGTGAGCCACCTCTCTGGTGTGTTTTGGTAGTTGTTTGGTTAAAATGTAATTAATGTTTTTCATGACAAAAGCATAAACAACAAAAGCCACACCATCCATTATGACTTACAGCTCCTTTACGTCCTCCTTACTCACCTACTATCATTCTCATCATAACAGAGGCAACCACTGATGATTAGTGTTTGATAGTGGATATGTGTGTGGAATATCGGTAAGAACCTGTTGTGTGATGTGTGTGTGTTTGTGTATGTGTCATAAAAAAAGCAAACATTCTTAGTGGACTGATATCAAAACATTCTTTACAACGAGAAAAAAATGATGACATACCTGAATGTATCCTTGTTGGTCAATGAGAAGGTTTTCAGGTTTCAGGTCTCTATAGATGAGGTCTAACGAATGGAGGTACTCAAACGTGAGGACTATCTGAGCTGCATAAAACCTGGCATGGTGTTCACTGGAACACAAAGGGAGAAACTGTAAGCACACAAAACTGACCGGGTTGACCCCGTGGAAGATCTTTAATGAGATTTAATGAGGATTGAAGTAATTAGGCAGCTCAATGTTTACCTGAATCTTCCAATTCGCCTCAAGTGTAAGAACATTTCCCCACCTGGAACATATTCCATCACCATGTATAGATTGGAGTTGTCCTGAAAGGGATTGGTACAGACTGTTGAAGGACAAAGCCTAATGTATGGTCGGCCATACAGGAGACGGAGAGGCATAACAACGGCTTTAGTTTGGAAGGGTTTCAGGTCTTGTATGCACGTCATGTCACAGTACACGATCACAGAACTACACAAATGTGTTACAGCTAAGGGAAAATACACCTGTACTTAATATCCTATAGTTTTGTTTGTTTGTTCACACTAGGTAGTGGAAGCCACTGCAGGAACTATCCCTGTATGATACAGGAACTTCTATAGGGGTGGTATACTGTAAGTTGTCGCTTTAACGTGATTTTAAAACGCTGAAAATGCTTTCATTTAGAAAATCCCTTCTTTGGTAGAGCTTGTAAACTGCCATTGCATTTTACATTGTTTATGTCTCAATGCTTTCTGGGTAAAAAGTGAAATCACATGGTTGAGTTGGACATTATGGTGTAATGTAACACTTCTGTTCAGCCTTTGCCGTTTTAAGGAGAACAATGCAGGGGCCAGAGGCCAGTACTCAAAATTTATGTGAAAGGGAAGACGACAGAGTGAGGAAGGCATGAGACGTAAAAACAATGGCAATTTATGAGTGAAAGGATTTTCTAAAATATTTATTAAAACCCAACACATTTTGAATGTTTTTACTGCATTTACAATAATATAATGCCAACAACAATACTTTAGTAATGGTACTAGGTAGACTACAGTATGTATGTTTAAGTCTAAATAATAATAATAAGAATAACTTTTATTTATAGAGCGCTTTTCTACATACTCAAAGACACTTTACAGAGGTGAAAACTAATAAAAGGTTGAGTTTAACATATTCAAGGGGCAAAATAAAACAATAAGCTATATGTATGGGACAATGAAAGTTAGGTATGCAGCTCTGAAAAGGTGGGTTTTGAGTAGTGATTTGAATTTGGACAGGCCTTACCTTGAAAGAATACTCCAGTCTTACAAGAAAAGGGAAGGACACTGCTTGCAATATTCTCTTTTCATTTAAGGTGTGCTCTATCTGTTTCAACTTCACCACCTTTGGAAGAAATTTGAAAATTGGGTCATTGTGGCATCCTTTATATTGTGACTGAATCCAATGAGGTGCTGTGCAATAAGCACCAGGACCACAAGACATCTTTCTGATCTATCTTTTTACTCTGAATATGATTCTGGGAGATGTACGTATGGCGTAGTAACATACTTTTTGTTTGTCCAGAATCTTCATTGCATAGTACTTGTCTGTAGCACGGTGCTTCACCAACATCACACGTCCGAAGGAACCAGTGCCCAGAGTTTTAATTCTGTCAAAGTCATCAAGTCGCGTTGTGCTCTAAAGGAAGGATCAAGCAGGCAAGCTTCAGACTTCACACCAATCAAACTAGATGACAAAATCACACGCATGTGGTGGTTATAAGCCTGCATAGCCGAGAGATCATTACACCTCTGAGGCATCAGTGAGTGACTTCAGAGAGATCTGCATTTTGTGAGTTATCCACACCAACACAAATACACAAGACTTGGTCTTTAACACTAGGAATTTAGCTGTATTTTGAGGATAAATATAAGGGAATAATCATGATAGTTCTATGACAGGAAAAAAGTAAACTCAGTTCTGAAGTATAACTACATATTTATTTGACTGAACATTTCAGAGTATACTGAATTGGGTAAATTGGGTTTGTAATCTGTCGACACTCCAAGCTATGGGCTTCTACTAACAGCCCATTGACAAATGTGCACCTCTACTGTTTCTGATGTAACTTTTAACTTAGCTACAAAGGAAATGGCTAGTATATGGCTAGCCATCATGACTAAATTGCTTTAAATATATATTTACCTGGGGCGGACATTCCCATTTCCTTAAAAAGTCTTCTTTGGCTTTGGCTAAGAACTCTTTCACTAAAGGAGCAAAACAACAACAACAACAAAAAAATCAGTGGGTGAATTTCGTATGGATAGAGAAAACAACTACAAACTCCTACAACATTGAAACATGGAAAGATAAGAGGAAGACACACACACATACACACACACGTGTCTACTAGTACAGTAATTTCCCGAATATAAGCCGCACCATGTATAAACCTCAGGTTAGTGTTTTATGCCAACTAAAAAAACAAAGCCATGTATTGACCTCACCCTTGTATTGACCTCACCCATGTATTAACCTCAGTTTATTAAACATTACTTATTGAATCACAATCAGATCAAATCAAGTAGAATGATGAAAAGAAATACAATCCTGCATATAGCCCTCACCTATGTAGTAACCTCAGAGATGAAGAAATTAAAAAAAAATCCTATGTATTAACCTTGGGTAATAATCGGGAAATTACAGTACTAAACTAGTGTCAGTGAAGTAGAAGCATTCCAGCAAAGTATTTTCAAACATACTTCACATGACAGATTATTTTCAGGGCACCAGTTTTTGGTAACAAGCATTAGACCTACTAATTACAAGATTCAAAATACTGTATTGATTGTAACAAACATATTGACTGTTTTGGCCAGTTTTATTTCAGAAAACTGTACATTCAAATATGTCTGTAGCTTTATCCTTGACTGGGCTTAGGCATTTTCAAATACCTATTGAATTCAGCTTGGCTAATAATGAAACTCCCTCTTCAATGAATGTATTTTTGCCATGGTCAAACACAACTTTTTGATCATTCAATGAAACTGCATCAAAGTAGAGACGACTAATAGTAGTGAAGAGAAATTTTTGCTGGAATGATCCTGTAAAATGAAAAGAGCTATCAACATGCACAAAACCTGGAAGAATATTTTCTCTATTCAACAGCTCTAGGTGGACTTGTTTTCATGACGTATGTCAATTTCATACGATTGCCTAAAAAGACTGACAATCTGGGCCAAACAGGCCACCATAGCACAAATTGGCTGGATCCCAATGCCTGCCCCCTAATCCTAACCCCGGAAACATTGGCAAATCAGCCAAATTCAGCCAATCGTGAAGTCAATAGGGGTCTTGCCAGTCTTTGAGGGTCCAGGGAGTCACAGGGATTCAGCCAATGTGGTCATTCTTATGCCATGCAACACATTCTAGAATTCAGTGCAGCTCATGGTAGGAAAGGAAGCATACCAAACAGTTCTGAAGATCACCAACATGTTTGCATAAACAGGAGAGATAGAGATAGAGAGACAGAGAGCAAAGGAAGACATATAGCACACATTTAAGTGAGGCACATGGAAAATTATGCTTAGGTAGGTCTGCATTGTAAGCGGGCGAACATATAAAGAAAGACTAAAATCGAAACTTTTTTGTGTAAATGCGGCCACTGTCTGTGACGTAATTTGAGAAGGTCTTTGTCTATGCGGTTCACTTCACACTTCCTGTCTCTGAGTGCAGTTACAGTTTACATATGAAACCTCCACAGAGCTAGACATCTTTTCATGTCTTTTTACTTTTATTGTTGACAGACTGTAATCTGTAAAGACTAAACTACAGAACAGGAGGAAGGACGGAGGAGGAGGAACTGAGCCAAGCATATGTAATAAACCTGTATAATAGTCTATTCAAACTCAAAGCCAATACATACTAGTCGATTTCCATTTATGTCCATTTCCATTAAAACAAAGAGGGATGATAGAAGTAAGCCAGTACAAATAAAATGCAAAATACAGGAGCATTTGACACCTTCATCCATACAAACAGTGATGATGCGAGGAACAACTAGTTTGTTTTTGTGTTTTACTATTGTTAAAGACAGCACAGTATTGCCTCTTGAATGGAATTTTTTGTTGACCTGTAAGTGTGAAATCAGCTCGTTTGACCTGTCTACCAAAGATCTATTAGGCAAATTGAATACACAGGCCTATGACTTAAAAAGGGGGAAAACGTACAAATAAGGTTTAAGTACCAGATGCTCTATGCTTACGTACTTGATCTATCCCAAGTTGCAGTGTACTCTGAGAAAGCATGTCCTTCATTTTCTTGAGTTTTTTGATCCTGGCTTCCCTTCCGATACTTAAAAAAGCGGCTGGCCAACACGTCTAGCTTTTGGAGGGCAGTGTTGGTGCCAACCGTCTGGCCAAAGTTCGGATCTTTTCCCTGAGCCATGGACTAACCCTCTCCCAGAAGTGCGTCCACCAAGCAGTGCACAGAAGCTGCAAGCTGTCTAATCTGAAAGACGAACACTTCCTGTTTTGCAGTAGGCCTAGGACTTGCAGGACTCTTCTGTTAACCATATAGATGCGTGGTTGGCTGTGCTTCCGGACCATGATAGTGCATCTTTTTGCCTTTTTTTCTTAAGAATAAGAGCAATTCTGATGACCTCAACATAGATAAGTTCCACAAACAAAAGTCTGCAGACTATTTTTGAAAGGAGCATATATATATATATATATTTTTTCTTCCCAACACAGTTAAACATGCTTATTCCATTTAAAGTCTAAACTCAAAACTCACCTTTATGCTCTGGCTTTCCCAAACCATTTCCGGTATCACATATTTCCAATTTGGTCAGTTAAAACAGTTTTAAATGTGCTTTATAAATAAATCGAAAAAAATAGACTAGAGCCATCCTTAGCTCAGTCATCATGGTCAATAATACCATTGTCAAGATAAATGCTAATAAAAAAGGCTCGGTCTATGATATATAATATGTCCTAAATATTATATAAGACATGTTGCTTCAGTTAAAAGTATCTGGAAAATATGTAGATATATAAAATACAATAAAATACAAATAACAAGTACAATAAAAATACAAAAAACAAACACACACAAAAGTCTATAGAGTCTATTTTAAGGTCAAAGCTGTGTAACGTCCAGTTGTGTTGTTATATCAATGACATTCGGCAAGTGACGATAAGTGAAAGAACCACTCTGGCGGAAACAGATCTGTCTGTTGGATCTGGCTAGATTTATGCAATTGGAGTATTTTTAATCACAAAATGACAGAAAAGCCTCTTGGATGAGAGCATCATCAGATTAAATAAAATGCTCCTTCTGACATTATTTTCTCTGCTTATCTTCATTCATCTCCAGCAAATACAAACCACTTAGGCCTAATTATTATTGCATGCATGTCTTGGTCATGTTATTGCATGCAGTCTAATTTACAGACCTATTTCACATGGGAATTATTCAGTCTAAAGTCTCTAGTTAGCACTATGTGAAAAAACACGTACATGGAGTAGCAACCAGAAGGCACATTTAACAGTGAATGCAAAACTAGCAGCTTGACATGCAACCACACAGCCCATATCTATCATATCAGTCAAAAACATGCACAAACAAGCCTCTCCCTCTTCTGCACTGGCCTAAGAGATCTGACATAAACTATAGCCTAGCCACTAACTGAGAGCACCATCCAAAACACAAGACATAAATGTATTTTTAGAGACCACAGGCTTGGTTTAACATTTTAAAACATCATCTTGAGGATGTACAATATAGGCTTGCCTACTGACCTACACATGGACAGTTTTTTAGCCTAGTTCTTGCCTTGGATGCTGATTGCAAGGCACATAAAATTAGTATAGTGTAAGTATAATGAAATGTATATGCAGCAAAAGTGAAAAACAAACACACATATTTGTGTCCCCGTCATTGTGCATTTCAGATTCTCAAAGGCTTATAACATCAACTGACCATTGTTTAGGCTACCATGCATCCAGGAAGTTCCTCTAGACTATGTGTGACACATGCCTACAAAAATAAGACTGCAAGATTATTTGAAGGTTATTCAAGCAAACCAAATGAGGCTCTGTTGTCACAGGTCTGACACATACACAGCAGAGTGAGGGTATATATGCATCTAACTAGTCTCACACTCAACAATTATCTATATTTGTAAAGTAGGTGCTGGCATTTTAAGCAGTGTTGATTTGTCTGCTGTCCTCCATGTACAGCTACCTCAGGTCATGCAAGTTCACACACCCTCATGTCCTGTGTCAACATATTGAAGCATGCAACAACGGTAACACTGCAACATTATAAACCAGTATTACATTTCTACTGAAATGTCTCCAAACTCTAAATCTGATCAAGACTGGAGTGAAAGCCAGGGCCTCCATACAAACTACAGAGTAACATCCCCTATGCATGATAAATGGCATTTTATTGCAGATTTTCTGTGAGTAGCTGTTCTTCTGTAGGCATTTGTAAGTGGGCCAGGAGGTTTACAGAATGAAAAGGTAGCTAGCTGACTGAATTTAGGCCCATTGATAACTTTGTGACGTAAAGCTGAATTGCCTAAAAGGGCATCTCTGTAGCAAGATACCTGTCATTGATAGCTAGCTATAAGCTAAGTTAGTCTTGGTATGACAATCCAACCAACCTAACGTTACTTGGCTCACATGCAACGTTATACCGTACATTCTGATCTACTAAATGACCGAGCATAACACAATAAACAATGTTTATTCATCTACACATAGACCATTCAACAACACAGCGTAGAAAAGCGGGCACGACACCTCACACATTTCATCCAACGGGGAAATATTATTTGGATGTGAGACTCATATGGTTCTTAGGTTAGCTAGCATCTGTCTAACTCACCACTTTCTAGTTCGTTGCCTCTTTTGGCGGTTGCGGCGTTTCCCATTATGCACAAGTGAAGATGAACAGACAGCAAAGAAACAGAGGCTTCGGTGAAGAGAAGAGTGCGTCTTGTTACAGCTTTATTTTCTCGTCCTCAGGTAGCCCGCTAGTCCACCCAAAATCAATTGCTGCAAGTAGCCAGCCACCTTCATTAAATGTTAGCCGGGTAGCTGGCTAGCTAGCTACCCGAAAAATCGACTGTGTGGGTGCAACTCGCAACACAAAATAATAGTTCGTGATTGATTCATTGATGAAGACAGCTCACCAAGCCTGGCATCACTTAACATTTTATACATTGACAGAATTCCATAACTGAGTTAACCTCAGCTACCACCAGAAAGTGGTGGGGTAGCTTGCTAGTTTGACACTATGAATGAAAGCAGTGAGCAAGCGTTAGCTGTCTAAGCTTAGCTTGCTTGCTCCTAAACAAATCTATGAAGCTCAAAGCGGACATGACGACATACTCTGACGTAATGGTCGCAAAAGGGCATGTTCTTCATGAGCAGACGCTCGCCTTAGAAATTGAGGATTGAATGGATGCTGTCTGTAAACAATCGGAAAAAAAGTTTGAAAAGTGATCGACGTGGAAATCATAGGAAAATGTTTATAATTATTCTTTAATTTACAGATTCTTAGTTTCTTTCTAAAATCTTAACTGTGTTCAAACTTTCAAATTAAAGGTATTACTTTACCTCCTTTTTAACTGTGAATTAAAAAGCACACAATTTAAATGCTCAGTAATACAGCAATAGGTGTGATTTAACTCTATTGGGCCTTTTTCACAGCAACCATTTTTCCAAGAAGATTCAAGATTCAACATAGTCTTTATTACATCTCATTATACAAGTATAAGAGAGTGCAATTTGCGTGTTTTTGCTCCTCAAAGATAAATAATACATAAACTGTATGTTAAGTGTTTGGTGTGTGTTTGTGTGTGAAAGAGAGACGGGGTGGGGGGTGATGGGGTGGAAAGTGTTGTAGAGAAAAGACTGACAGGCACAGGCTTAGGCTGTCATTGTTTCAGTGTTCTTAACCGTTGTGGCTTAGTGGAAAAACCTGTTCTCGAGTCTGGTGGTCTGAGGCTTAACACTACAATATCACTTACTAAATGGTAAATGGTAGCATGAAACAGTCAGTGACTAGGATAGCTGAGGTCCTTACGGATTCTTTGGGCCTTCCTGATGCATTGCCTCTTATACAAGTCCTGGATGTAGGGCATATCACATCCACAGATACATCGTACTGTGAACACATATGCAAGAATGCTGTTTGTTTATTTCAGCTCAGCATTGAACACAGTCATTCCCTCCAAGTTAATCACAAAACTTGAGGATCTTGGAATCAATATCTCCCTCTGCAACTAGATCATGGACTTTCTGACCAACAGACCCCAGCATGTTAGGTCAGGCCACAACAGCTCCACCTCAACACTGGTGCACCCCAGGGCTGTGTGCTGAGCCCGTTCCTCTACTCCCTGTTCACCCATGACTGCAGGCCTATGTATTGGATCCAACGCCATCATAAAGTTTGCAGATGACACCATGATTAGACTCATCAATGGCAGTGAGTCTGACTACAAGGCAGAGGTAAAGCACTTAGCACTGACAAT
Organism: Tenualosa thibaudeaui; assembly: GCA_027481765.1. Classification (NCBI taxonomy): domain Eukaryota; kingdom Metazoa; phylum Chordata; class Actinopteri; order Clupeiformes; family Clupeidae; genus Tenualosa; species Tenualosa thibaudeaui. The sequence continues at coordinate 14,941,051 of JAIFZK010000023.1, read as the reverse complement.
AACCTGCTCCTGAACACCAGCAAAACCAAGGAGCTCATTGTGGACTTCAGGAAGGAGAAGACAGACATTCCATGTCAACGGCATGGATGTTGAACATGTCCTCATCTTCAAATTCCTGGGGACCCACATCTCAGAGAACCTGTCTTGGTCAAACCTCCAGCCTGGTCAAGAAGGCCCACCAGCACCTCTTCTTCTTAAGAACACTGAACCACCTGTCTGCAGACATCCTGAGTAACTTCTACCGCTGTGCAATAGAGAGCATCCTGACCAACTGTGCACAGTCTGGTATGGGAATTTCTCTGTTGCTGACCGCAAGTCACTGCAGTGGGTCATGAAAACCGCCCAATACATCACAGGGACTCCACTCCCCACTATTGAGGATCTCCACAAGAAGAGATGTCAATGCCGGGCACGCAGCATTCTCAGTCACTCCTCTCATCCAGCCAACAGACTCTTTCAGCTCCTCCCCTCCAGAAGACGCATCAGGAGCCTTCAGGCTAAAACCAGCAGGTTCAGGAACAGCTTCTTCCCCACAGCTCTCACCCTACTGAACTCTGTCCTCTGCTGAACCTTCCTATTCACGCTACACCATGGCATAATCTGTTCACAGTGCTTCTCTTCACAACTGTATATACATCCATAGCACTTTGCCTATTTTCTACTACACATCTGTACATACATATGGGCCTAGTGGTTAAGGAAGAGTGCAAGTAGCCTGAAAAGTTGTGGGTTCGAATCCCAGCTGCCACCATTGTGCCCTCTAGGGGAGACTGGCCCTGAACAAATGATAGTTGACAAGTTGTAAATCGCTTTGGGTAAAAGCGTCTGATAAATGTAAACCTATGTTATATACATATATTAATATATCTACACACCTGCATATTTGTCCATATTACATCTGTATATTTGTAGATTTGTGTATGTATAGTAATATAGAATATTTGTATATTACATAATTCATCTGCACATTGCTCTTTTGTAAATTAACACTAATTTATACCCATCTATTACACTGCCCAATCTGTAAATAACTGCTCCTATAATTTATTTATACATAATCTGCACATATCTGTTCTTACTTTTACACTGTCCTTATCTGTACATAACTGCTCTTAACTGTACGTACTGAGCATACTGTAGATATTGCACTTTCTGCTATTTGCACTTCTGATTAGATGCTAAGCTGTATTTTGTTACTCTGTATTCAGACATGTATAATGACATTAAAGTTGAATCTAATCTAATCTAATCTAATCTAATCTAATAGTTTGGTAGCAGAGCAACTTCCAAACCATGCCGTGATGCTTCTGGTCTTTCCAGGATCTGATTCTGTTACACTGAATCAGAATCTTACTGGCTGTCAATAACACCTGTACCTACCATGTGACTTTTGGAAAATTGACTTCTGTGAAATGGGTCCATAGTTGCCTTTTGTGTGTGGAAGCTCTGGGCACACATATTTATGGCCTTCATACAGTACACAGGCATCTGTGTTGCAGTAGGTTATTATAACTTTGTAGCCATTACTGAAATATTTCTTTCATATCTTCATTATCATCCATGGTATGGCATATGTGTATGCGTTGCATTTTTAACATTATTTGTGGTGGTGGGATATTGCTTGCCGTTAAGTTGTTGTGACATCATTTTACTATTACTTAGGCCTATCTGTAGGTGACAAACTGTCAACATAAAATGTCTGGAAATAACAATTGTAAAGAAGTGACACACTGCAAAGATTCCATGTTTTAAGGGAGAAATCCAGTATGAATCAATCCATAGCCTTGTTCAAGGTTGTTTTTAGGTCACAAGTGCTGTTGAGAGGGAAAAGAGCCAGAAATTTTGATACAACATAACTTAATAGTTAATTCTAACTGATAGGGGCATAGGAAAATGAAACTGAAAATGAGTTTCTGTGTCCCTATCAGTTACTACAGCCGCTACTCGGTCTATGTTGTAACAAATTTTCTGGTTCTTTTTCCAATCAATAGCATTTCCAAGAAACAGCATGGACCTCAAACAACTGGACTATAAATTGATTCACGCTGGATTTCTCCTTTAACACCCTTTGTGTTGGAGGTCAGAAGTAGGCCTATATCTTTTTAATTTACTCTAAAGCTGGATAGCTTAGTTGGTTGGTTCTCACACTAGTCATAACAAGGATATTTTAAACGCATATCTTTTTTCATGCCTTTCTTTATTTAAAGATCATGCTCAAATGTAGAAAAGCCACACCATCGACTAAAAGCAAAGGTAAGTCTTGAAAACTTCTCACCCTCTGATAGGGAAAGACAGAAAAAAGTTTGAAAACAACTGGCCTAGTCCAACATTTCATAATGTGGAATACTGCTCAAAACACAAAGTAAAGCATTCCTGGCATCCACTTCCTCAATATTACACTCTATGTTTTACAGAATTTACTTCAAGTTGTCTCCTGTGGTGATCAAATTATCATTTTCCTTCGTGTGCACTGTTCTGGGTGGACAGCAAGAGACTCATAGCATTTTTGTTGGATCACGAAAGCCCTGTGTACAGGCCTGCTATGCATCTGCCCCAATAACAAAGACAGTTTCTCTGTAGATCGCGGCCCTTGGTACTCCTTCCCCATATCCGATTAGGAATTATGTCCCCTGAATGCAAATCAATAATATTATGAAAATGTGCACGAAAGAGTGGAAACATGAGAGGACCAACTCGCTGAAGATGACTTGTACCGTCATGTTGTATTGTTATGTGGGATCTGACTCCCTCTAGTGTTCTAAAACAGCGCAATTAACAATAAAGTAAATCAGTGTAGGCTAATCACATTCTCCGTATGGGGATTATCTTGGCTACATTAATCTCGGTGAACACAACATATGATCAGAATGGCTTTTGAACATGTCTCAAGTAGGCCTAGGTTAAAACTATCAGGCATACAGGCGAAGCCTATACTGGAAAATGCCAATTCATTTAGGCATTTAGCAGACGCTTTTATCCAAAGTGACTTACAAAAGAGGATAACATTCAATTCCAATTTATAGTGTTAAAGGGTAACGAAAACTTCATCCTCTCTCTCTCTTTTTGGCACTGAAATAAGTAAAAGTAGGCCGACAGACCTATAGTAGGCTAATTGATAACGGGCTACTTTAGGCATGCTTTTTAATGTATACCTACGATGAAGGTCTGTGTAGTCTACAAAGCTTTCAGAATAGCTAAATCACATATATTTCATTTTTTAACCGAAGATTATATTGAAAAGAAAAACGTAAATGAATACTCTGAGTTCCATGATGTTCCAAATGGTTTCTCGTGGTGTAAAAAGCATCATGCACTTCTCCATGGTGATGACACTTCGCCCTCTTCCCCCCTGCTTCAGTGAAATGGTTCAATCTATCGACGACGCTTAGCCCCCTGTATTGACTGTACGCCATAGAACAGGTTCATTCACTTGTTACAGTTTTGTGTCATCTGAAATCTCAATCAAGGCACGCTAAAATGTCAGCGGTAAATCATTCTGAGGCTTACAGGCATCAAAAATAAATAAGCAGCAACGTGAGGGACCGATTGGCACGCTGTAGTGGGCAGTATTTGCTTCACCAAGGAGCCTATGGTTGAGGTAACGTAATGTCACGCATGAAGCTACTTTCGTTCTTTCCCTAACAAAATAAGCTAACAAAATTAACCTTACATGTCATTAGTGTATGCTCATTTCTAAGCGAAGAGACAATAACAAAGTGAATTCCAAGCGTGCCTGTACGGCATCTATCGCCTTTATTACAATGCGTCCCTCTCCCCGAAAGCTAACGTTAGGCTAACGACATGGACTAGGATCTTGGAGGAGTCAGCAGCAGTACCACTAGCATGGATTGTATCACGGCCATCAATACAATAATTGCATCTTTTAGTAATTTAGTCTTTTCACGTACTCATGTGGTGTATGTCGTCTGAAATTTCAAATCGTTTTCTTATTACTTATTATAAAGAAAACAGGCGTTTTCTTGTGTCTACCGAATGTTTCTCGTTTTATGTATTCGCCTTCATGTCGACATGGGCCTAGCTTATTGTGAACTGAGGTGTCCTAATGAACCCATTGTTTCACTTGCCTTGAGCACTCATCTGTTATAAAACTATATCTGAGTAGGCCAATTTAGGTATCTTACTGACTGGCCAGCGCATCCAGCTTTCTAAGCGATTTCATATACTGTCAGTGCACTGTAGTGCTGATTAAAATATCCATTCAAGGGCAGTTTTTTTTGTATAAACCTGGTTGCCCTTTTGAATCGCCTGATAATTTTCAGCATGAAGTTCACATGTACCTAACCTGTAATAGGTCTTGTTATTTTGGTACTTTGTTCTATTTGAGGTAGGTTGAAATATTAGGTAACTCTATCTACACGTTTGGAAAAAAAGGTCTATTTATCACAGCAGCTGAACAAAATTTAGACAGGATCCAGACTGTAGGTGGCCTTGGTCCACTAAAAAAGGATTGTTGTTCATTTGTTGATGTTATGCACCAGTCCTACAGATATGAAGCAGGTGCACCTGACATGGCAATTGAAGCTTGGGTGTGTTTGATAATAGGCCTACCATTCCATAAGTGTAATTAACACTTTATTATAACACGTATTGCACTCATTGACTGAGCATAAGGGTTTTTCTGACAAAAAGTGTAAAGTTAATACTAGCTGTAAAGCAAATGTTGTTAATCATTCTTTATTATTATTATACATATTGTTTATCATGTTTATCATTAATTAATCATTGTATCATCAATACAGTTGTTTGGGAAACCATCCATAGGGAAACGTGCCCATTAAATCCTCTTATAGGTTATCAGCCTAAAGCCCATCTATTGGTTGGATTAGAGAAATATAAAGCCCTTGATACGTAATCCTTTTATCGCAACGACACGAGATACAGTAGGCTAATTCCTGAACATTGTTGGTACTGACTGGAATTATGCTTTTTATTGCGTTTACTTTAGATACCAGATACAGAACCTACACTAACAGCATTTGACTCAAAGGTGCAGCCCAGTTAGGTAACTTGCTTGTGTCTCAGTTTACCTTGTTTCATTAAGGCATTGGAGCCAGGCGCTGAGTTTATTACATGTTGTCATGACAGCAAAGGGCGTAACACTGTTTTGGGCTGGCCCAGGCTTCTCTGCAGTGAAAGAAAAGTCTTTGAGGCCTCGCATACACCTTAGAAAATAATGTGGAGGTGGTAGATAAAATGCAAAGCCCACGCTACACCGTCTGACAGTAACCCTGAGCTGCATTATTTTTCTGTGAGGACAGTCAAAGAGGGAAGGCTCATGCTGTGTGGTCTGGCATGATTGTAGTTTTAGTGGTTGGAGAACTTCATATAGGCCATGCATTTGGAGTAGAAATGCAGCGATTTGGCTGTTATATAACTGCCTTGTTCACTCAGGCCTCAGACAGGCCAGGCCATTCATGGCACTTAATGATGATGCAATCAGAGATGTTCAATGGCCTGCAGCCCTTTACTGCATCTGGTATTCATGCCAGCTAACCACTGTGTCCCAGGCATCGCTCCATGATGTTCCTGCTGATCTCATCTCTGGAATTCTTTTGTGGAATGTAACCTGCATTCCAAAAATATCTGTCATGACAATATTGGTGATAGTCTTGGTAAAAAAGTCTTATAGTTTTACAGGATGTCTTATGAATATTGAAGTGCACAAAAGAACCGTATTTGAAAAGGCTCTTAATGTAATCCATAGCATTAATCACTGGTTGTGTCTTTAAGACCCCTTTAACACATGGCATTAATGTGCAAGCCCAATAGCAGGGGTAACAGCTGCTTGGTTCTCACTGATATATTTACACTGTAATAATATGCGTGATCATTGGCCACACAGCATTTCTGTTGTGATCAGATGTCATGTGTGTGAGCGTAGCGTACTGCACGGATTGCAGTTACACCCTGCTGAAATTCAGTCTCTGTGAGGTGTAGTCCAATCACATTCCGGTCTCCATGCGTAGAGGTCGAACTGGACTGGTGCTATAATACAGGTACTAACAGAGGCTAGTATAAGTAGGCTAGCCCATCAGATAGAGGAAGACCTGCTGTGCTTCTTAAGCACGTTTTGAGTCTGTTTTGTCTGTTTGATTTGAACTGACTATCCTGTTAAGTCATTAGACTGTTTTTGTCCTCTTTTGTCACAGTGTTCATGCTGATGATCAAATGGCCATATGCTGAACACCATGCTCATTATTTTTATATAATTATTTTTTATAAAACCACAGCGAGATTATACTTCAGCATAAAGCGCACAAGGCTATTTTATATTTTCATCTAACCTAAATTAATTAATTATGCCTAACCACATTAAAAATCTAATTCATTGTGAGTGTGTTATTAGTTAGATCTCTAGGGACTGTAGATGAAATCTTATTTTGGGCTTATTGTAGTTTTTTAATCATATATTCCACATGTGTTGGTCACAGTAATAGCATGGCACATTTATCATGGCACATTTATCTCAGGGGGAAGGATTTGCTTTCTTAGCAGGGCATCTGACATAGTCTGCTGAATCTAACTTGTTACATCTGGATCACAGCACTTTTTGTTCTTTATGTGGATCCTTTTTTATATATTTGTGTTTGATATTTGTCCACACAATGTGATGACAGACAGTTACTCTCTCTAAGCTCTGAGTGCCTCTGTTTCTTGCAAAAAGGTAAGCTTCTCAAGTGAGCATTTTTTTAGTGTGGCATCTGCATCATAGAAAATAGGCTACAAGAGCAATGAGATCCTTCTTTTGCTTTGTGGCAGCAAACCCTGTGATGAGCAACAGTAGTCAATTTGTAAGTGCCTGTTTCGCTGTCACTGTCAGTTTATGCTTGGTACTGTAGGCTAGTCTGCCGTTGTTCAGATTGTTTCATTGAACTTGTAGAAAATGTAGAGAATCTGTGACCGTGGTTAGACACTCGATCCCGTTTCTTTTTTTTTTATACGTTTTGTCCATTTATCCACCCACAAGTGTTTTCGGTCACTGAAAACAGCAATTTCTGAAATCTCAGACTACATGTGGACAGGAGAAAAAGGTGTGGTAACGGATTTCAGGTTGGCCATCTGGGCTACTGAACACTGACATGTTCTTCCCCAGCTGTTTTTGAGAAGGCAGAAATATTTTATGGATATGGAAATGTCTTCCAGACACTTTGATTTCACAAGACCATGGTATGTCAACCTCTGCTCTTTGACATCTAGCAATGCTAAAAAAACAAAACAAAAAGAAAAAAACAGGCATCAGGAGAAGCATTTAGGATGACCCATGTCTGGTATCTGTTTGCTTTGCGTGGTGCAAATATGAGGTGAATTGGTCTATCTGGAGCTTTTTAACTCATGTGAGCGGACACATCGTACACCCCGCAAGTGCAGCAAACCTGATTACAATACTCTTGACCCTTGACCCCCTGTTGGTGCAAACCTGTGACAGGAAAATATGATCTCTATGCTATGTTAGAACCTGGTCGTAACACTAGATCTAAATAGGGCGACAACACAAGAGCACTTTAGGTTGCCGCACTTGACCAACGTGACTGTCCTCTGTCACTCTTCTGTCCCATGAGCCTTCATTCCTATGAGGCTACTACCTACAATTTTCTTTTTGCTTAGTCTGTTATTTTGTTTTGTTTTTTTGTCCATGCCACTGCTTTGGTGTTCAGTCTTTCCAGTGGAAGAAGTTGATGACGAGGTCATACGGATACATTATGATATAAGTGACGATGACAGTGCAGTCAAAGCATCCTCCTCTTTGCCTGAGCCTGCAGGGCCTTCATCACTCTAGAAGTGATTAGTTCAAAGAGAGAATGTCAGAAAATGGATGCACAGTGTTAAAACAGTTGTGTTAAAAATGCATGGCCAGATGAAAAATCAGTGGCTGTAGTGGTTGAGGCACAGATGCTATACAATAATTCTGTAATCATAACTGCACAGCTTTTTGTTTTATTTATGATGTACTCATATAGAGGTAATAAAAAGGTATTGTTGGGACTACAGTTATTTGACTTTTCTGTTGTTATTAAGTATGTATAACATGTTTGTATTCAGTTATGTTATTGAATTATGTACTGAATGTATGTAATTATGTACTGAATTTATTGGCATTACTTTTGATAGTAATTTTAGATCACTACAGTATGACGGTCAGAAAAATCGGGAACAGAGTTTTATTTTAGAGTGATGCGCATTTAGGGAGTGATAGTGTGCTTCACATCAGCAGTCTATCTAACTAGACAAAGAAATAGCGTCACTTTAAGCACAACTCCAGGTTGATGGAAGATGGCATTGGTCATCCCAGTTGATGTGGACCGCACTGTGATGCCAGCCTGGTACACTAGAACAGATAGGCACTGAAACACGTGCCCAGACAGAAAGCAGCGAAACCCAGTTGACAGTTGAGTGGGAATACAGTTGAGTCAGGCCTAACTCAAACATAACGATACAAACTGCATATAGCTATGAAAATAATAGAATTTTTTTTTCTTATTCCAGCTCCCTCACTTTTTAATTACTTTTACTTGACTTTTAACTGATTTAGCCTATATTTAGGTGTGCCAGAACATAGCAAACATACCTATACTGTATTTTCTAGTGTCTTTGTTTCATACAGCAGACAGTTTGATAAGGGAATTCTTCTTAGTTCAGAGTTGCACAAAATGACAAAATGGCTTAGTTGGGCACAGTCAGCTGCACACTACTGTACAGGGGCTGTGAAGTCTTCCCTGGTGCCATTTATTTCTCTCACTGCAGCTCTGTGACATAATTTATGGCCTGGTCCCCCCCTCTGTATTTATGTAGTACTCTGGGCTGACACTGGGTGGCAGGCTGGAGCTACACATGGTTTGTCCTGGATGCACAGATTTCCACTTTTATAGCGCCTCTGTCTCTGTCTGTGCATCTGGAAAAAAGAGCAATATGGAGCAGATATTAAGGATCCTGCTGCTGCTCTCTAAAGAAATCAACTCTAACTTGATTTTATGATTAGGCCCTGGGCCTGCTTGGTGTTGCTGCCAAAGTGATTTATGAGCTGAGTACCGAGCAGGCAGGCGGGGCAGGTGATTACCGCTGTGACTCATTTGTCATGAAAGGGCCTCCTTTACGAGGGAAATATATGTTTGAATAGTAAATAGGAGCTTAAATACCCGGTTGTAAAGTGATGGCTCCAAGTGCAAAATAAAAACTTGTCGCAAGGAGACAGTTCTTAAGCTCTTAAAAAAGTTTGCCGGAAGTTCTTTTTTTGCCTTTGTATCTTGTGACAAAAATCAGCCAAAACATTGATGCATTTGTACCTCTAAAACTTGCATGTTTTTTGTCCGTCAATGTGATTAAATGCAGAAAAAGCTAAAGTAAATTTTATTGCTGTATTATCCAATATTAGTAGTATTGGTTAGGCTATATTGCCAGGCATTTTGGCAAAATACATTTGAAAACTGTATGGAATGATTTTTTAATAGCAAATTTATTTGCGCTAAACATAGGCCATCTGTAAATCGTTAAAGCAACTCCAGAATTATGAGCAGAGTAATGGCAGATTTTGTGGGCTACGCTTGATGTGCTTTGGGTTAATCTTATCAAGCCTCTTTTTTTTTGAGTTGGCTGATATATTTTAAACTGTGTTTTCAGAGAGAAACCATGGAGAAGAGCAGCATGGTGGAGGTCAGGGGTGTAGGGTAGGGTGGAGTGGGGATGGGGTTGGGGGAAGGGGGGTGTGAGAGTGCTGTGGGGTGGGACTTGGGACGCGTCTGCGGAGGGCCACAGAGAGTTAATGGATCCTGGAGGCCAGGGGTGGCCGGTGAATGGATTAGACTGCATAGTGCAGCCCCTGCCGCCTGTTCGCCTCTTTAACTGGAAATGCTGAACTGTATCCTACCCTGGGGAACGCTGGTGTCAGCATACAACTCATCAGCTTTCTGCACCCCAGCCCCCCAGCTCCTGCGTCTTGTGCATTTGCTGTGAGATATTACTGAAACGGGGGAGCTGGTGTGGGGGTTGGGAGCGGGGGGTCACAGGATGTGGTCCGACGCTGGGATGCAGTTCGAGGCTTACGATGTTTCATTAAGTTTAGCCGCTTAACGTTTCAGATGCTTGAAAGGTTGAGGTTTGATCTCGTGCTGAGCCGTTGATATTTATTGGGTGTTAGCAAAATATGTGCAGACATGTTTGAAAATGATGCAAGCAGGAGAGAAAATGTATTGACGTGAAAATTGAATTTAGACCTAAATAACGCGCAAGACAATGTCTCGCATTTTCTTTTATTTTGATGTTGCAGGTGTTGAAAATACTATTGCATCAGTGACCTCAAAAGTGAAACCAATCTATTCCACCAGCGTACGGTATACCAGTTTATACACTGACAGTAGTCATCAGTCCAGTTTTGAAGGATGATACATCATGATGAGATATTTGATATGTGAGAATTCACTTGGGATAATGACACCTTTTTGATCTGTGTGTGTCCGTCCAATTCATCCCTTTCTTTGAAAGTGACCTCTGTGAATGATCTGAACAAGTTACATTCTCTCTGCAGACGTGTGACGGGGACCTGGATGCTCTTGCTGGGTGCGTTGCTGCCCTGTGGAACCCCACCGCCCTCCATGAGCCCGAGGCTGCGGACGGCCCCCGATGATCCTGCCCTCCTGCTGCAGCAGTGACAGCGCCAACCACCCAGACCCGGGAGACGAAGCCGTCGCCACGCGTGAGAGCCCCAGGAGACTGGCAGGACGGCCCGGCCCGCCCTCTGACTTGTCGGCGTGTGAGATGCCATCTCTCCCCGACAATGGAGGTGAGTGTGTGAGTGTGAGTGCGTGTGTGAGTGTGTGTGTGTGAACGTGTGTGTGTGTGTGTGTGTGTGAGATGGCCCTTTGGCCCTCGGTATCTGATGCACCATTACCTCACCACCCAGGGTGCTGGAGTGGCATGTGAGCATGTGGGGAAAGCTGCTGATGAGACACACACACACCCACACACACACACACACACACTTATACTGTGCATGTATGCATATGCATAAAATACTTCACACAAAGATGTACAGACACAGACTCACACATGTGCACACAAACATGTAAGCTGACACACAGTCATACTAACACACAACACACGCGACCACTTACTTCTGAATGCACAGAGAGACAGAGTTTGAGCTGGTCTGCCAAACTTTTGTCATTGTCTGTGCCTGTGTCTGACATTACAAAGGTCACTTCACTCACACACAAAAGACAATAGCTCATGCTTCTCCTCCATGCTTTCCCCTATATGTGAATGTGCTTTATTTGTGTACATGTGGCTGTAACTATTGTTTATTGAAATGGTCCTGAGAGTGGAGACCTCTCCTCAGTCTCTTTGTCCATTGACATTATGATGCCTCCTCTTTCTCTGTGCTGTTTTTCCCTCAGAGGATCAAGGAACATCCCCCGTGAATCTGCCATCTTCCCTGGCCTATCAGAACACAGGGAAGAGGAAGGTCCGCACCAAGAAGAAGAAGGGAACCATCACGGCCAATGTTGCAGGAACCAAATATGAGATAGGTACTAACACGCGGCAGGAACCAAATATTAATTAGGCACTAAAATGAGGCAAGAACCAGGTATGAAATAGGTACTAGATTGTTTCCAGAATCAAATTTGAAATTGGATCTGCTGGTGGACCCTCTCCTCAAGTACAATGTTCATTTATTATTTGCTATTTAACGCTCATACTTCAAACGGTAAAACAATATAATAGGCTATGTCCAGGATGATGTTGTATAGAAAATCAAAATGAAATAATTTCAGCAATAATGTCTAGTAACGTAATATATTACATTAAATTAGTATGGTCATTATTATGTATGCACAGTATATGGATATGCCTATGATTGTTAAGTAATCAGTGAATTATGTAGTTATTGATTATGCTTGGAATTTATATGACATTCTGGAGGTGAGCTCAGGATGGGCAAAACCAAACCAAAAACAAGATGGATAGCAATCGTTTATGAATTATTAGTTGTTTATGAAGCACCATATTGTGTTTATTGGAGGCATGTGGCAGACCGAGTGCCACCAGGGGCAAACGCAACAGGCGTTTAATCTGCTGGACCGTCATCTCTCAGTGTGGGGTTAATTGAACCTACACCGGGATGAAGGGGTCACTGCAAATGATAAATGACCAGCGAGGGTGTTCAAGTTGAGATGGTGGCTGTTGGAACCGGTGAAACCAGGCTATCTCTAATTACGCTAATTAACTGCTAGCTGTTGTCTCCTCCATCCGTGGCAGCAGATCTACAGAAGTTGAAGCCCAAAGTTTGAGTTTGGACGTGCTCACTGCTTTTCATATGGATTCCTGAAGCAAAGGTGCAATTATACTGTATTAGGTATAACATCTTCAGGTTTAGAGGACTCAAGAAATAATTAATACCCTGTTTCGTCAGGGCAGATTAATTTTTCATTAGATCTTGAATAATGAATAGTTTTTGGATTAATGTCTAAACGTGTTGGCCACCTATCTCTCATGTTTTCCATTCAGTGGGGATTTATAGAATACATTATAAGACATTAATTTGTCTTTGGATTGGAAAAAAAAATGTTACGAATGATTGCACTGGAGTCCTAACGCCTCTAGAAAATGCCCAGAGCCTTTTGATCTGTGAGATATTTAATCAATTTTTTCCTCGTTGCGGTCCATCTTTGAATAACTAAAGGCATTCGGGAACATTTCAACACAGTTGGGAGTTATCTCTTGTCAATTATCAGACTTGTTTTTTAAATTTTTTTTATGCACTGCTCTTCAGGTAAGATTGCACTAGTTGACTACTCTGTGCAAGGTAAGTTGATCTCATTAAGGCTGATTTAGTGGGACTCATTAAGGGTTGTGGTGAAGCGAGGTTTCTCTGTCCAGGCAAAAAACTGGGTGACGTTGCTGACTTCCCCCCACTGTTTCTTGGTCTTGTTGTTTGTTTAGTGCGCGTCGTAATTAGTGAGATGGTTTTCCTGAAGACCCGGGACGAGGACGAAACAGCCAACCTCATCTGGAGTGACTCGGCTGTACAGCATGAAAAAATCGCTGAGCTCAGGAACTACCAGGTAACATAAAACATCATTAGCAACCACTGAACAGCAGGTTGCTGTGTAGAACACTAGCTAAATCATTGGCCAGTGGGTTGTTTGCTTTGGAAACCAAAGCAAATATGTTTTCTATAGCATAGGCTAAGTTCTCAAAAGTTTAATGGATTGTCATAGATGTGGCTCGTTTTGGTAAATATGTCTAGATATAGACATATAACGCCATTCCAAGGAAGGTGACTTTCTTTGTCACATCTGTAGCTCCAGTAAAATGCCATTTGGTATTTGTATGGTGTGAATGATTTCATGAAATTTGAGCCTTTGCTATTTTACTGGAAATTGTGCAAAGTGTTTCACGTCATAAAATTCCATTGCATTTTATCAGCGCTGCGAATGTGACGAAAAGTCGATTTTCCATGAAATCGCTCACTACCATTTAGGATATAATTCCTCAGCCAGTGTAAACCCAAGTTATCAATCTTTTCATCATCCACTGAATTTGGAGGCGGGCTGAGAGGCACCAGGTTGTGAGGTGCCATGTGGAGCCTCCTAGTTCCCAGCTCTGGCTAAAGGTGCTGAGTGTCTCGTGTCACATCTGCATGTGAACGACGGAATCTACTGTGGTACTGCGTGCCGTGTCATGTGAGGTGAACAGAACTGAAGGCGTTATCCCATGATAGGATGAGACAGAAACAAACGAGCCCCGTGTATGTGACATCTCCGAGAGAGAGAGAGAGAGACACAGAGGGACAGAGAGGGGGGGGGATGTGTGATCATAAGTGGACATTCTGAACCAAAGAGAGAGACAAATGGAGAGAGCCTAAAAGTGTGTGTGTGTGTGTGTGTGTGTGTGTGTGTGTGTGTGTGTATTAGATAGAGAAAGAGAGAGAGAGGGAAGGGGAATATGAAAATAGAAAGGGAATCAGTGAAAGAAAGAAAGAAAGAAAGAAAGATGTAAAAAACAAAGGGCTCAAAATCAAAGGAGAAAGGGCTGAATGTGTCTCAGTCCTCCTCTACCTCTCTGACAGCAAGACTGTTGTCTCCTACGCCTCTTTGAACAGACAGACTTTAAAAACAGACTGGACTTAAGATATTACAACAGCGTGTGTGTGTGTGTTTTCAGCCAAACCGCAGTATAAATGTGGATGCATTTTGTTTTCCTGGGACAGGCAGCCTTGACCTTCTCAGTAACATGGGCTGCCCATGCCATCCATCTTCTTCATGGGCTATGTAATTACATGGGGCAGCAGTAATCGATGAAATCATTTCACGGCCAAAGCTGCATGTTCGTTCGGGCCCTAAACTTGTATGATGTGTGCTCATGAAGTGGATGAGTATACTTTTGTTTTATTTATTTAATTTTTTCTCAAATAGGGAAATAAACAATGTGCTCTTTAGTGTGTGAGATTTTCTTTAGACCTCTCACATAAAAATGCATTCATGAATTCTTAATGTAACCATCTTGGGTGCATTATCATGAATTCCTTTCACATTTTTGTAAAATGTTTTTTTTTTCCCCTCCCCTTTTTCCATCTTTTTTTCTTTGTTCAGGAAGTTTGCTGTCAAGCCACAGTTCATACGAGCCTAATTAACTGCACTGTTCTACCTCATTTGGTCAAAGAATACAGAAACGGCCTTTTTTCCGCCCAACATTCAATGCAATTCATTCATCTGTCACTACTTACAATTGCGGGGTCCCTGATGCAGAACCAATTACCTTGGCCCCTGGAGTTGAGATTGATCGTCCGTTTTCTTGTTTTAATTTAAAACGATGTGGTAAACTAAATAAGGGTCAGGGAAGGTCTTGCAATCACCTTTTGTTTTGAGTCCATAATTGGGCATAAATGTCAGAACATTGTGATCTCACCTCGCCTTTTCCCCTTTAATGTTGCGTTTTTTTTAAACCTGAAGGTGTGTAGCGTCATGCCCCTGCCGACTTTGTTATTTCTTTTTTATTGTAGAGAATCAACCATTTCCCTGGGATGGGGGAAATTTGCCGAAAAGACTGCTTGGCAAGAAACATGGCCAAGTAAGTACGCATTGAGGATTAAACAGCAAGTAATTTAAAGCAAAGATATTGGCTTACCTGTTCTTGACCATGTGACTACCAAACCATCTGGGATCATTTTATTATGTCCAGCCTCATCACGTAAACACCTTTCTCTCTCTTTCCCTCTCCCTCTGTCTCTCTCTTTTCACTTAGAATGATTAAATTTCAGCCTCAGGAGTACAGCTTCATACCCAAGACCTGGATCTTTCCTGCGGAGTACACGCAGTTCCAGAATTACGTGAAGGAGCTGCGGAGAAAGCGCAAGCAGAAGACATTCATCGTGAAGCCGGCTAACGGCGCCATGGGTCACGGGTAGGTCAGCGAGGGCCCACGAGCCGTCTGGCCCCGTGGTGCTGGCAAGTCCAACTGCCGCATATTGCCGCTGGTGTGAGAGACGGAAGCCTGACATAAGCTATGGAAAGCAGCCTGTGTGTGTATGTGTATGTGTGTGTGTGTGTGTGTGTGTGTGAGTGAGTGAGAGTGAGTGAGTGTGTGTGTGTGTGTGTGTGTGTAGGAGTTGTGGGGTGGGATAAAGGGCTTCCAAATGGAGAAATTCTGGCACAAGACAAAAGCGATTCTCATAGCAGACCTCATTTCCATCCCCTTCATAGTCATTAATCCAGTGCAAGGGCAGCCATAGCAGGTAGTCCGTTCCCCGAAGGAACCGCATGTGATTATTGAGTCACCTTATCCAGCGCCATGGAGACCTGGCCAGACTATAAATAGTGCTTTCTCTTCTGTACCAGTTTTTTCCCTTTTTTTTGTTGTTGTTACTATTCTTTTTGCCACTCCAAAAGGTCTGTTGGCTGAACTCTCAGACAGCATGGTTAAGCCGTAGTTCTCATTACAAGGCCAAATTTTTCAGACAGATTTTTCCACATTGTATTCTTTTTATTCTTTTTTTTTCTTTGAATTTGAATAGTCTTCTGTAACACTATTGAGAAACCCTGAAAGTTGTAATGCCAAACTTTTGTCTGGGAACCATTATTAAACACACTCTGTTGGATTTGGTAATGAATATAGCAAACAGCAGTTTTATGGCATGTAATTCACTTAGTTTCCAATAGATGGAAGTATTGCAGTGGAGAAGCCTTTGTCCTGCTCATATACATATTCCCTCAACTGCTCCCCCACTAGTCCTAGGCCACTGTTTGCCCAAATTTATTACAAAATAAAAAGTTAGCAAAGGCTAAATTATTACGATGCATTAAGAAAGTGAAAGATGATGAGTTTAGCTTGGCCAGTCAGAGGAGGATATCGGAGATTAAATTTGCGAGACGCACAGCGTGATGCAGGAAATGAAGTTATAGCCCCTCCGTAATTCATTTTCAGTCTGAAAACTAAATGAAGTTATTGTTTGTGTCTGAAGCGGAGCTTGTTAAAAACTGTCAAGCCTAAATACAAACCCCCCATTGGTGGCACATTAACCCGCCTGCCAGAGTAGGGTTTGATTACCTGACATCAGCGCTCATCAATCATGTCATCTAATTCACCGCTACACCTACAAATAATTTCAACCCTGGCCACATCAAAGCCACTCCATATTTATGCTCTCTCTGTCAGATTTGTATTGTCTGCCGATCAAGAAAGCCAGAACTGGAAGGAAGGAAATTGCACCGTCTTAACTAGAAATTAAAACACACTCAGAGAATAACATGCAGTGCTAGAGAGTGGGTCTGGTTTAGATCAGATACGGGTGTGTTTCAGAGTCACCTTCTGCCGGGTTTATTTGAAAGCAGAGTTCTGCTGTCAGTGTGCCGCCTCCACTTCAGTATTCCTGCTATTGTAATCTCTTATGGTCTGTGCAAGAGGTGTGGGCACATTAGCGAAAAGAAATTGTTTTTGCACAAGAAAAACAGAAATTGTGTGCAGACTCAGTCACTGTGGCGGTTTAATATGTAGTATGTATATTCAGTATACACAGAGAAGCAATAAAAGCAGCTAATTGAGTTTCCATTTAATGGATATTAGCATTTGATTTTTTAAATTATTTAATGTTAACAGCCACACAGTCACACTTGGTTGTTTTTCTACAAACTCCCAAGCATTTCCTAAGTGGCTTAAGCATTTACTAAAGGACCTGAACACAAGCTGAATTTTACACTTACCAGGATACATTTTTTTTCATACTTTTAATGTGTGGATAAACCTTTCATTATAATGTATACTGAATTATTTCCTTTGCACTACAAATTTTATTCATCCCCAGGATTTCTTTGATTCGCAATTGCGAGAAGCTTCCGAGCCAAGACCACTTTATCGTGCAGGAGTACCTGGAGAAGCCGTTCCTGATGGAGGGCTACAAGTTTGACTTGCGCATGTACATCCTGGTTACCTCCTGCGACCCGCTTCGGATCTTCCTCTATAACGATGGCCTGGTCCGGATGGGAACTGAGAAGTACCACTCACCCAGCGAGTCCAACTTGGTGAGCCCTACAGACAGACAGACAGACCACCATGCAGGCAGGCAGGCAGGCACCTAACCAGCTGTGCCAAGCAGCTGTCTTATCAAAGATTAAGGGGCCTCTGGGTCCCTGGGGGGTGCGGCTCGGATAAACCTTGTCACACGTTTTCCAGTCCTTAGTGCGCCATCAAGCCATCAGGTGTGCCAAAGCAATGAATGGTACCATGCTGCTTTAACATGTTGGCTCTTTAGTTAATGGAGCTGCCACCATGTTGGTTCACTTTTATGTTTCTTTGTCTTTGCTTTTTTTCTACTTTTCAGTGTCTTTTTTTTTTTGTTTGTTCGGTGCTGTTGTTGGGACATCACCTGCCATTAAAAATTATTCATTAGAGTATTAAATAAGCATTAATCATTCCTGTCTTTTCTCACACAGAGCCAACTGTACATGCACCTGACAAATTATTCTGTCAACAAACACAACGAGAACTTTGAGAGAGATGAGACCATAGACAAAGGAAGCAAGAGATCCGTCGCCTGGTTTTCTGAGTTCCTCCGGACCAATGATTTTGATGTAGCCAAGTTCTGGAATGATGTATCTGTAAGTGTACAAATTTACACTTACGCTTACACCCTTCTTCACCCTTACAGTCTTCATTTATGT
Source organism: Tenualosa thibaudeaui (assembly GCA_027481765.1). Classification (NCBI taxonomy): domain Eukaryota; kingdom Metazoa; phylum Chordata; class Actinopteri; order Clupeiformes; family Clupeidae; genus Tenualosa; species Tenualosa thibaudeaui. The sequence goes on along the minus strand of JAIFZK010000023.1, from coordinate 14,922,881 downwards.
ATGGATTTATTTAGATTTTTTTGTGTGTTAACATTTGATGATTACTCTTCCTGGCAGATAATCCTAATCCCTCTGCAACATGACTCAGACTCAGGGGCTTTAAAGTTCATTGGGTTGGGTTACGCGCCTCAAGTGTCTTTTTTTCTCTGTGTCTTCCTCTCTGATCTTGCCTTGTGTCAGTCCCAGCCTTTCCTTTGTTTATTTGATGTGCGTTCTGTTCTGCTTCGTTATTATGTGGGTTTGTGAAGCATTTTGGTACGTTATAGTCATTATTTTCAGACACTCTACCCTCCCTTCATGTATATAGAATAAGAACATTTATTTAGGAACACACAATGATAGCACACAGCACCTTTTTCCAGCTTTTATCCTGTTATTTTT